>CM042429.1:39893628-40043628 GCA_023631565.1 Gymnocephalus cernua
CATACGCCAGCCGCCTGCAGCGCGCTGCTCCCGTCCCCCCCTCCCTCCATCTTATCGTTCAGTTCCACTCCCGTCCTTGGAAGGTCACGCAGTCTTCAAGTCCAATTCCTCTCCCTTCTCTTCCCTTCTCTTCCCTTCCTCTGCTCTGTCTCTAATCCTAGTGTCAACATTGGCCTTGGAGCCCTTGTCAAACACATAAGTGAAGCATGCGCATATGGCAAATGTCGCGCACGCACGCGTGGATAGATACATCAAGCATGCACGCACGCATGCACACAGATCCTTTGACAGTGCTTTCAACATAAAGTGACGAGAACATATGCCTGTCAGCACATATTGACAATTAAGGGCCAGTTTGTGATAGGAGACAGTTGGGTCACTTTTCATCCAAGCACTACAAAAACATATCCATCTTAACAAGACTTTTATCTTCCAATCCAATTTATCTTCTTGAGTCGTAAAGGGGCTTCATTATGAGAATTCACAATGTACGCACATTACTAATGAAAGATGTTTCATTAGGACATTGTTAAATGCGGTTTGTGTACTAGAGGTTCAATTTGTCAGAGCTGGACCGGCTCCCCTAGATTCTAGTCAGGGTGGTTTTTAACCAAAAAAGCCTCAGCTCACCTAAACTCAGTGAACAGTGTGATTAGACCTCCTACTGCTGCAATAACAACACAAACAGCAAGCAGTCCACCTCACTAATAAGCTACTAAAATGGAAACCATTGACAGACAGAATTTTGTGAATTCTGTCTGGTAATTGGCCGACTGTAAAATACTCCTCAACTACGTGTACACGTCCACCAGCAGCGTACTTAATGCAGACCAGTTTAGGCCTCTCAACTCTGTCTGCTTTTAGAACATGAGTCTACAGTCTACAGTCTACAGTCATGCTAGCAGCTTTGTGAGGCTGTTCTTTGGCAGAGCATAGGGTTCACAGCTAACCTCAGCATGCTAACATTCTCACACTGACAATGACAACATGTTGATGTTAAAGCGTAACTCTCGCCAAAATGCATCCTAGGGTCTTTTTGTGAATGTATGTGAGTCAAACTTTAGTTTGAAAGCATATTTAGGACGGCAGCTCCACTTTTAAGATTCACCGTATTCTTGTTTTTGGGTCAAATGGCCTTTTGAATGGGAGAGCTAGGGGCACTTTGATGCTAGCCTCAAAATATCTATTTTTAACCACTAAGAAGACTCGACACAACATGAGACTTTGCTCCAAGTATCTCCAGGAATCGAGAATAACTAAAAGTTTGACTCAAACATTCACAAAAACACCCTAGGTTGTATTTTGGCGAGAGTTACGCTTTAAGCAGGTATATTGGTGGCAATCTTCACCGTCTTAGTTTAGCGTATTCTCATGCTAACATTTGCTACTTAGCCGTACGCACAAAGTACAGCTGGGCAGATGGGAATGCCATTAGATTTCCAGGTATTTCAGTGACAAATTAAAGTATACAAATCCAACTCTTGGAGACCTTGAAGCCTGATGGCGCTAGATGAGAAGCTACAGGATCACCAAAGATCACAACATGTACTCATCAAGTATAGATGTTGAAATATTTCACTGAAAAGGTGAAAATTGGCCAGCTGGCAGCACAAAAAAACAAAACAAAAAAAGGGATTAAATCTAGACGCACCCTAGAGGCAGCAAATTTAATTTGCAGCCAGGGTCAGTCTAGATTTCTCCGTTGGCTTGCAAGCTGGAAAACCCCAATTTTGGGGGTGGCCAATCACATCGTGTATAGAGTCGGTGGGCGGGGCTTATGGCTGCTGCTGCTGCTGCTGGTGAACAGCAGTCTCCTGGAAGACTTGGAGTTCAGCTTTTCTTTGAGAAAAGAACAAAGAACGGCACTGAAGTCATTCTTAAAAAAGGAAGATGTGTTCGGAGTTTAAAGTTTAATCTATCAACTAGCTCCGCCCCCTTCTTTGTTGCTCTGATTGGTTGTAGCGCTATCCTATTGCGTGCAGAGGGAGTATGAAAGACAACCGTTTATCCCGCCCCTCGGATTGAGCCCTGCCAATGGGGAGTTCCCAGACCCAACATCTGGATGTGGGTCAGGCCCAACATCTGGATGTGGGTCTGGCTTGTCAGGCTACTTGTCATCCTCTGGGGACCATAAACGTCTTTACAAAAATGTCATGACAATCCCTCTAATAGTTGAGATATTTCATTCTGGGCCAAAGTGCTGGACTGGCCTGTTACATTGACCTGTTGGCTGTGTCATCAGAATATATAAACAGTTTTATGTAACAGCTTCAGTAACTGATTTTTCAAGTGAATGATTGTGATTCTGTGACTCAAGTATCCAAGCACCACACTGCATACAGTGGTGTTTTTACCACCAGCAATATTTTACTTACATAACACTAGGGTAACAATCAGGTCAGGCAATGAAGCCGCTAATGCGATGGAGGTTGATGGTCCATTATTATTGTACTATTATATTATACAGTATTGTTTATGTTGCATATTCAAATAAAGGGTTATGTGATGTGAAAATGGCACCTTGCATTGTGCTAATAGACCGAAAAGAGAAGTTGTGTTTAAATCATCAAGTTGTTTTCTGTGCTTCAGTTTAACTCATGATTAGGTCTGTTACCTTTTTAACATTTAGTTCCCAAACATCTGCTTTTAAATTCAGTCTGAACTCATCTGTAGATGTTAAGAGTTCTTCTTCTTATTAATAAAATAGTCATTTTTCACACAAGACATTTTGGCAAGTCACAGCAGAAAAAAACAGCGCTGTAAACAATGCAATTAATGACGGCCAAATTCCATTAGGCTTCTTCATTTTAATGGTCTCGGTTGTGTGCACACTGTCACAGTCATGGTTAAATGGGACACATAAATACAACAGAGTTACTGTAGTAACACTGCACTTTTCCTTCTATGACGAGTCAAAATGTCCGTTTAAAAAGGCGTATTCTCTTCACTGTGTTCACTCTCTTACACAAAAAAGTGAACAACTACCTAATCCTAACCCTAGCCAGTCTGCAGCTGTGAAGTCAACAATACAGAGAAAGTGGATGGAGTGCGAGGCTGTACCCGGTGGAGGTGGGTGCCAGACGCTTTGTGGGCAGATCAACATCACGCCTGCTCAAGGACCTGGGACGATGTAGAGCCACACTGAGCAGATCCACCAAAGAGCTCTCTGAGGAAGCTGAGAAAGCAAGCCACCGGCTCTGGCTGAAACGACGAGACAAGGCTTAAGGAGTAACATCTAATTATGTTTTGCTGCAGGGGGGTGTCAGGGAGATGTCCCCGTTCACTGCCCCGCCACCAGGAGATGTTCTGGGTTTAAGGGGCGAAACATTAATGAGCGGTGGTCCTCAGCCGAAGACCCTGCAGCAAAACCTTGCGGTATGCGGTCAGGTTTAGGCCTGCCTCAGGGAAGAGGACGCCACTGCCATGCATAGTCCACCACAGGCACCGTTGGAGGTGCGACAGGCCTAAGGCCCAGCAGAAAGACCACCTAGCTGTAACGAATAATGGTTAAGTGGGACGCATAAATACAACAGAGTTAACCTAGTAACACTGCATTTTTCCTTCTATGACAAGTCAAAATGTCTGTTTAAAAAGGCGTATTCTCTAAGTCTCTCTTACACAAAAAAGTAAACTACCTAATCCTAACCCTAATCCTAGCCAGTCATATTTTGATCGATACAACTCTAATGGTTAGCTGTGTGTAACGGCAGCCTGTTTTTAATGTAGCACGGTGGAACAATCTGATTCTACACTGATCAACAGTTGGTGGTGGAAACGCTGCAATGTACCAACAAAGCAAAAGGAAGACTGATAGTAAGCAAACATGGATGTGAACAATGTACGTTTCAAATTCTCTCATTCTCGCTTCTGCAGATGTTTAATGTAGAAGGAAATGCATTTGAGACGAAATAAACAAAACAAGCTGCAACTTAGTGAGCTCTAGAGCTATAGGTGGCTCACTCTGAACGGAGATGGAACTATTGTTCTATTTTCCTTGGTTATTATATATTTGGAGGTCTCGAAACCAGCATGAGAACTTATCCATGTTTCTGGAACCATGTATAATATAATATTTACATGCACAAAACCTGACGATAATCAGGATACTAGAGTGAGTTTGAATACACACAATCAAGGTTGATAACCCAAATGGTTGAGAATACAAATTGTAACAAGTTGTACATGTGAAGACTTGACTTTTTATTTGGTTAATGTTAATTTTTTATTCATGTATGTATGATGTATTTTGTATTTTATTATAACAGCCTGCCCAGGGACTACGGGTGGAAATGAGCTCTTGAGCTAAAACCTGCTACTATGCATCTCTCCTCGAGGTTAATATTTATTGTACGCTGTCCCTGTTTTTCTCTAAATAAATAAATTCAAAAATTTTCTAAATTGTGCCTCACAAAGATAGAAGTACAAGAAAGAACAACCCAGTCTCACGTCAGTTTGTGATGGCATCGCGAAAATGAATCTATTAGATCGTGATACCGTCACGATATTGTGAAGATTTACGTGATGGGGTCACGTTTGTTAAACTAATGTATTTTAATGGGAAGCATCGTTCGTGATCGCAGCACGTTTCTTTCTGCCAGTCGGCTGCAGCAGAGAAGCTGGATACAGCTGCGTTATTATTGGTATTTTTAGCCCAATAATCGCTGTTTTTATCAACATTTATTCACCAGATCTTATCGTGGTTTTTATGTATTTCTTTTACTGTTATTACTTCGGTCTATTCCAGGGAAGCTGCATGGCTTTATGTTTATTGATATTTTTTAAACTATAATGCTACATCTTTCAACATTTATTTAGATGTTATCATGGTATTCATGTCTTTATTTTAATAATATTATTTTGGTCTAAAAAAGTGACCCCATCATGTTAGTCTTCACAATATCGTGACGGTATCACGATCTAATAGATTTATTTTCGTGATGCCATCACGAACTGACCAGTCCCTCCAGAAAAACGTGATTATGCGATCGCAGAATTCAAAGCATAATCAGCCAAAGTCCGCATATTTATGCGGGGGCCGCATTTTTTAAAATACGCCGCACTTTCGCTGCATAAATTGCCGATTTCCACGCAAAATATATGCGGGGCATATTTCATAATCCCCGCATTTTCGTTGCAAAAAAGTCACATATATCTCAGCAGAAAGATGAAAAATGTTGCGTTTACTTCACACAAGAGCAGCCATTTCCCCCCGTTGCCATGGGAACGTTATGAAGTGATGTAATTTCGCCTAGTGAGAACACGGTGTTGGGGGCGAATCACTTTGTTTTCTCTTTTTCATCAAACCGCAATTTCTGCAAGTTCCTGCAATTTCATCGCATAAAACTGCATAAATATCATATAGAGCATATTCCATCACATTTTTTAAGAAAACGTGCCGCATAATCAAGGATTTTTGCCCGCAACAATCACAAAAAAACTCTGACTGACGTGAGACTGGGTTGAAAAGAACACACAGTAAACTGGTCTTGTGTGGAAACCAACCCCGACTCCCAGTCACTGCCACCAGATCAGAGTCTCTCACTGTAGTTAACACTGCTCCGAGGTCTCGGGAGCAGAGTTTCATACATACATAAAACATGAGCACTAATGACCAGTTTCACCATTACTGCAACACGCAATTACCATCATAATGATTTGCCATGCATTTGCTTTCACAGCAATGTGAAGAATTGGGTTTAATTAATAATTTGTTGTGAGGAATTAATTGGAGGATGCGACTGTCGCAGCTGTGTGAGCGTCCCCTGCCTCGCACGGAGGGCACAATTAAGTGATGATTGCCAGGGCTGCCATGTTGAAATGGGACGCGCTTTGAAGACCAAAAGGAAGGGGGAGGATGAGAGTCTGGAAGGCTGAAGTGACACTGACAGACAAATGGAGGGTGTTGGGTTTAGCTATACTGTGTCATCTCCCACTGATGCTGCCTGTTGGTCCAGGACAGTGTAAATGGTATGAGCATAGTAATATCTTTTAAACACACAAACAGGCATTTTCATGGTCTTTTGACTTGTGTGCATTTGAGGGAAGCTGTCAGTATGGTTATTATGGAGTGACCCTCAGTCGCTGCTTTTTTAGAAACGCATTAACACCAGAGAGTGAATGTTTCTGCAATCACCAGTGCCCTTTAACATTTTACATGTTGTCACCAACTAAAACCTCGAGCTTCATGCCCAAAATGACAAAAAAAAAAAAAAAAAAATCCTTCATTTTTCATGACAGGAAGAAGAAGACTGAAAAATGTGTTTGCAGGGGAAGACGGAAAATAAATTGCTCACTGAAAAGAAACATCTAAAAGGGTTTGATTTGCAAAGGATTAGCATTGTCAGAGGACGTCTGTCATTATGGAAATATGGCAGATCATTTTCTGTGTTTTTTTTTTTGTTTGTTTTGTTATTACAGATTGAGACAGGATTAAAATCACTGTCCACAATTATCATAAATTAGAGGATGTCTGGTTTTCTCTCACTCTGTCATGCACACGTTCGATTAAATGTGTTAAAATAAAGTCTCAGGTTGCCAATATTCCAGTGAAAGATGATTTGAGGTCCTGATTTTCCATTGAATTCCCCCTTTAAAGTTGGAAAAATAAAATTCCCAATGCATGGATGTTGATAAAAAAAAACAGTCCAAGTTTGTATTATACTGTAAATATAACGATTTATCTACAGAACTTCATTTAGTTTATACTAACCTGACCTGAAATCTGACCGCCCTTCACACAAAAGGTGTATTCCTCTTCATTATTGTAATGTATTGTAGTGGAAAATTACATCAGAACTAGCGGTGCAGTATATTTACTGTAGTACTGTATAAGATATGATTCATGGTGGCATATGGAAATCATCGATGAGACCCCTCAAATAAAAAAAATGTGTCAAGACGTTTCTGGTGTTCAGATACTTAGAAGTAGGGCTGAATATGGAGAAAATCAGATATCACGATATTCTTGACCAAATACCTCGATATCGATATTGCTGCGATATTGTAGGGTTGACAATTGGTGCTTTAACAAAATATCTTCACACTTAGATTTTAGATAAATAATCATCAGTAATGTGGACATAATGTGTAAATGGTTAAAGGCAAATAATAGAACAGCTACAACAGTCTGGTAAGTTCAGAAAAGTACATCACTTTACTGTAATACAGCCTTTAAAACCAGGAAAATACACTCATATCATATGATATTACAATATCCAAAATCTAAGACGATATCTAGTCTCGTATCACAATAACGATATAATATTGATATATTGCCCAGCCCTACTTAGAAGTTAGTAAAAAAGTAAAATTCATAAATATCCTACTTGGGTGAGCATAGTTCTCAGGCACTGTATTGTGTGTCAATGCCACTCCTTTAATTCTTAATACATTTCATTTTATGCCACAATTAATCATCTTATTTATCAATGTTAAAGACGGACCAGGTCAGCACTTTATTTGAAGGGCCACAACCATGATGAAGTAAGGAAGAATTTATGATGTATAGTTGACAATTATTACAACACTACACTGCACTGCTGTGACTGGTCCGTTTTTTGAAGAAGGCATGAACATCATTAATACTTCAGAAATCATGATGATGCAAATACCTTAATTGATGCATTAATTAACGCGTTGTTCCTGCATTAAGTCATGCATGAGATACTATTAATCCTTTACTGATAGTTCATGAAGTACTAGATCACATGTGTCAAACTCAAGGCCCGAGGGCCAAATCCGGCCCCTCGCATATTTTGATCCGGCCCCCATATCCGTTTTTTATCCATAAGTTTTTGTCGCATTTTTAAATGTTTTGTCGCTTTTATTGGCATTCTTGCCACTTTTTCAGTTTGTTTTTTTTGTGCTGTTATGACTTTTTTGGGGGGCTTTTTCTGATGTTTTTTGTCGCTTTTGCTATCTTTTTATGTTTTGTTTTTCTATGATCAATAAGGAACTTTTTTCAGACTTTTTTAGGACTTTATGTTGACCAAACTGTAAGTAAGAAGACTTTATAAGGCATACGGTCAAAGATATTTCTATGAACTTTACATCTGGCCCTGGATGTGATTCTCATTTTCCAGTGTGGCCCTTAGTGAAGTTAAGTTTGACACCCCTGTACTAGATGAATGAATTCATTCTTTTTCATGCATTAAAGATATAGTTCGTAGTTTATGTCGCCCCCATGAGGAATTCTAAGTAATGACAACAATTATGTCGGTGCGTCCACATGATACAAGCCTTCAGTGATCGCGCTTCACCCCCACCCCTCCTCCACGCAGATGCTAGTAGCCAAGGAGGACACGGAGGATTAAAACAACATGATGGACTCTTCAGAAGAGGTCATTATCTTCACTCGAGTTTCTGCGTGCCAAAGTCACCGGACGCCACGATCTCCTGATCATAATAATAATAATAATAATAAGTTTATTTGATATAGCACCTTTCACAGACAAAGTCACAAAGTGCTTCACATTGGTAAACATTTGAACAAAACATATTAAGTTATAAAACCAAAAAGACTAAAAACAATCATTACAACAATTACAGCATGACACCTAAAAATTACATCCATCAATCAAAAGCAAATGTAAACAAGTGCGTCTTCAGCTGCTTTTTAAAAGCTTCAAGCGAGACTGCAGAACGTAAGACAACAGGAAGGGCGTTCCACAGGTTTGGAGCCACCGCTTCAAAGGACTGGTCACCTCTAGTTTTTAAGCGAGTGCGTGGGACAACCAGTAATCCTGGTTAGAAGACCTGAGGGGCCTGGTTGTAGTGTACGGATGGAGCAGGTCAGATATATAAGCAGGTGCTTGACCATGCAATGCTTTATAAGTTAGAACCAAAACTTTGAATTTGATCCTGAAATTGATCGGAAGCCAACGTAATGAGTATAAAATCGGAGTGATGTGCGACATCCTGCTAGACCTGGTCAGCAGCCTTGCAGCAGAGTTCTGGACCAGTTGTAGACGGTCCTGGGACGACTTGCTGAGACATAGTCACACTGAGAAACACAGAGAGAGTTGTGAGGAGCTGAGAGTCTTAATCAGCTTTGTAGCAACTCATTTGGCAACGGCTTGAATGTAACGGACGTTCATTAATATCAAAAAGTTATGCACTAAAGTCATGCATGAATTCATGATAATTCATGTACCATTATTATAAAGTCTTACCAATCAGTTTTCTAAAATCTGAGTTTTTTTCATGATGTTTCATAATTTTGAAAGCACAACTTTCACTTTTAATCCATTGCTTCGGCTTAAATAAAGAATCTGAATACTTCCTCCAAAACTGGTCAGCACTGGATGAACTGAAATCAATATTGCATGAGCCTAACATAACATTAGTGACCTTTTGCCGCAGATCACTGATTGCATACGGCAAAGGCAGAAGAATAATGTATTAACATGTATCATATGACAGACTCATGATGAAAATAAACACAAATCCAATCAGATTTGTATTAAAAGCAAACAAAAACAGCACGCCTGTGTCCACCTACTGCCGAGTGGAGGTCACTGACCTCAGCACGGCCAAACACAGAGGGAATAACCAGGCACGTTCCCCTCTGTCCTCGAGACCGTGTGAGACGAGCTGCACTGCTCCAGAGGAAAGGAATAACCACCGCACTCGGTTTCAACCGTCTCACGGGGGGTCGTGTGTCAAGATCACACACCAGCAGCCTTCCTGTTTATTACATTAGCGACGCCGGACATGGCAAGAACATACACGGAAGGCGGGGGGGGGGAAATTGTCAAGATGCGGGATCAGCAGTTCAAAGGTGGACGCGCTCTCTCCTCGGCAGAGACCAGTTGGAATTTGTCACAGACCTCAACAGCGACCGCACACTTTTTAAACGGCTGTGGTTCTGGAAGTGGTTTTCTCCGTTCAATATCTCCATTTACGTTTCAGTAAATGCTCATATAAAAGAGTTTTATGCCTGAATCCAAGCCAACCAGCTACGATATGAATCGGGACCATAAAACATTGGATTTGGCTAGGGCTGGATCCGAATATTCGTTCAATGGGTGTGTATTTGACTTTAAATTTGGGGATTTGAATAGTAGTAAATGTTGAGAATCCCTGCCGCCACTGAAGCTTCGATATATTTGCTGTTGATAAGTACTGAAGCTTTAAAAAGGTATAATGGAGGATTTTCCCGAATTTTAGAGAAGAACCGCCCTCTCCACTTTTTGAAAAAATGCTCCCGAGAGGGAACGCCTATTAAACGTGTGCACGAGAGAGCGTGCACGAGCCTAGTTCTCCTCGTGCACGCTCCGTTTACAAGTTGCTGTCGGCATGGCTCTACAAGCCGACTTTCCAAAAGAAGATTTGCACTTTTTCCACTACGTCAGACTCGCCACCGGTAAGTGGAAATCTATTTAGGACAAGCATCTCTATAGCTAACGTTAGCACGCTACAGGCCAACAAACAAGCTATCGCCGAGAGCGGGGGGGCAGCGGTCGGAGGCTTTTATATACTATCTATGGTCGGAGGCTTTTATATACTGTCTATGGTCGGAGGCTTTTATATACTGTCTATGGTCGGAGGCTTTTATATACTGTCTATGGTCGGAGGCTTTTATATACCGTCTATGGTCGGAGGCTTTTATATACCGTCTATGGTCGGAGGCTTTTATATACTGTCTATGGTCGGAGGCTTTTATATACCGTCTATGGTCGGAGGCTTTTATATACCGTCTATGGTCGGAGGCCTTTATATACCGTCTATGGTCGGAGGCTTTTATATACCGTCTATGGTCGGAGGCTTTTATATACCGTCTATGGTCGGAGGCTTTTATATACCGTCTATGGTCGGAGGCTTTTATATACCGTCTATGGTCGGAGGCTTTTATATACCGTCTATGGTCGGAGGCTTTTATATACCGTCTATGGTCGGAGGCTTTTATATACCGTCTATGGTCGGAGGCCTTTATATACCGTCTATGGTCGGAGGCTTTTATATACCGTCTATGGTCGGAGGCTTTTATATACCGTCTATGGTCGGAGGCTTTTATATACCGTCTATGGTCGGAGGCTTTTATATACCGTCTATGGTCGGAGGCTTTTATATACCGTCTATGGTCGGAGGCTTTTATATACCGTCTATGGTCGGAGGCCTTTATATACCGTCTATGGTCGGAGGCTTTTATATACCGTCTATGGTCGGAGGCTTTTATATACCGTCTATGGTCGGAGGCTTTTATATACCGTCTATGGTCGGAGGCTTTTATATACCGTCTATGGTCGGAGGCTTTTATATACCGTCTATGGTCGGAGGCCTTTATATACCGTCTATGGTCGGAGGCTTTTATATACCGTCTATGGTCGGAGGCTTTTATATACCGTCTATGGTCGGAGGCTTTTATATACCGTCTATGGTCGGAGGCCGTGGCCGTCTGCTCGCTGACCTGTCACGGCACGTAAACATATCCCAGAATGATTGACAACCAGGAGGACCAATAGTCCTGATGATCCACCCGGAAAAAGAAAATCCTCCACTACACCTTTAAAGCACAAACAAATGGTTTTCGGTAAAGCCCTAGATTCGGCACAAAAGGACATTCTGACATTCTTTAAAAAGCAAAAAAGGCAAAGATGCGAGACTGTGTACATGAACGATCACGGACATCTGGGGTAGCTGCTAGCTAAAGCAGTTCACGGGTGCGGTAACATTTCTATGGTAACAGTGAGCTCGTGGTTGCGTGGCGTGAGCGTGTCGGCTGCGTGGCGTGTCCATTTTTATTTCGGCTCCCATGTTAACAGGTTAGAACGTGCACGTCTCACGTCTCATTTTGCCGTCAATACTGCCGACGTTGTCTTTGCTGTAATCGAATCAGTATACTGAGTCAGTATACTGCTTCAATGCAGTAAATCAATCCACGCAGCCGCCATGCAGCTGACACGCAACAGAAATGCCACGCTTACGCCACGCAGCCAGTCTGTCGCCGGCCTTACACTTAGGATAGTGGGTAGTGTAGTATTTATCGATGACATTGCGGATAAAACCTTTAAACAAGGTTAATAATATCATACGGACGTGTGGCTTCTACAGGGGCATAAACCATCGTTACACAATCATGTAACTCGTGTTAAGTCTACCCTGGATGGGTTAGACATTATGGCTAATAATCAAAATCCTTATGGAGAAAATGAATGGGATTTTTTACTTCTGGAACCACAATGTTGAGCTCTATAGTGGCCAAGGCGAGGGACAGGGGACACGGGCAGTTCTGCCTGGTGGACTGTTTATATTTGCCGAGCCGAATAGCAACTTGAAAGGATTATGCACCTATCCAAACTCTCCTCTGTAATCCTTAAAGAGGACAACAAACACCTGAGGCCCTACGCCTCCACAGAGTCCCCAACGATGAGTGCATACAACATTGAAAGAATGTTTGTGACTTAAAAAGCTGCTTTCCTCATTTACATCTCTTACAAGTTTTTTTTTTTTTTCACTCAAGGTCGGACATCTTCCCGAGGGGAAACCAACAGTAGCACCGCAGATTAAACAAGTCCAAGTTGGCCCGCCTGAACAAGCTGTCAGATATATGTCACGTCTTGTGTAGAGGTTTTCATAAAGTCATTGTTTGCTTCTCTGCCTTTAGAGCTCTTTTCAGTCTCTCCAGAAAACACAAGTGATCGCACAATTCAATGCATAAATCAGCCAAAGTCTGCATATTTATGCGGGGCCCGCATTTTTTCAAATATGCCGCACTTTTGCTGCATAAATTGCCAATTGCGTGGCTTGCATGATTTCATAATCCCCGCAAAAAAGTCACATATATCTCAGCAGAAAGTTGACAAATGTTGCTTTTACTTCACACAAGAGCAGCCATTTTCCCTTGTTGCCATGGGAACGTTATGAAGTGACGTAATTACGCCTAGTGAGAACACGGTGTTGGGGAAATCACTTTTTTTCTTTTTTTCATCAAACTGCAGTTTTTGCAAGTTCCCGCAATTTCATCGCATAAAAATACATAAATATCCCGCATATTCCATCGCATTTTTTAAGAAAACGTGCCGCATAATCAAGGATTTTTGCCCGAAACAATCACAAAAAAACTCTGCTCTGTCTGTCTTTTATGTGCATGAGTGAATTATCACAAGCAGACATTTGATGGGGGAAAAAACTCCTCTCCTCCGTCCATCCTACAGCCACTTTTCTGTAAACTTCAGTTTTCTGAATTTACTGGGAAGTGTTTGGTGGGTTGCGCTGCAGGTTGCGCTGCAGGTTGAAACTAACGCGGTAATTTGTCTGACACTGACCTATAAAAATGTCTTTGCACTTCCACATTAAAAAGTTCCAGTGGTGTGGATACACCAGTCGCCCTTGTAATTTCTCTGATGTTTCCTTTCAAGTAGCTCGATTTATGGCCCACTGAGTGGCCGCCGACCCAAACAGCTTCAGATACAATCAAGGGAGTGCACTCAGCTTTTTCTTTTTTCCTGACGATTTGTTGGAGTTTGAAATAGCTGTCTCTGCACTCTACTCAGCATCAAATTAAGGTAAAAGTAAGCGTCTGGGGCCCTGATTCAATTTTGGACAGAAAAAGTAGAGCCACATTTATTTAATTTCAAAATCTTCTTGACCTCTGAATGTCCATGCTGGAATGCAGTGTTCAATATAGTCTCACATTAGTGACCTGTCCCCAAAATGCGTAGCAACGCTGTGCCAGTGCAGGACAACGGCTCGCCAGAAACCACTGTCATTCTGCTGTAGGTGAAAAAAACATGGGCTGTATCATCGAGGCCACAAAGCTCCAACCTGCTCGCCAGACACAACCATGCTGGTAGACATATCTTCAGAAACACATTACATTCAGTAAAAACCTTTCTGAACATTTTCCATCAATTATTTTAAAAGGGATACGCCACCGTTTGTTGAAATGGGTCTTATCAAGGTCCAACGCATTTTTTGTCTCAGTGCATGTAATTAGGTTGTTTTTTTGTCTTTTGTTGGCTCAATTTTACTCACAACATGCTAACCGGCAACATAGGATTCCATTCACTATGCTAAGCTAACTAGCAGCGCCGCTGCCGGTGTTGCACCGGACTAAAACAATGCGTTGGCCCACCTATCTACAACTAGAGGAGACCCCACCTATCTACAGCTAGAGGAGACCCCACCTATCTACAGCTAGAGGAGACCCCACCTATCTACAGCTAGAGGAGACCCCACCTATCTACAGCTAGAGGAGACCCCACCTATCTACAGCTAGAGGAGACCCCACCTACCTACAGCTAGAGGAGACCCCACCTATCTACAGCTAGAGGAGACCTCACCTATCTACAGCTAGAGGAGACCCCACCTATCTACAGCTAGAGGAGACCCCACCTATCTACTGCTAGAGGAGACCCCACCTATCTACAGCTAGAGGAGACCCCACCTACCTACAGCTAGAGGAGACCCCACCTATCTACAGCTAGAGGAGACCCCACCTATCTACAGCTAGAGGAGACCCCACCTATCTACAGCTAGAGGAGACCCCACCTATCTACAGCTAGAGGAGACCCCACCTATCTACAGCTAGAGGAGACCCCACCTATCTACAGCTAGAGGAGACCCCACCTACCTACAGCTAGAGGAGACCCCACCTATCTACAGCTAGAGGAGACCTCACCTATCTACAGCTAGAGGAGACCCCACCTATCTACAGCTAGAGGAGACCCCACCTATCTACTGCTAGAGGAGACCCCACCTATCTACAGCTAGAGGAGACCCCACCTATCTACAGCTAGAGGAGACCCCACCTATCTACTGCTAGAGGAGACCCCACCTATCTACAGCTAGAGGAGACCCCACCTATCTACTGCTAGAGGAGACCCCACCTATCTACAGCTAGAGGAGACCCCACCTATCTACAGCTAGAGGAGACCCCACCTATCTACAGCTAGAGGAGACCCCACCTATCTACAGCTAGAGGAGACCCCACCTATCTACAGCTAGAGGAGACCCCACCTATCTACAGCTAGAGGAGACCCCACCTACCTACAGCTAGAGGAGACCCCACCTATCTACAGCTAGAGGAGACCTCACCTATCTACAGCTAGAGGAGACCCCACCTATCTACAGCTAGAGGAGACCCCACCTATCTACTGCTAGAGGAGACCCCACCTATCTACAGCTAGAGGAGACCCCACCTACCTACAGCTAGAGGAGACCCCACCTATCTACAGCTAGAGGAGACCCCACCTATCTACAGCTAGAGGAGACCCCACCCATCTACAGCTAGAGGAGACCTCACCTATCTACAGCTAGAGGAGACCCCACCTATCTACAGCTAGAGGAGACCCCACCTATCTACTGCTAGAGGAGACCCCACCTATCTACAGCTAGAGGAGACCCCACCTATCTACAGCTAGAGGAGACCCCACCCATCTACAGCTAGAGGAGACCCCACCTATCTACAGCTAGAGGAGACCCCACCTATCTACAGCTAGAGGAGACCCCACCTATCTACTGCTAGAGGAGACCCCACCTATCTACAGCTAGAGGAGACCCCACCTATCTACAGCTAGAGGAGACCCCACCTATCTACAGCTAGAGGAGACCCCACCTATCTACAGCTAGAGGAGACCCCACCTATCTACAGCTAGAGGAGACCCCACCTATCTACAGCTAGAGGAGACCCCACCTATCTACAGCTAGAGGAGACCCCACCTATCTACAGCTAGAGGAGACCCCACCTATCTACAGCTAGAGGAGACCCCACCTATCTACAGCTAGAGGAGACCGTGATAAGCCCTATTTCAACAAACGGTGGCGTATCCCTTTAAACTATTTGCAAAATGGAAACTACTGTATGTTTAACTTAGGGGGTTTTCACACCTACCGCGTTTGGTCCGGACTTTTGGACTTTTCAGTTTGATCCGAACCAAAATTACAGTGAATTACTTTGAAACCTCCCCAACGGTCTGGACCAAAACAGCCGAAATTTGGTCCGACCAAAAGAGGTGGTCTCAGTCCGGATCAAGCTGAACCACGGTCAGGTTCGTTTCTAGTGTGAAAACATTTTTTGGATGGTTCGGACCTTCGGACCAAATCCAGGAAGTCCTGGCAGGCTTTAGTGCTTAGTGTGTACGTGGGAGAGAGTGACGGTGAATGCCTCGGAGCAGACAGCTGTCGTCTATCAGAGCAGAGAATACATCTGCAGTTTGCTGGGAATGGCAGAGTGAAGAGAGAGGATGAGTGCTTGTCCGATGGGACTTAAAATGGCTGCTTTCCTCCAGGCGACCAATCAGAAGGCAGCAATCAGCTCTGCTGGACCAATCCGGTGTGCGCACCTGTTCTCCATTACCTGTATACTCAGGAGATCAGCTGATGATGAGACAAAGAAGAAAATATGACCCCAGCGTCGTAACACTTGTTAAGTGGTAGTAAATAGGCTACAGTGTAGGTTTCAGTTTGCCTCTGAATAAATGCTGCAGCTCCTCAAACCCAAAGTAAAGCTCCCGTGTCTCGCTTCTCAACAACGCAACAAAACAAAAAGAGCCGCGGTAGCACGAGGCGAGCAGCGCTCAGCTGGAAAAACTCTGACACAGAGAGGAGACGAGAGGACGGGGAAGCCCGTCTACAAACTGTCGCAACTGTCGGGAGACGCAGCTCACGTATGTGATGACAACAGGGCGTCGTTTTGTCACGTAGAGTTATTTTGTGTGCTTGTATGCCTGCAGTGTGAAACCAAAAGTTACCGGATCAAATGAAAAAACCTGGTCCGGACCTTGGTTTCAGGTGTGAAAGCCGCCTGAGGTAACTAACAGTACTTGTTAGAAAAATTGGTGGTCTAAGATGAGATACCAACTGCAGCATTGGCATAAATGTCAGACACATCCATCAACCATCTCCACACCCTGAAAAGCGCCCACTTCAGGCGTATTTGTTTCACAACGTGCGCCTAAAATCATGGCGAGGTATGTACAAACAGACCGCACTGAGGTAAAAGCGCAGACTGCCTGTCGCGGGAGCTGGAAATGGCAATTTGCACTTTTCCGTGTCATGCATATGCATTCATGGGAGGGTGAAGGACAAAGTGGGAGTTTCCCATAAAGAGATGGGAGGGGAAGCGTAAAGTGCGCCTAATTACGTATTCCGCGGTATGTACAAAAACCAGCGAAAGTGCGGCTCTATTTTACGGTGAAAATTCTCCGTCTCTTAAAAGCAGGTGTTAACCTGGAAGCGGGTTTCCTCGCGTACGCCTCCTGGTGAAATGGCGGCAGTAATCCGAGCAAGACGGAGACATCGGCCGAGGAGACGAGCCGAAAGGACTTTTGCCACAAGGATCACAGTTTCTCAGTGGAGTGAACACGAAATCATGAAGCGTTACAGATTATGCAGCCGTGCGATGTTACAGTTACTGGAAGAAATCAAAGATTGCATCAAATCTCCGACTCAGCATTCACATCCCATCCAGCAGCTGTTAAACTCCTCGCTACGTTACAAATATCATCAGGATCATATCAACCAGTCACAGCATCAGCAGTGGGAATATGGCCGTCTGCACTCAGCCGTATCGTAGCACCAGGACTTAACGCTTTGCTACAGCACAATATACGGTGTAGTGGGCGGAGAAAGACGCTGATTACCCAATGAACTGCAGGTTTGGTAAATACGACGTAAGCTGAAGTATCACAGCGTGCGCTTTCTGCGGGTTGGCCACGGCGCTGATAACGCTACATTCGCAAATGTACGTACATGTAGCCCTCAGTCCTCACTGACACTGAACGTTGGAACATCGGTCGGTCCACCACGTTGGTGCTGCCCTGACTTTTCCTCTAGCGCCACCATAAGGTTACTACTCATACTCTTCCCTCTCTTATTAAAGTGCCCATATTATGAAAAAAATACACATTTTCTGGGATTTGGGGTGTTATTTTGTGTCTCTGGTGCTTCCACACACATACAAACTTGGAAAAAAATCTATCCATGTTGTTCTGAGTGAGATACGGTTTCTGAATGTGTCCTGCCTTCAGTCTCTGGGTGAGCTGGTCAAAATCTGCAGGACTTGTTACGAAACTAGCCGAAACGACGGGCTAAACACAACGCTAGCGCTAGCATGCTAGCTCGTTCTCAATGACAAAGCACTGCTACAACACACACAAGTTCACCATAATCTCCAAAAGAAGTACTTCCATGTGTGCCCTCCTTTAGAAGAAGTCTCCCCGCTAATCCTGCCTTGTAACTGACCAAAGTTGGAGAAACAACCTTTCTTTTACTGTCTGTGGAGCTAACTGACATGATCTACCATCTGAGCTACTGAGCATGTGCAGAGTGGAATCAAAGATAGTACAGAAGGAAAGATGATTCACTCTGTAGCTAAAACAGAGACCTGAACACAAGGTGAAAAGAGGAGCTGCAGCAGTGAGAGAGAGATGTGCTGTACAACAAAAATATATTAAACCATGTAAACATATTCTGGTACAACCTTAAAATACAATTATGAACCTGAAAATGAGCAGAATATGGCATCTTTAATATCTTCCTCCTACAGTATATTTCTGAATCTATCTTCCAAAACAATCACACATTTACAGCATTTACACATGTTGTATTATTAGTTTTAATATCGGGCTGCAAGGAATTTAAAGCACCATGACAACTATCCATTTCAGCTGTTCACAAATAAAAACATTTGTCTTGGGTGTCCTGTTGTCAATTAGTGGGGAACAGGCAATTTCTCTACGATAAAAAGTGAGATTTCTAATTAGACAAAGCAGATGGTGCTGAGGAGAATCTGTGCCAAATCACTGTTCAATCATGACAGTGTGATTTGTTTTTTTATTTTTTTTACACGCACAAACGTACATGGTAACAAGACTTTGACTCCCGGCCCCACTTGTGTCCCCTAGAGGCCAAACTGCTCCTTACACCCAACACATGAACCAGGAAGTCACAACAAGCTTGTTTATTTGAGTCTTTTCAACTTTAGTCTCACCAGGATTTGTTTGTGTAAAACTAAATACTTTGTAAGTTATAAGAATCCTTATGGGAATTGTGAATTTGCATAAATAAATAAATAAATAAATAAATAGCTAAATAGGAGCTTCAGTCCAGACTGCAGTTTGCCATTTGGTTCATTTGCTTGCACTCATTTCTCAAGCATGAGCAGCTGGTAACAGCTGGCTGTCACATTTCATCACCTGTCCCTTTATGACCAAAAGCACAAATATTTTGAGATGTTTTCTTAGCTCTTATTCTGTGGTTTCTCGGTTTCATTGCCATTATTCTCACATTGCCAAACAAACTGAATTAACCCCTTTACTTCCAGTTTCCTCATTTTATTTCCCATAAAGTAGGTTTAAGATTGGAAAAAAATAAAATAAAATCACACAGACATTTCTGTATCAGCTCAACTGACCAGCTTGTTCAAGCTCTTCGTTGAAGCTACATACTGTTTACACTCTATTACAAGTAAATATACTTATTATTATCTAGATATATGTATTTTGCAGATACACAGTATTTGGTATTGATAGAGTTTAAGATGTTAAAGGACTACAGAGTCTAACCGTTCATGGACATCGGAAAAACATTTTCCCGAGTGAAAACGTCACCATTCACGTCACTTCCTGTGGGAATCAGAGGTGGGAAACTGGGGCTAGATTTTGCTAGCAGAGTTTCCCAGTCGAAAACATGGCCGACGATCGCTAAAATGCGTTGAAGGGTGAGAATCCTTTCCCGTTAGTTGTCCTGCAGATAACACAAACACCCGTCCATGTGCTGTTTGAATGCTCGCATAAGAAAACAGCAGCAAATATTTTGTGTTTTCACACAGCTGATGCTCTCGGCTACGCCCGACAGCTTTTGGCAGTCACGCAACAAGTTTTTATGCCAAACGCCAATATAACAGAAGAAGAAGAAGAACACGCATCCCGACCATGTGAACGCTGGCAGTCAGAATAACAACGTAATCACGGGGGGCGGTCCCTGATATTCCCAGGTAGCATGAACGCAGCATTATTAAAGGGTAATTTCGGTATTTTCCAACCTGGACCCAATTTACCATGCATTGGTGTCTAAGTGACTAATGTTAAGAAAAATCAAGCTCCAATCGGCAGTCACGAACCAGGATGCAATGTAATCGGACAAACGCTGCCATTTTTGCCACTAACAGGCTGAGACTATTAGTGTCCGACAACATTATGGAATGACTCCTACAAAGATAGACATTTTTGTTATAGAGTCAAATCCTTTTGTTTCCCCAGATTGCATTTAAAAATATAACAAGTCTTTTATAGAGCCGTATAGAGCCAACACATCTCCACATGTAAGTTAGTGAATTAACGGTTTATGTTAGCCAAACCAGAGCGGTGATTGTTGGAACAGTAGAAAGACGTTTCTGCCGACTTTGAATGAAGTGTGTTTTACGATAATGCAATGATTGTTTATTTAAATGGAGTCTGTTGGGTTTGGCCAGCGATTTCGAGGCTACTCTTTAACGGAAAGGCCGACCTCTGTAGGAATCCTTTCCATAACGTTGTCAGACACTCAGAATAATAATCTGAGCATGTCAGTGGCAAAACAAGCACTTTTTGTGGAAGTAAAGGTGCACAATTACCCATTAGGGTTACATCGCAGCTTGTTTGCCGCTGTGTCTCGCTTACTAATACTGGACTCATTTCAAATATTGTTGTTCCCACCAGTCCATTAGACACAAAAACTAAGTAAAATAGGGTCCAGGTTGAAAAAAGCCAAAGTTACTCTTTAACCTGTGCCAGCTTTTGATGTAAACACATCTGTATTCTACTGTTGCACTTATAGCGAGCTGCTCCTGCTAACAGTGCCAACTAGATGTAGGAAATGTAATTTGATGCATAGCAAATCGTGTTACCTATGCTGAGAAAAGAAGCTTGTAGCAACTACTCGATCCATTTACTGTACAACAGCAGTCATGTAAGATTATTTCAGTGTGCACCATCCTCCTGTTACGATGTTACTTTAAAGTACCAGTACCACCTTTTAATCCTGCACTCACAACTGACAGAAAGATGAATGATTTAAAAAAAAAAAAAAAAGGCCTGGTACAGCTTAAAAGCAGCATCAAAAGGAAGAAGTCAAGCATGTAAAGCAGGAAAAGAAAAAAGGTAAAATCAAGACCTCCAACTAAACGGCTGGAGAAATGAAGTGAGGCATACAGTGGATCTTTGCTGCTCCCTGTTTCCACAGGCCAGTGATGGATGGAAGTCAGCAGAGTGTTGCGGCCCTAACCGATTCATCCAGGAATGTTGTGACATCTACTTCTAATGGCATCTGCCTTCCACGAGAATCAAACCTAACGCAGTCTGACAGAAACATATGTCTCCGTCGTGCCTGTATGATTCCGGCTCTGCAGGCTCAACTCGTACTGGGGCGATGAAAAAGGGGAGGCTTTGTCTCTCAGGTACTCGCTCAAACATTCAGTGGCTGCTCCTCTGATCTGCCTGCTGTTCACACGTACAACAGCTGACTCCGTATTAACGGTAGAGACGAGTTAACATCAAAATAATAATTCCATGTTCTGCATCCTTTATTGTGCAGCAACCAGTGAAACAACAGATATTACAGAATTGTGTCAGCCAGCTGCCGTGGAAATATTTATGAACTGGAAAATTAAAACGTCAATTTTCAACCTTTCAAAACGGCAACTTTTGAATGGAATGAGGGATGTATTTGTATTAACTTTTAAAAAAGACAAATGAGGCACTTCGGGGATAGTTATTTAGAATATTAATATATCAATGCAGGTGATATATTTATCAGATTACAACCATTTCAAGCATGTTGGCATTTCAGCTTTTAATTGATTGTACGTAGATTCGAGGGGCAGTCAGGATATGTGGGCAGAGAGAGTGGGGATGACATTTAACAAAAGTTATAATATATTATACTATAAATTAGTTTGTCGGATCATGGAAAGGATATTTTTCTCCACTTTCTATTATCACCTCCCCACCAGAGGACCCTGTATAATGTGAACAGGGCTGCCGAATGAATACATTTTTGACGTGCGAGAACATAAAATGAAGGTGCAAATCAGTTTAAACTAATTTACTCCAGAATTCCCCTCATGGGAATCAATGGTGTTATCTTGTGTGCGAAAACCCGTAATAACAGGAAATGATGAGCCTTGGAAATGAGATCAGTCTGTCTGACGGTAGTCAAAAACTTTAGTCCATAATCCTGAAATATCTCAACAACTATTGGATGGATAGCAGGGAATTTCGTAACTGAGGATGAATCCAACTGACTTTGGTGATGCCCTAACTTTTCCTCTTATTCCTCCATGAGTGGATGTCCTATACTTGTATATGTATCTGCCCCTGTAAAGCATATCAGATACAGTACACTCAATGAAATAAATAAATGCATACATTACAGAGAACTGGGAACACTGAAATCCCTCACTACACCACATTGCTGCAAAAGGGTATCGATATTCTTTTTTTTTTAGTATTATGAATTAGTAAAGCAAAAAAGTAATTTTTCTTTTCCATATAGCTCTAAAATGTCAGATTGAGGAATATAAGGTCATATTTGTTTTGCCACACCTGAAATCTTTCTGCTGTTCCAGGAAGTGACATTTGAAAAGCAGCAGAGACGGAAAACCTCCAGATCAAAGTGTGTCTGCTGGGAGGGACTGCAGAAGAACAGTGGAAGGGTTACGCTCGGTGAAAATGATCAATGCTGCGCTTCGAGCAACCAGAGCGTGTGGTCATCAGAATCATTGTTTAATCTCTCAAAATAATGACCAGCCATTTGTCTTTGAACAACACACGCAAGCCCCAATTCTGTCCGGTGGAATAATTCAGCAGGCTGACAGTTGAAAGCTTGCTGCAGGCAAATCCCAGGTGTCAAGATAATATAACTGTGTGTGTGTGTGTGTGTGTGTGTGTGTGTTTGTGTGTGTGTGTGTGTGTGTGTGTGTGTGTGTGTGTGTGTGTGTGTGTGTGTGTGTGTTTACTTGCGTTTATCATGCTGTGGGTCACATTGTGCGGGCTTGTCTAGCATCTGGGGACAATTTCCCACAAGGTTAACCCCGGTTTTTGAAGCTTTTTTGAGGTTTCTGTGGCTTCTTTTCTACCCTTTTTTCACTACCTCTGGATATACCACTAACGTCAACTTATTCCCATTAGTTGGACACTTTTGTGTTTTATTCATGGTCAATACATGTCATTTATATGAAATTATACCTCATTTTTGAGTAAAAAAAAAAAGCTGAAATTTTGAATTATTTTGACAAGTAGTTACGATTGAGTGGATACCATTCCATAGTCTTTTTCAAATGCTGTAACATTTAATAAAATACTCCAAATTCTATGAAAGTAGAGATCTGATCCTTATTTTTCCTTGAGAAGAGTGTTGTGTGGAACAACCCATGTTATTTTTAGGCAATTTGCTTGAAAGAAATCCAAATTTTCTGATGTAGAAACTTTGAAAACGGGTCAATTTTGACCCGAGGACAACAGGAGGGTTAAGCATTTCATTTGGATATCACCCACAATGCATTGCAGTTATGCATTTGGTGCAAGAAAATACATCCATGGTTAGGTGGCAGTAAATGTTGCTGACCACCAAAGAAGAAGAAGATGAATAAATGCATTTGAACTTTTTAGTTTACGCCTTGTTGTTAGCTTGATATTTTACTGAAACATGTAATATAACTAATGTCAATTCATATTTACTTTATACATTTTATTTACTAGATATATCGGTAGTTGTATGTGTAATTTATTTAATTACAACATTATCTGTAAATGCATGGAAGAAATTGTGTTTTTGCGAGATGTATGATATGATTAATCGTGATACAGATTACAAATTTCTAAATCTGAAAATCATGCAGCTGATTACCAAGCCTCAGTGAAATGAGCCTGCAGGTATTTCATTTATGATGTCTAAAAAGCAGTAATAATACTTTATATATTATATTTGTATTGCCCTTTTATACAACAAATAGGCCTACTGTACAGAAAGGAAATTGCACGACGTAAGTAGACAGAATGAACATATAAACGGGGATAGAATGTGATTAATAGAAAATAAGATGGATAATAAAACGCACTTGAAGCAGTAGCGCTAAGCCTACAACTGGAGGTCGATCCGTATACTTTGGGCTGAAAGTGAAGGAGGGCAGGTGTGTCCCATTCCACTCCCCCGCTCCGGCCCCGCCCACTTTCCCTCTGCTCTCCAAGTGGCCTCCGTGCGACGTATGCTATGACGTCATACCGAGGGCTGAGGGGAAGTGAAGGAGGGCAAGTTGAAAAACTAATGAAACGCAGCCTGAGTGTACACTCCCTCCAGAAAAACGTGATCATGCAATCGCATAATTCAATGCATAATCAGCCAAACTCTGCATATTTATATTTATTTACCGATTTCTGTGCAAAATATGCGTGGCTTTGCATGATTTCATAATCCCTGCATTTTTGTTGCAAAAAAGTCACATATATCTCAGCAGAAAGTTGAAAAATGTTGCATTTACTTCACACAAGAGCAGCCATTTTCCTGTTGCCATGGGAACGTTGTGAAGTGACATCATTTGCCTTTTTGCAAGTTCCCCCGATTTTATCGCATAAAATTGCATAAATATCCCGCATATTCCATCGCATTTTTTAAGAAAACGTGTCGCATAATCAAGGACTTTTGCCCACAACAATCACAAAAAAAAACTCTGCGTTTTTCTGGAGGGACTGAATGTAGGTTTAGGGTTGTGCAGGTACTGTATGTGTGATGCCTTCCTATGATTTCCCCACCTTGGAGTAAATGGGGGAATCCCCAGATCCAATGCCACCGTTCAGTGTAACCGCAGACTGTGGTTGGGGTAAGAGTTGGAAGTTATTAGGATTGAGTTCAAATAAGAGTAAGGCTGTAAATTGGAGATGATTGGGTTAACTAATGGGTTGGATTAAGGGGTTCAAAGTGCTTGTTGGATAGTCTAAAAGCGTCTGAAACCTCGTAACGCAGCAGTTGCCCACATATACTCTCTTTTGTCTCTCTCTTTTTTCACTTTTCGTGG
Source organism: Gymnocephalus cernua (assembly GCA_023631565.1). Lineage (NCBI taxonomy): Eukaryota > Metazoa > Chordata > Actinopteri > Perciformes > Percidae > Gymnocephalus > Gymnocephalus cernua. Next base: position 39,918,620 of record CM042429.1, read on the forward strand.
TTACAATCAACATCATGAATACCTTCGAGGAGAAACTGGCCAAAATGTGTGCCATGTTACCCTGATGCATACCAACGACTGCGTGTCACCCCTTAGTCAGTCCTTCCAGAAAAACGTGATTATGCGATCGCATAATTCAACGCATAATCAGCCAAAGTCCGCATCTTTATGCGGGGGGGCCGCATTTTTTCAAATACGCCGCACTTTCGCCGCATAAATTGCAGATTTCCACGCAAAATATGCGGGGCTTGCATGATTTCATAATCCCCGCATTTATGTTGCAAAAAAGTCACATATATCTCAGCAGAAAGATGAAAAATGTTGTTTACTTCACACAAGAGCAGCCATTTCCCCCTGTTGCCATGGGAACGTTATGAAGTGACGTCATTTCGCCTAGTGAGAACACGGTGTTGGGGGAATCACTTTTTTCTCTTTTTCATCAAACCGCAGTTTTTGCAAGTTCCCGCAATTTCATGGCATAAAATTGCATAAATATCCCGCATATTCCATCACATTTTTTAAGAAAAATAGCCGCATAATCAAGGATTTTTGCCCGCAACAATCACAAAAAAACTCTTTTCTGGAGGGACTGCCTTAGTATGACGACAGTGTAAAAATTGGCGCACAATGGTCCTCATTCATGGGTTGCCTGTCGTAAAAGGATTTCTGGGCTCATATCTGCGCAGGTTTCTACGATAGGTGGATGAATGAATGAGGGCCATTCTCTTTAGAATGGCCCTCATTCATAAGTATAAATATAACTGTGTCCTCACGAGAGGAAAAAACAAGTCTGTGTGTGTTTGCCTAGTTGGGCTGCTGAAAACATTACACAATGACTGACAATTGCCTAAATATAAATTAACAAACTAATACAGATGTTACACTATTAGTCCTGACTGATGAGTTTAGTCTGTGAGCAGACAGCATGTGAAGCAAGCTGTTACCCTGCATCTATTCTCCCACAATCCTCCACTCAGAAGGGGTTTTTTCTTAAAAAAAAAACACGAAGACCACTTGCTGTTAAAAAAATACTACAGTATTACCAATGTCTTTTGCTCTTTTAAGTCCATTTTGTTGTGCAATTGCATATTTTGTCATACTGCCTTTTTTCATGTGCCTTATACGCATATATTCTATTCCTGAATTCATTTTCTTTTGACAACTGAAATGTAATCTCTACTGAGGTTCTTTTTTTTTAATCTCTGAATATTTAATAACTATATAGAAACACACAAGTTTACTCAGCCTGAGAATAATTACTGTACCTCCTTTTAATTACAGACATGGAACAAAATGAAAATCATTTCCACAAAAGAAAGTGATGTGGAAAGCATAACGTGATTTCTGTGACAGCTGCATCTGTATCCACAGAGATAAAACACTGGCAGGTACTGGCAGTATAATTTGTTATCTTGACTGAGTTTCAGCTACAATACCCAACTATCCTACTAACTCAGTAATTTCTTATTACAGAATGTCATACTAAACTTAAAGGCCCCATGGCATGAAAATGTCACTTTATGAGTTTTTTTTAACATTAATATGAGTTCCCCCAGCCTGCCTGTGGCCCCCCAGTGGCTAGAAATGGTGACAGGTGTAAACCGAGCCCTGGGTATCCTGCTCTGCCTTTGAGAAAATGAAAGCTCAGATGAACCAATCAGGAATCTTCCCTTTATGATGTCATAAGGGGAAAGGTCACCTCCCACCAAGGCTGAATTTCAGCAAAGAGACTTCAGATACAGTATTAGGGGACCACTAAGGTCTATATAAGAGAGACTTCAGATACAGTATTAGGGGACCACTGAGGTCTATATAAAAGAGACTTCAGATACAGTATTAGGGGACCACTAAGGTCTATATAAAAGAGACTTCAGATACAGTATTAGGGGACCACTAAGGTCTATATATAAGAGACTTCAGATACAGTATTAGGGGACCACTAAGGTCTATATAAAAGAGACTTCAGATACAGTATTAGGGGACCACTGAGGTCTATATAAAAGAGACTTCAGATACAGTATTAGGGGACCACTGAGGTCTATATAAAAGAGACTTCAGATACAGTATTAGGGGACCACTAAGGTCTATATAAAAGAGACTTCAGATACAGTATTAGGGGACCACTGAGGTCTATATAAAAGAGACTTCAGATACAGTATTAGGGGACCACTAAGGTCTATATAAAAGAGACTTCAGATACAGTATTAGGGGACACTGAGGTCTATATAAAAGAGACTTCAGATACAGTATTAGGGGACACTGAGGTCTATATAAAAGAGACTTCAGATACAGTATTAGGGGACCACTAAGGTCTATATAAAAGCATCCAAAAAGCAGCATGTCATAGGACCTTTAAATCTTACTCTAATCAATTTTACAGGCCGCTGGATTAACAAAAGTTAATTCTAGTTGCTAAATATTAAGATCTACTGCATGTATACATCCTGGTCTTTTGACATTGTTCAGATTCAGGTCCAGAATTAATATGGTTGTGTTTCTTTCTCAAACCATCATCTATTCTTGGAGGCTCTTATTTGTTCTAGTGTGGCCTGAGAACACTTAATCAGTGTTTTTCTTGATTAGGTATGACCTGGAGATGATTTTCCAGGTCATATTTCTTTTTTCTCTCTGAGAGATTAAAAGGAAAGCAACGCCGCTATTCCAAACATTTTTAATCTATTTTCCCCCTCTTGCCTTTACAATTCTCATTATTGTTCTATAATGTATTTGAGATCTGGCCCAACACCTTTCCCTCTGAAAAGCTCGTTATTCATTCAGAGAAGTGCCACCCCCTGCTCTCGCTTTCCCGTTGACTCAGCATGGCGTTATGAAATAACACTGCTTCAATTTAGACTGCTCCTTCAATAACCAGATAGAGTTCAAAGGGTGCTTTATCTCACCTGTCACTCAAATAGCTGGGGAAGAAGGCCGACGCCAAGGAGGAACAAAGCGTCAGCTGAAAGTGCGTGAGCGATAGCAGCGCGTCGAGGTGAGCCGGAGGTCTTTGATTACTTCTCGCAGTGGATTCATCGTCCTCTTTAGAGAGCAGTGATTGGAGTTATGCTTACGTCCATCGCTTCCTGATGTATTTCACAAGGACAAACAAATACAAGTTTTGACTGTAATTAACGTGTGTTTTGTAACTGCATGCATTAGCAAAAACACAACAGCGAAAGCACGAGTGACCGAGTTGATCGAGGTCGGAAATTGAATGTTAAACCCCTCATCCTCCACACAGCTGCTAGTAGCCAAGGAGGACACGGAGGATTAAAAAAAACATGATGGACTCTTCCATATGGCCGAAATGGGTTTCCTCAGGAGGGTGGCTGGCGTCTCCCTTAGAGATGATGAGGGTGAGAAGCTCAGTCATCCGTGAGGAGCTCGGAGTAGAGCCGCTGCTCCTTCACGTCGAAAGGAGCCAGTTGAGGTGGTTCGGGCATCTGGTAAGGATGCCCCCTTGGTGCCTCCCTAGGGAGGTGGTCCAGGCACGTCCAGCTGGGAGGAGACCTCGTGGAAGACCCAGGACTAGGTGGAGGCACGTCCAGCTGGGAGGAGACCTCGTGGAAGACCCAGGACTAGGTGGAGGGACGTCCAGCTGGGAGGAGGCCTCGGGGAAGACCCAGGACTAGGTGGAGGGATTACATCTCCAACCTGGCCTGGGAACACCTCGGGATCCCCCAGTCAGAGCTGGTTAATGTGGCTCGGGAAAGGGAAGTTTGGGGTCCCCTGCTGGAGCTGCTCCCCCCGCGACCCGACCACGGATAAGCGGACGACGATGGATGGATGGATGGATGGATGATGGACTCTTTAGAAGAGGTCATTATCTTCGCTCGAGTTTCTGCGTGCGTGAGAGATCCAGAGAGAGTTGTGTGGAGCTGAGAGTCTTCATTAGCTCTGTGGCATTTGGCAACGGCTTGAACGTAACGGACGTTCATTAATATAAAAAAGTTATGCACTAAAGTCTAGTGCTCATGGGTCTGCTCATGCTAGTGGTGGAATGTAACTAAGTACATTTACTCAAGTGCTGTACTTAAGTACAAATGTTGACCTACTTGTACTTTACTTTTGTCTTTTCTTTTCATGCCACTTCCTACTTCTACTCCGCTACATCTTAGACAGACATATTGTACTTTTTACTCCACTAAATTAATCTGACAGCTTTAGTTACTTTACAAATGAAGATTTTTTTGCACACAAAACACATGTAGTTTATAAAATACAAGGTTTTATTATGAATTAAACTACCCAACAATATAACAGCCGACACGTACAGCTGAAATGATTAGCTGATTAAACATGATTGGCAGAACTTCTTTTTTAAGATTATTTTTTGGGCATTTTTAGGCCTTTAATTCCACAGGACAGATGAAGACATGAGAGGGGAGAGAGAAGAGAATGACAAGCAGCAAAGGGCCGCAGGTCGGAGTCAAACCTGCGGCCGCTGAGTCGAGGAGTAGACCTCTATATGTATATGTGCGCCTGCTCTACCAAATGAGCTAACCCGGCCACGCAGAACTGTTTTCTTTCTTCATTTCCATATTCTAAAATATCCATTGAGTACTTTTACTACCACTAAGTACATTTTACTTGATTGAGGAGCATTTTGACAGTGTAATATTAGTACTTTTTACTTAAGTAAAGGATCTGAATACTTCTTCCACCACTGCTAATGTTATCATGCTCACAATGTTTACCATATTTGTGATATTAGTTTTGTGTGTAGCATGCTAAAATTCATTAGCATCTGTTAACATTAGCACTAAACACAAAGTACCCTGATGATGGTATTGGCCCGATGAGAACATGTATCGCCCAATCCCAAAGTCCGGACTCTCAGACTCACGGACTTTGGTGCGCGTTCTCGCGAAATTCGTAAGGGCTCAGGGTCGTCCCAATGTCGAATCTCAAAGGGCGTGAGGGTTTGAGTACACGCTTACCGAGCAAACTTTCCGTGAGTCTGCATCGATGCAGACTTCACCAAAGGGAATTACCCACAGTTCAAAGCGTTGTGACGTTTACCGCGGAGACCATGGAGAAATCTGGAAATTACAAAAGGTAAACAACAGCACGACACACGACCTCGGAACAGACCGGACCTGTTGTCCAGATGTAAAACAAGAGTTTGATAAAATGTGGAGTCAGGCAGTCGTCTCCTGAGCCACGGCCGTGAGGAAAGCAACTAACTTAACATGAAAATTCCCGGCAAGTGTCAGCAACATCTTTGTTATTAAACGTCGCCAAGGTAACATGTGATCTGGTGAAGTGCTGTCCCGATCCCATTTCTACCTGTCTGAGCCCATGTGGCCTCACACACTCACTCACTCAGCACCTGAGATCAACTACGTCTGAGAATCTCTAGTCCTCAGGGCTCACGCTGGGATTGGGCCAATGTGTGTATCAAGTTAACCCAGCCAATAGTTGTTGAGACATTCTACTCAGATGTCAAAGTCATGGTGGCGCTTGAGGAAAAGTCGAGAGATCTCCAAAGTCATTAGGATCGATCCTCTGGGGACCGTAACGGTCTGTACAAAAATCGCATAGCAATCCATCCAATAGTTGTTGAGATCTTTCAGTCCGGACCAAATGTTTTTTTTATATTGCAACCATATTGTTTTTTTCCTAAACATAACCGTCCCGTTGTTGTCCCGCATCCCCCTGAAACCGCGGATCGTGGCCCGGCGTGTGACGTGTCCTTTCCCCGTTCTTATTTTCCTAAACCCAACCTCCGTATAGATGCTTCCCAGTACGTGCCGAACACCACAAAAAAAAAAAGAGATAAACAGCCCTCATACTCTGCTTCTGACTGGCTAGTAGTCCTTACCTAGGTACTGTCAGGACACGCCCTCATACTCTGCTTCTGACTGGCTAGTAGTCCTTACCTAGCTACTGTCAGGACACGCCCTCATACTCTGCTTCTGACTGGCTAGTAGTCCTTACCTAGGTACTGTCAGGACACGCCCTCATACTCTGCTTCTGACTGGCTAGTAGTCCTTACCTAGGTACTGTCAGGACACGCCCTCATACTCTGCTTCTGACTGGCTAGTAGTCCTTACCTAGGTACTGTCAGGACACGCCCTCATACTCTGCTTCTGACTGGCTAGTAGTCCTTACCTAGTTACTGTCAGGACATGCCCTCATACTCTGCTTCTGACTGGCTAGTAGTCCTTACCTAGGTACTGTCAGGACACGCCCTCATACTCTGCTTCTGACTGGCTAGTAGTCCTTACCTAGTTACTGTCAGGACATGCCCTCATACTCTGCTTCTGACTGGCTAGTAGTCCTTACCTAGGTACTGTCAGGACAGGCCCTCATACTCTGCTTCTGACTGGCTAGTAGTCCTTACTAGCTACTGAGCATGTGCGACTCCCAACAAAGATGTAACAGAAGTGCGATGTCTCACTCTGTAGCTAAAACAGAGAGCTCAACACACAGGGTGAAAAGAGGAGCTGCAGCAATGTGCAGTACAACAAATATTCGGTGTTTTCTGAAAATTAAACCACGTAAACCTATTCTGGTACAACCTCTAAATACAATTATGAACCTGAAGATGAGCAGAATATGAACTCTTTAAGATTAGGGATAGGTTGTGGTCATCCAAATTTAGCGCACATTTTCAAATTTCCAGGAAACTGGTAAAAGGAAATTGCTAATTAATACATGTTTTCTAACCATTACCGACTCATTTTGACTAAAATGTAAGTGGTGTAATCACTTTTGTGAGATACTGTATTTTGAGGCTAGCATAAAGTGTCCCTAGCTCTCCCATTCAAAAGGCCATTTGACCCAAAAACAAGAATACAGTAAATCTTAACAGTGGCGCTTCAGTCCTAAATATGCTTTTAAACTAAAGTTTGACTCACGTACATTCACAAAATGACCCTAGGATGCATTTTGGCGAGAGTTACGCTTTAAGCACTCGAACAGACAGCTGCTGTTATTTTTGGTGAAGTCTCCACTCAAGCACAAATTTCAGGTTTAAAATAAGGCTTTTAATTTGTATATCTGCAAATATGAGCAAATTATATTAGGAGGCAAGAACTGTGATGTTATGCACTTCAAAGTAGTCTGATGAATAGAGCTTTTCTAAAAGTGAATATTTCAAACAGAAAAGCAAATGACTGTGTGAAAAAATAAACTAGCAGACAAAAGCGTGATGCTATTGGGGTCATGGACAGATCAGGGAACAATCAAGCAGCTTTCAGAAAGTATTGAAAAGAAACTATTAGACTCCAGATCTTTCCATTATATCGGGGAGCCTGTTTAAAAAGTAATGCCACTTCTTTTTACTCCACTTTAAAAAAAAAGTTCAAGGATGAGAGCATCGTTAGTAGAAAAGGAAAACTACCGGTATGCCATTTGATTTACTTCTAACTTCGATAAAATACCTTGAAAAAGAATATTAATGCGATACCATCTTCGATACCATGTGGATGTATATGGGCTTGCTTGTGTCCTTTGCCTTTCCTCGTTCTTTTTCCCTCACAAATGCAACGTATTTCCACAAAGCACTCCGGCTGTTTTCTTTGTCCAAGACAACCAGTCGCGGAAGCTCTGCACTCGCCATCCTGAATTAGCTTGAAACTGTCTAAACACAAACAGCGTAATCTGTAGAGCCACTTCTTTATTTCACTTGGTTTTAGCGCTTACATCATTGTATTTCACTGCAATGCTTATGATGACTCAGCTCTTCTACGTTATCACTGTGCCAATGAACTAAAACCCCCAAAATTGAAGTTGGAAGCTTTCTACACAGCCAGCAGTCTTTTTTTAATGTACAGCCTATTACGTGGAGAGTAGGATGTGCATTAACAGAGCCATACCTTTGTCTCTGTGCGTGCCTCAACTCCTTAAGACCCATCATTCCTTTCTGTCGCAGCCTGATAAATCAGGGCACCTAATCAGCGTATAAATATTCATGAGTCCAGCTCAGAGTGCTTTTGAAGGTGTAACTCTTCACAATAGCTTGGCACACAGCCTCCAGTGTGCCACAAATCCTGGAGCACAGTGGCAAAGTTGAGAGGTGACGGCGAGCAGTATGCAGCTGAATTTACACTTTAAGCATTTAGAGTACGTTTTTTTTTTTTTTTTTTTTACATGAGAACAGCCTATAAACTCTTTTTTTTGTAAATCCCCCCAAGCGTACTTTTCTTTCATTCAAGTTCAAGATTGAAATATGAGGTGTCAAAACATGGACAATTATGGAAAATCATAAATTTGTGACCAATTTGGAAAAAGGAATGAGGTTGTCAGCGATCTGAGATGTATGCGTTTTCAATTTGGCGTCTCTCAATGCCTGCCAGCTTCTCTCGCCGTACCGTTAAACTGCCATTTCTCCTTGTACTAATTGAACACTCCCCCCGTTCCCTGCCCACACCATCATGTATTGCTCATCTATCATTGTTTGTTCGGCGCCAGTGTGGTTGTCCTTTCCACTGACTTTGAGAGAGCACTTCATCTTATTTGTTTGTTCCCTGACATGGGAATGATGCACTCGACCAGACTGGCCATTTAGACGCTGGGTACTGTTTAAGAACAGCCTTCTTTATTATCTTGTGTTAGCCTGCACACTGAGGTCATTTGTCATTTGTAAAGTAAAACTATTTACCATTTACTTCTAATTTACTTAATAGATAAGCACAGAAATAGAGCTCAGAGTGGCACAGGCCTGTACTACGTAATGCTGCATTTCTATCCAGCTATTTGTATTTTAGGGATTTTAAAACTGCCGACTAATTCATCTACAGCAGACATCAGTGAAGACGTTTGTGAATGTTAATGACAACAGTGATGGAAGGGGACAGTTAAGGGTCAGTTCATCAGGACTGAGGAAACTAAACGAACGTCAGAGTTATATTTCGTATGTTCTCCTTAAGCAAAACACATAATAGAGATAAAACCAGTGCGCCACTTTCCCACGACTCCGTCCCCTTTCCACCTACTGCTACAGAAGAAAGCTGCGGCCATGTTAACACTGGTACGTCAGTCCCTCCAGAAAAAAGTTTTTTTCTGATTGTTGATTATGTGGCACGTTTTCAAAATGCGATGGAATATGCGGGATATTTATGCAATATTATGCGATGAAGTTGCGGGAACTTGCAAAACTTGCAGGAACTTGCAAAAACTGCGGTTTGATGAAAAAGAGAAAACAAAGTGATTCCCCCCCAACACCGTGTTCTCACTAGGCGAAATGACGTCCCTTCATAACGTTCCCATGGCAACAGGGGAAAATGGCTGCTCTTGTGTGAAGTAAACGCAAAATTTTTCAACTTCCTGTTGAGATATATGTGACTTTTTTGCAAGGAAAATGCGGGAATTATGAAATCATGCAAGCCCCGCATATTTTGCGTGGAAATCGGCAATTTATGCGGCGAAAGTGCGGCGTATTTGAAAAGAATGCAGCCCCCCGCATAAATATGCGGACTTTGGCTGATTATGCATTGAATTATGCGATCGCATAATCGTGTTTTTCTGGTGAGACTGGGAAAATAACATATCTCCAACTGTTCCCTGGCTATTCCCTGCTGGTTTAAAAACAGCAAAGTCTGTAATTTAGTAATTGAGTGTAAAACAGAATGTTTTACACTCAATTACTGATCCGTTTCAGTCCCAACTCCAAAAAAATAAATAAAATAAAAAATACAGCAAAGCGCCAGGTGATGACAGCTTATTATCCTTAACAAATACTAGCAATTCAGCTGATTTTTAAAGCTGTAAGTATGACTGGCACCTTAGCATGGCATTTAGAAATAGTCCTGCAGCTTAAAATCCACCCATTGGGTATCTCAGCATTGTGAAGGGTCTGTGTATTAAGGTCACCGTTTCGATCAGGGTTGTCGCTTCAGGGTTATAGTGGAGAGAAAAAGAAAAGAAAAAAAAAAATCACTCCCCACCTTTCTGGCTCCCTGATTCTATCCAGGCTTCTCTGATGATATTCATTGTTGCCAGCACGACGGTGCTTTTATTTTGATGGGTTGTTCTCCCCTCCAGGAGACGCTGTGGAGGCGGAGCCAGCACTAATCAAAACTGCAGGGCAGCTCTTTGCAGGATCCAACGGTTTCTCTGAGGAACAGAAGCCTGGTATGGAGGCGAGGTGACCTCAGATGAAACTAGCTCAACCCCCGAACACTTAGACTCGCTTAGGGGCAATGAAGCTGCAGCCAGACGGAAGAACTTCAAGGACAACACAGATAAAGTGCAACAAAGTCAGAGGAGACACTACTTCAGGAGTTAGGCCTGTCTGTTGTTGGACTTTTCTGATTAACATCCGTGTATTGGGAAAGGCTGAAAGGGTCAGTGGTGAAGTGGTGATGAACTTCAACACTGATTCCAACAGGACAACAGATAGGAAACGCATTAGTTTGTTTGTGACTTCACTGTGGCTACACCACGCCGCATTAGGCTAATTATCGTTTAAAGATGCAGTTATGCAAGTATGCAGGGGTAGTATGTGAACTGTAGTGAGAGTTTAATCTGCATGCTATATGAAAGGAAACTGAAAGTGCTTTTCACACAGCATGAAAGACATTAAAAAAAAAGAAATTCAGCATAAGACAAACAAAAACCCAAATAAAAAGACTGATAGCCAGAAATGTAAGAGACAGAAAACACTGAGATGTAAGAGACATGTGGAGCGTTGACATTTAGCCAAAGGAAGAGGAGCGATGTCTTCCAACAAGTTTCTATTCTGGATTTGAATAATAATAATAATTATATATATATATATATATATATATATATATATATATATATATATATATATATATATATATATATATATATATATATATATATATATATATATATATATAAGCTCTGTGGAGCAAAACAACTCAAATCTTCTTTTTCATGTTTGTCTTTGGGACTCAGTCTAGAAATGTAGACGCACCCTAGAGGCAGCAAAGTTAATTTGCAGCCAGTGTCAGTCTAGCAACTCTCCGTTGGCTTGCGAACTGGAAAAACAAAATTCTTGTCTGGCCAATCACATCGTGTATAGAGTCGGTGGGCGGGGCTTATGGCTGCTGCTGCTGGTGAGCAGCGGTCTTTTGGAAGACTTGGAGTTCAGCTTTTCTTTGAGAAAAGAACGAAGAACGGCACTGAAGTCATTCTTAAAAAAGGAAGATGTGTTTGGAGTTTAAAATGTAATCTATCAACTAGCTCCGCCCCCTTCTCCGATTGGTTGTAGATCTATCCTATTGCGTGCAGAGGGAGTTTGAAAGACAACCGTTTATCCCGCCCCCTCGGATTGAGCCCTGCCAATGGTGAGTTCCCAGACCCAACATCTGGATGTGGGTCAGACCCAACATCTGGATGTGGGTCTGGCTTGTCAGGCTAGGACTCTACCAGATTATGCCCACAACTGACCAGATTATGCCCACAACTGACCATTCGCTATGTCCTCTCCAGGTACTGCCGCTACACCTGTCAACATTTGCTTTCCCGCATGGCACATAATGATAACGATTGCAGATGTACCTCACAAAATTCACAGTCATTTTACCAGCAATTGCATTATACGTAGGAAACGTGTGTTGGGGTTACTGGACGTGCAGTGGCGCTGGCAGGATTATATTTCATAGTTCGCACAAAAACAGTCCTGCACCAGAAATCAGATGTTTTTATAATATTGGATGTGTATGAGAGTGTGCTCCTACCGTACTTTTATCATATCATGAAAATATTTGACTGAAGCTGTGTGTGTGTGTGTGTGTGTGTGTGTGTGTGTGTGTGTGTGTGTGTGTGTGTGTGTGTGTGTGTGTGTGTGTGTGTGTGTGTGTGAGAGAGAGGTAGATGAGCTCAGAGCAGACAGCTGTCGGCGAGCCTGTATGGAGATATGAATACCCTGATTTCTCTGTGTGCCATGTAAACATCATATCCTGAGTATGATCAAAAATGGTGTTAAGCCTCATAAATGCAACATTCACGTCCATGTTAACACACTTGATTCAAACAACACGCTGGCTCCATCCGTGGGTTTAGCGATGCTCAGCGTCCAGCCACCAGTTTGTCCACGTATTGAGTCATAAAAATTAACCTTCTGATTAATAGTGGATGGGTTGTTGGTAAAATAACATATAAAATGATGACTGTGAACAGAGCAGGGAGCAGAACAGAGCTGCTGTCGGCTGCTGCTCCTCTGCACATTTACGCATTGTTATCATTAGCATTGCATGTCTCACAGAAATTTTTTTACACACAGTGCGTACAGGATAACGGCTGCCGGCGCCACTGTGGACGTACAAGCTTCCCTAAATCCAATAAAGAGCAGGACAGAGCAGCTAACGTTAGCCTAAACTCTGATAGCATCCAGGACCAGCTTCCAGGCAGTGGGAAAATACAACAATAGCTTTTTTAAAGCATAAACTCTAATGCTGATTGCAGCTTCCATTCGAGCAGTTAAGCACACAGTTTAATCCATTCCTTGCTCTTTTGTGTCATGCACCCTGCTGCATCATGTTGAGAAATACAAAGATTGGCAGGCCTGCTGTGTCTAAATTGCTAAGCTCTCAAACAATCACTGTCCAGGGTATAGCAGTTTAGCAATCGGCCAATTCCACAGGTGAGCCATACGGGCATTCATGTATTGAATTCTGTCAACCAAATTTGCCTCTCTTTCCAATACCTAAATTCCTCTGGATGAGATCATAGAATAATGACTGTGTCGGCTTAACAACATGAAAAAGCAGTGGGAGCATAGTTTAAAAAAGGGAGAGAGTTCTATGGTTACATTTACAAGCACAGAACTAATGCAGGTATTTACTGCTAAATAAAACATAACCTTCATTATTAGTTTCAATTATTTTCATTGTAAAACACATTATATATATCCAAATACAATAGACATTTTCTATAGGCTCAGGAAACATGAATTGGTCATGTGACAAGGGCTGGGAACATCTGCAGGCAGCCAAGTGACAGTACTCTGAACTATGATCCCCATATGGTCATATTTCAGGGGGTGCTGGTGCCACCCTGTGCCCCCCTTCTAGACCCGCACCCGCACACCACGAGATTCAGTGTCTCTGTTGCCATGAGTACAGCCGATGACAGAATACCGCTGTGCGGTGCACACCTGTAGTTTCCCCATCCACAGATAGAGGAGTCTGCCAGGAAAAACAGTAGGACGCATCCACCAGCTACCCCCTGCCTCCTGGACTAAGCATTAGGCTGCACCTTATAAACAGGATAGACATGATTATCCTAACAGTAAGTGAGGGTGCAGGACTGGACCTCTACTTAGTAAGTTCAAAGTGTTAAAAGCCTGTTCATTTTTTTATTCTTACCACACATTCACATTAGTAAATCCCTGATACTTAAGGTGGTGGTAATCAGCTGTTAATCCCTTTCTTCTCACTCCTCCAAGGAATTAAGTGATCATAGTTGTGTTCTTTCAGTATTCAAGGACTTCATCCTCTAAAGTGCACCTTTTTTTAACTGAACCCACCATAATGGGTCCCATTTCAAAGGCTCCTTAAAAAGGCAGATAACAAATACTGTTATCTGCCTGGATCTGGAGGACACAACTGGTAGTAAGTAGACAAATGACTTAAAAGATGGACATTTTTGCACTGCATTTCCCCACAGATATTTACATTTTATCGGCCTTTGAGGGCAACTTCCTGCGATAAACTGACTTTACGACTTGACATTGAGCATCTGAATGCACCATTACTTTTTAACTGTTTCCCAATTCCATACTACACACCAATAGTGAGCACACAATCGAAAAGTGGCACAACAATGTATACTCTTGTAAAGGTCCTATGACATGCTGCTCTTTGGATGCTTTTATATAGACCTCAGTGTTCCTCTAATACTGTATCTGAAGTCTCTTTTATATAGACCTCAGTGTTCCTCTAATACTGTATCTGAAGTCTCTTTTATATAGACCTCAGTGTTCCTCTAATACTGTATCTGAAGTCTCTTTTATATAGGCCTTAGTGGTCCCCTAATACTGTATCTGAAGTCTCTTTTATATAGACCTTAGTGGTCCCCTAATACTGTATCTGAAGTCTCTTTTATATAGACCTTAGTGGTCCCCTAATACTGATCTGAAGTCTCTTTTATATAGACCTTAGTGGTCCCCTAATACTGTATCTGAAGTCTCTCTTATATAGACCTCAGTTGTCCCCTAATACTGTATCTGAAGTCTCTCTTATATAGACCTTAGTGGTCCCCTAATACTGTATCTGAAGTCTCTTTTATATAGACCTCAGTGGTCCCCTAATACTGTATCTGAAGTCTCTTTTATATAGACCTTAGTGGTCCCCTAATACTGTATCTGAAGTCTCTTTTATATAGACCTTAGTGGTCCCCTAATACTGTATCTGAAGTCTCTTTTATATAGACCTTAGTGGTCCCCTAATACTGTATCTGAAGTCTCTTTTATATAGACCTTAGTGGTCCCCTAATACTGTATCTGAAGTCTCTTTTATATAGACCTTAGTCAGTGAGCAGACTAAAGAAAACTATAAATATTATTGTCCCACAAAAGGAAATTCTACAGTTACTCTAGAGCCGCAAAAAAAAGGCGAGACAGCTTCAGAAAGATGTTGCAAATCAAAATAATAAGTATCAAATCTTTTGAAAACCTCTTTGTGATGTGTGACTGGCAGTGATGTTCAGAATAATGAGTTTGAGTGATGCAGCGTGCATATTGTGCAATTTCCTGTTAGTTCAAAACCGTGAAGTTTGTTGATTGCTTGAAAACCTAAAATATTAGTACATATACAAAAGGTGGTATGGATCTGGAACATTTGGGGAGGAGCTAAAAGTTCAGACGAGACTCGAGTTCCTCTGAAGGACGCACGTTTTTGGTAAATGGACAGCACCTATAAATCGCTTTCCTATCTTTGACACACACACACACACACACACACACACACACACACACACACACACACACACACACACACACACACACACACACACACACACACACACACACACACACACACACACACACACACCTTTCAGAGCCTCTGAATTAGGTCACAGCTTATAAGAAGTTAGAGGAAACTGAATATTCGTGTGATTTATACATAAACTAATATGGAAACTATTCAAAAGAGAAAATGTAACACCATCTACCTGATAGCATATTTACATCTCAGTGCTACAGTAGACGCAAGCAGAACTTTTGTTTGCAAGAAACCTGATCTTGGACCACACTGCAGGTTGGCAGAGGAAACACACTCGGAGCAGAATATAAAAGAGAAGAAGTCAGATTTGTTCCCCTCCTTTTGTCAAGGTCTCATTGACTGTTCAAGTAAATTTCTCAGCAGAGGCTTAGCTGTGAATTTAAAAAGGCACACGCTGTCAAGTGTCTTTGTGTGTGCATCACTGTAACATTCACAAAATGATTTAAACGTGTGCAGCTGACACAAGGCCTCGCAACACTGCCTGTGGTTCACTGCAGCTGTGATCTACAGTATATAATATCAATACGATATGCTTCACAGCCCACCGTTTGAGAATGGCATTTCTGAAAGCGGCAGTCATATGATGTTGTTGTCACACCATAATATGATAGGAAATGCTGCTTAATGTCAACATGCCAGTCCCTCCGGCTGGAGGACGCAGCTCTCTGGGACTCCATGGAATCTGGTGACATTTCAGTGGATTGTTCATCCCAGAAATGCCTTTCCCACTTCAGGAAAAAAACAAAAACAAGATCGGTCAAGAGAATTTAGTGAGTGGCTGGGAGGAGCGATTAAAGCTCAGTTATCACGGCGGGTTTGGCTGCTCTGAAAGGAAAAGACCAACTGTGTGCGGGAGTAAGTGGGAAAAGCTCAAGCTCTGTCTGCGAGCCACGGGGGGGTTGTCCTAGGAACATATTAAAACACATGAATCAGTGTGATATGACTGAGTAAACCGCGAATTAAATATGTGATGAACCATGAGGTCTGCTGACGAGGCAGAGGGACAGGAGGGAGGCGAAAGTAAGAAATTCACTTTGGAAAGAAGGAAACGTTGCCGTTACTTGTGGAAGAGACTAAAACAATATATTTTAAAGTCACTGTAGTAAAATAAATATGAACTGCAACAGTGACATTATAATTAAGTACAATACGTCTGCATGAAAAAAGAAAAAACTTAAAATCTGTTTTAAAACTTCTCCAGTCAAATGATATCAATAATAATAATAATAATAATAATAATAATAATAATAATAATAATCTTTATATAGAGCACTTTTCAAAATCCACGGTGCAAAGCACTGAAACAGACCAGTCATAAAAAACATCAGGTTTAAAAAAATAAAAAAAAATATTGGTGTATAAAGTTACAGTTTACGTAACGAGGGAAAAAAAACATTTTAACAAGAATAAAAAGACTTGGTACAATACCTGCATTTGATCCTTTTTGTACCCAGATCTAGAAAAAAAAATGACTTTGTATACGGACTCTAGCAGCCAATCACTGCAAGCGTTCGTCGATTTAATGCGACGTGATTGGCCCACTACTGCTGCTGCTGCTCGACCTAACCCTAACCATTGCCTAATCCTAGTGCCTTCCATGCAGCGCTGCCTGGAAGGAGACGTTGGGGGCTTAAAACACCGATAAACACTTACTGCTGCGGCTACAACCCACAGATGCTTCCATTCACATGGTGGGTATGAAGTACTCGTAATTCTTTGAATGATACTCAGTCCTACCTCCACCATCATGTTGTAAAAGTGGTTTGTTTTGCACCTAAATGTTGCATGTCAAATTCTGAAGTTTATTGTAGGGCGCCTGGGTGGCTCACCTGGTAGAGCGTGCGCCCATATACAGAAGCTCAGTCCTCGACGCAGTGGCCGCGGGTGCGTTTCCGACCTGCGGCCCTTTGCTGCATGTTGTTGTCCATCTCTCTCACTCTCTCTCTCCCCCCTTTTAATGTCTAAGCTCTCAACTGTCATATCCAATAAAGGCCTAAAATGCAAAAAGAAAAAAAAAAAGTATTGCAGATCAACAACATTTCCCAACACTGTGTGGTCATTGTATAACATGAGTACTTGTGCTTTGTATTTTGTCAAAAAGATGGTTATGTAAAAGTACACCTTTAATACACCAGAATAAACTGCAAATTGTGCCTGTCACCAGAGGAGAACGTCCTATATCTCACTGCCAATTTGCCCAAAATTATCACTATTAAATGGTTACTGGCAGCTTGCATTTAGAAGTGCTCAGGGAAGTGTGGAGCCTCTGGTCATAAGTGTGATTATCAGCAGGTGTGCAGATTCCAATTAGTGCGTACTACTTGAGAACATGCAACAACTCCACAGACTGCTTTGTGCCCACGAGAAATGACACAGAACAGGCAGGCGAGGATATTTTTCAAGGCTCTTCGTCGCATCGTGCAAAATTTTAGCGCTTAAATATCAAAATGACATCACAACAACAAAGTGTAAACATCTCTTTCAAGATCAAAATCAGTGTGCAGACATTTCTCTCTGGATGTCATCACACACAGTATCAAAATCAAGAACAAATTGTCTCTCACCAAAAATGGCTGAAGCATTCAGTAACCATCATTCCGTGATTCTTGTGTCTGTAATCCTATTCCTGGGTTTTCGTCTGTATGGTACCTTACACAATATGATAGTAACTTCAGAGGAAGTGGGGGAACATCTCCCTTCCCTTGAATTAGTGATGAACAGGCTCATCACAGCTGAGAGCAATCACTAATTCACAAAGACATTCGACTGAACAACTACGCATTTCTTGATACCTCAAAGGCAATGTAGACATATTATTCATGGTCGATGTATGATAGAAATACTGATTAACTATTCTGAGACATTCATTTTAAAAAATCAGTGCATAGCAAGGTGATTAATGATCTGCTTTGTCTGGGTTGTTGGAATCTAGAAAATGAATTAAAGTGTGAATGACCCATGGACCTTCTTGTCTAACAAAGAGGATAACTTTTGAATTTGCCGTTTAAGATCTTTAAAGGAATACGCCACCGTTTGTTGAAATAGGGCTTATCACGGTCTCCCCTAGCTGTAGGTAGGTGGGGTCTCCTCTAGCTGTAGATAGGTGGGGTCTCCTCTAGCTGTAGGTAGGTGGGGTCTCCTCTAGCTGTAGATAGGTGGGGTCTCCTCTAGCTGTAGGTAGGTGGGGTCTCCTCTAGCTGTAGATAGGTGGGGTCTCTCCTAGCTGTAGATAGGTGGGGTCTCCTCTAGCTGTAGATAGGTGGGGTCTCCTCTAGCTGTAGATAGGTGGGGTCTCCTCTAGCTGTAGATAGGTGGGCCGACACATTTTTTGTGCATGCATTGTTTTAGTCCGGTGCAACACCGGCAGCACCGCCGTTAGTTAGCTTAGCATAGTGAATGGAATCCTATGTTGCCGGTTAGCATGTTGTGAGTAAAACTGAACCAACAAAAGACAAAAAAACAACCTAATTACATGCACTGAGACAAAAAAATGCGTTGGCCCACCTATCTACAGCTAGAGGAGACCCCACCTATCTACAGCTAGAGGAGACCCCACCTATCTACAGGTAGAGGAGACCCCACCTATCTACAGCTAGAGGAGACCCCACCTATCTACAGCTAGAGGAGACCCCACCTATCTACAGCTAGAGGAGACCCCACCTATCTACAGCTAGAGGAGACCCCACCTATCTACAACTAGAGGAGACCCCACCTATCTACAGCTAGAGGAGACCCCACCTATCTACAGCTAGAGGAGACCCCACCTACCTACAGCTAGAGGAGACCCCACCTATCTACAGCTAGAGGAGACCCCACCTATCTACAGCTAGAGGAGACCCCACCTATCTACAGCTAGAGGAGACCCCACCTATCTACAGCTAGAGGAGACCCCACCTATCTACAGCTAGAGGAGACCTCACCTACCTACAGCTAGAGGAGACCCCACCTATCTACAGCTAGAGGAGACCCCACCTATCTACAGCTAGAGGAGACCCCACCTATCTACAGCTAGAGGAGACCCCACCTATCTACAGCTAGAGGAGACCCCACCTATCTACAGCTAGAGGAGACCCCACCTATCTACAGCTAGAGGAGACTGTGATAAGCCCTATTTCAACAAACGGTGGTGTATCCCTTTAAATAAAGTAAATGTTACAGACAAATGTCTAAAGACGGCCTCCAGTGGGACTTTATATTACTACTGATGCTACATTTACACATGGGCGGCTATCTTCATAAACGGACATTTCAACCTCTCCGTTTTCAGAAAAGTGTTAGTTACCCGTGTATATATGCTGTCAAGAGCACGCCAGACCTGTAGGTGGCGGTGTAACGAGAAGCTCTAGCCCACGTTAGCCAATCAGAATCCCGAAAACAGCAACAACAGAAACAAATCACTTCCTGTCTCTCTTCTTCCTCACTTCCTCAGCTGCCTAAACCTCCGTTTGTCTCAGTTTACATGCAAACGTGCAAACAAAGATTTCCCAAATGTCCACTCTGGCCGGAGTTTTTTAGAAAGAATCGTTTTCAGAGGAGAATTCTCCGTTTGCGTAAACGAAGGGAAATGTCTCAGTTTTTTTAAATAACCATGTACGTGTAAACGGGGTATAAGTGTGATAAATCAGAATCATGTAATCAACAAAGTAAAGTAACAAGGACGATTCTAGGATATATACATGTTTTCACACATTTTCTGCAATGAAATACTTCAGAAATGCACCCATAGAATAAATATTTTATTTATTTCTACGTGTAAATCTTTATTATAAGACGTTATATTGGTTAGATTCACAGACAAAAGCATGAAACCAGCACTTGTACCTCTGGTTGGTTTTACTTGTTTCCCTAGTGGTGGAATGTAACGAAGTACAAATACTTTGTTACTGTACTTAAGTACATTTTTCACGTATCTGTACTTTACTGAAGTAGAATCAATATTGCATACTTTTGACTTTTACTTTGTTAAATTTTGCAGCAATTATCTATACTTTCTACTCCACTTCATTTCTACAACGTTCCATGACATTTTCGGATCAGTTTTTTCCCCGTGCTGAAACGTCTTCCTGACCGCGGGGTAGTGGAGCTGCCCAACCCGCTGGCGGCGCCCTGACTGCTGCTGCTACGAGCGGAGATGAGAGCTCAGCTGCTCTGAGGCATTACGGATGGTTTACAGCCTGGTTGTCATTTCCTGAATGTTCGTCTCGAAAAGCGACTCCGTAAAGAGAGAATTTAGTTTTTGGTTGATTTTTCAGATATACTGTATAATATAGACATTAAGAGAATAAATACGTAATATGTAATAAGTACATTTAAAATCAGGTACTTTTTACTTTTACTTAAGTAGGGTTGTCATTGTGGTACTTCTACTTTTACTAAAGTAAATATGTCTCTGGTTATTTGTACTTAAGTACTGAGATTCAGTACTTCCTCCATCACTGTGTTTCCCTAAAGGATAACCCACTCTGAAATAAGTCTGTTTACACGTCTACTGTTTGAGTGTCCCTGTGTGTGTGTGTGTGTGTGTGTGTGTGTGTGTGTGTGTGTGTGTGTGTGTGTGTGTGTGTGTGTGTGTGTGTGTGTGTGTGTGTCTGTTGCGATTCATCACTGAGCCACACAGAAGTACACTACACTGTGTGCTGCTGCGCATATTTAAGAGAGACAAACTTTGCACATTGCCTCAAGTGTTACTTTCGTTTTGCCGGTTACAACCCAACGTGCAAGACACTGTGGTTTGAAGTTAGGTGCTAAATATATGACGGCAGAGCAGATACTCCAGAGAGGGCAGAGAATCTACAGCTTCTACAGAAAGTAACACAACACAGAGTGTTACGGGGACTCGCTCCCTTTCCCGCCACACATCCTAATTAAGGTCATGTTTGGGTTACGATGGTACAGGCATTTTCCCTTTCCAGAAAGCAGTTATCACAGTGTATATTAAGAACGTGCATATCGTTATATATTCACACACATACTGCAAAAACCAACTGTATTGTAGTTGTGTAGGAGCGGAACAGCCTATGCATCGAGCTCAAATGACCATACCAGTGATGTCAACTGTTTTAGCCCCTGTACTACAAATCATCTGTCCTTTATAATTTGAAATTCTGCAGTAGTAACTATCTGTTGTTGTCCATAAATCCCACACTGTCATGTACGTTTGTTGCATCAAATCAGTTGTTATTCCCTGCTGACAGCCTGGCCAAGCACCATCGTGGCATAGGTGCCAGAAAACCTCTGCAAGGGAACAAGCAGTGGCAGGTGAAAGCCTTCGTTTGCAGGCTGACGTTGGCTCTCTCTCTGGCAGCACGGTCACCTTGACGAAAAAGGCACTGTGGTCTGTCAGACTGTTATCAATGCTGCTGAGCTGCATTTGTAGGCGCGACGAGGGAGGGCAGCGAAGAAAGGCAGAGAGACAGTGATAGAAAATCCGCAGAGGAGAAGAAAGAAAGGAAAGCAAAGGAGGGCGGGGGGGGGGAGTTGAGGATAGATGGCACCAGGAAAGGTGTCTCCAGGAGATGGTGACCATGCAGGGTCGAAGGATGCTGTTTGTCCCCCTTTTGCTGCCTGGCTGTCAGCCCCGCAGTAATGAAGTTAAATGAGGGCACGGACTCGGCAGAGCGCGTTCTAGAAATGGGCGATCCACTGGTGGCCGGAAGAAAAGACACCAACAGAGAAAAAAGGGTCCGCAGGTGATTGACAGAGTGCAGGAGACGCAGTGCTGGCTCAGTCAATCAATAACTCCTTCCCTCTCGAGTCAAAACCCCCCTCGCCGGCCTCGTCAGCGGCCCCCATCTCTGACCTGACAGGGGCCTCTTTCCATGTGTCATCACACTGAAAGGAAAAGTCACCTTCTTCTGTCGTTTAATGTGATTCTTTAATAATGGGGAGATCCGGGAGCAACAAAAGAGACCTGCCTTTTCATTCTTTAATGGAGCCGCTGCTGGTTGCTGTCGGCGAGCCAGCAGGACTTGGAGATCAGTGCTTTCATTATTCATACTGTACGGCTCCAGCTTCGGGACAAGGTGACGATGGCGGAGAGGCAATGATAGAAAAATGTGTTTTTCGTCAGTCCAAATATAACTAAACGAGGGCAGGAGGTTTGTCACGGCCAGTTCATTAAACACACCAGTGGTGGTCAACTTTCAGGCCACATATTTGTAACATTTGTAGGCCATCTCGTCTGGACATTTATTCAGGAATCAACCAATAGGTTTTACGTCAAGAGCCCGAGCAGATATGGAATACCTGCTATTTGTTTGATGTATGTCCATTTACTGTTAATGATCTGCAATATGTACATTATGGGATACATCTGCAACTGCTTCACACACACTGTAGAACCTCAGTAAGCATCGATTTGGTGATTTGCAGCACAAAAGATGAAGACATTGAGGACAAAACTGGGCAAAATAAATGACAAACATTACTGTATGCGTCATACAATAATGTTTAGTTAGGACCTGCATGAAATATGTAATTTGAATGCCACTGAATGCCTAAGAAGTGCTTTAACACTGTAGCTGGTGGATACTTACAAAATAGAATACATGTAAGTCAGATATCAGCAGTGGTTGGAATTTCTAAAATGTAAAGTTCATTTTTTTGTGATTGTTGAGGGCAAAAATCCTTGATTATGCAGCACGTTTTCTTATAAAATGCGATGGAATATGCGGGATATTTATGCAATTTAATTGCGGTTTGATGAAAAAGAGAAAAAAAAGTGATTCCCCCCCAGCACCGTGTTCTCACTAGGCGAAATTACATCACTTCATAACGTTCCCATGGCAACAGGGGAAAATGGCTGCTCTCGTGTGAAGTAAACGCAACATTTTTCAACTTTCTGCTGAGATATATGTGACTTTTTTGCAACGAAAATGCAATTTCGGCAATTTATGCGGCATATTTGAAAAAATGTGGCACCCGCATAAATATGCGGACTTTGACTGATTATGCATTGAATTATGCGATCGCATAATCACGTTTATCTGGAGGGACTGAAATACATTTCCCCCAAATGGTACACATGTTCCACCAAAACAAGTTCCTTCCAGAGACTATTTAGCAGAGGCACCATGGCTCCGTCCGGAGCTTAGCACCGCCCAAGACGATTGTGATTGGTTTAAAGAAATGCCGATAAACCAGAGCACGTTTTTCTCCCATCCAGGAATGCTGTGTGGACTCGCCAGACCTTCCTCCACAGCGCTGTGGAGGAAGGTCTGGCAATGCGAGACTACTTTGAACCAGTCTGCTCTTATTTTCCCTTCGTATGGCCAATGGCTGTGCTTCGAGAACATAACTGGACTTTTCAAAAGATACTTGCCCAACGGCTTTGACCAAGCTTCAGTCAGTCAGACCTTAACATCTTCACATCAAAGACAGTTCTTTCTAACTGTATGTCCAGCGTGGTCCCAGAGGTCAGCAGATCCACTGCTGCTTGGTTTCTTTCTGTCCAATTAGTCTGGCACGGTGTGAACTCTGAGAACTCTGAGCGAAAGGAAAATACTGTTTAATGTTTCTCAGAGTGTTTCAGGGGATGAGAAATTAAGTAAACCTCCTTTAAGTCATATTGTTGAGAATCCAGACTGACCAGCACACTTGAAGGTCATATATAATTAAATACAATTACAGCTTTTATGTATTGAGTATGTGAAATTTGGTTAAAATCTGCACGCATGATGAACGTGCTTATTTTAGAAGATGTTCTCTTTTGATTAGCCAAATCACTGTAAAATCACAAAAACAATCAAAATCACAAATGAAGATTTCCAAGTGAATGCCAGATGCTACATGGTCCAGCTAAATACTTGTAATTACCTTTGAGTGTCTTGAGTTCAGTTGGGCCTGTCAAAACATCCACTTCTCTCTTTTTGGACCCTCTAATAACATTTTCAGTGGGAATAAGGTCCAATTTGCAATAACAAAAGGAACAAGGTTCTTTTTAGACCTTCCAGTGACAGATGGACAATGTAAATGCTATTATGCATCAGAATGATACGACGTTTCACGGAAATCTTAAACAATACTGTACAGGAGCTATTCACCTAAGTGTGTGTTCTTTATTTGTTCCTTTTAGGATCCCTAATTTGCCATCCATCCAGCGGTGATGAGGAGTCTCACTTCACTTGTTCCATTAACTTTATTGCTAATAATATATTTCATTACAGCCTGTTATTGGAAAGAATATTGCAATCTGCTCATGATAGCTCACGTCCAAAATTGTTAATTAAGTAAATGAATGGCGAAGCCCAAATAAATAAATAAAGAACACAAATTAGCATACCGTAATTGAATGTCACTCTTGCTTATTCTGCTCTTTGAACTGATGGATGGGTACCATCCACACCATAGGCTGCAATGGAAAAGACACAACACTATTACTATCACCGTCACCGAGACACAGAGTCACACTCACTGGTTATCTCCGTGCATTCATCTGCAGTATTGACAATAACACTCAACATAACATGAGGATTCTGCGGGCAAACTGCCCGTGTCTGATTAATTAATTGCATCTCAACAGGCTGCTTTGCTATCAATCAATGGAACCTCCCAAAGATTTATATACCAAGGCCAAGGGTCACATAAAAACACAACTAAAGAAAAATACAATAACATTTAACACTGACAATTGTCAACACGGGGTAAGTATATAAAAGGTTTAAATTGAAGCAAAACAAATGAAGACTATTGAGTTGAAATCAAAGTCTGGTTATTGAGTGTTTATTCTCATTGATCAATGGAGAAACGCCGTAACACATGTACTCTCATACGAGTGCCAGAGCGTTCTAATTCACCTTGTCTAATAAGAGAGTTTATGGCGCCTCTGTCCCCTTATCAAGGGTTGTTTGGATAAACAGATGACCGGAGGCCTTCGAGAAAGGCCTCAGAGTTCTTTCTCAGCCAGGGCTTTATACATTCAGCTATTCCATCTGTTAGAAACCTTTTTCTAAGTTTAAACCATAATCTAAACACACTAACCTAACAGTGTTAAATGTAATTTGCCATCACACAATGACACCTTGACCTTTCACTTTTGATATGTAGCCGGTCTCCGTCATATCAGGGTCACCGTAGTAAACTGTTTAGACAAAGGATTAAGTAGTCCCACAAGGTAAATGCTGCTGCATTAAAGGGTGCTGCACAATGTAAGAACTTGCAGTAAAATGTGAGCTACACACAGTGCATACACTGTAAGAACAAAATCCGTACAAAAACGATTAATGTCCTAGCAGAAAATTACCAGTACCTTTGAGCACTGCAGAAAATTCCTTCCTGTTAACACAGTATATTAGCCCGTATTGGTACGGTCTTTCTAACAGTGTGTAGTGTCTGTCTCCCCCATGAGGAATTCTAAGTAATGACAACAAAACTGTCGGCGCGTCCACGTGATGCAAGCCTTCCGTGATCGCGCACCACCCCCACCGCTCCTCCACGCAGATGCTAGTAGCCAAGGAGGACACGGAGGATTAAAAAAACATGATGGACTATTCAGAAGAGGTCATTATCTTCACTCGAGTTTCTGCACGCGGACGCCACAATCTCCTGATCATAGTCACACTGAGAGATCCAGAGAGAGATGTGAGGAGCTGATAGTCTTAATCAGCTTTGTAGACACTCATTTGGCAACGGCTCGAATGTAACGGACGTTCATTAATATCAAAAAGTTACGCACTAAAGCTTTAATAAATGTCGTTATTCTGACCAATGTTATTTTCGCGGTGCATTCTTGTGCATTACAGAGCTCCCGTTGCTCTTCACTCTGTCTCTGCTTCCTCACACCTGCACCTTGAATTTGAGTAGGAAAAAGACAAATACATTTTTTGATTTGAGGGATTTTTATACTGTAATTGGTCAAACCTCTCCATGTGCTGCTGCCTAGTTTAAACTCCAATGATGGATCACATTTTATGAACTTGCACGTAAAACCTTAATCTAAAAAAGCAGCAAACAGATCAACATGTTGGAATATGAAGTACTTAATATTTCAACATCTTTATCATATTGTAAGAATATTTCTCTTGAAAATGTGGTGGAGTAAAAGGCTCACAAGAAAAAGTGCTGCACCTCAAAATGTATTACTTAGGCTGATTGCATGATACAAATTGAATTCAGTTCTCAGCTACTGCAGATTAACACCTCAATTTTTCACCTTTGTTATGTTGCCAAACTCTGTTGCATCCAGATGGCTGTAACTGCACAATAGCCAAACTAAATACTGACGTTTTGAAATGAGAACAAAATTGTAACTACCCTTGTAGAATTTATAGGCATGTTAGATATTGAAATGGGTTTTGAAATGTGAAATGACGCCCTCGCTAGTTGATTGGTAGCCATTCCTGCTGAAATTAAGTTGGCCGTGACTGTGAATACAAAGCCGCAGGACGTGTGAACTCAAAAAGCACATTCCTTTGTGCTCCGTCTGCAGAAGTACCTGTTTTCAGAGCATCGGTATCAGCGAGAAGATCACACCCTGCATGGCACCAGCTCCATCACGGCTCCCTCTGCCTGGCCTGGAGACAGATTTAAGAGACAAAGGCAGAAGGGATGGCCGCAAGAAAAAAAAAAAGGGGGCTCTGTGCTAGCGCTTAATGAGGATAAGAAAAAATATGGAGTCTTTTCTTTTCCTTCTTAACTCCTTCAGATGCCTGGGCAGGGGTGATAAAGACAGCTAGTTCATTTTATGGAGCTGGCTGCAGCAGAGATGGAGGTTTCCAGAAATGTAAAAGTTTAAAAGGTGCTGTCGCCTGCACCGATGGACAAATGTGTCGGAACAACCTTCAGCTGCTTCGCTGCCGTTATTGATCAGTGGAGACCGTCCGCCTAACTTTACTAAAGAGCTTACTGCTTCATTTTCTCACACTGATTTGCCTTTCACCCCTCGGCTAGTTTTCTTATTCAATTTGCCATCGTTCTTGTTTTACTGTAGATGATTGCTGCACCAGCTGCCCTGCTCTAATTATCCAAAATTCAAAAGCCAAATGAGCAGTGCAGGAATTCATCTCAGTGACAAGCTGAGAAACTGAAGAGTTTGAGAAAATTTGGAAGCGACAAGTGGACACTTAATACTAACTGCTTTATCAGTAAATCCGCCTCTGAATGCACATCTCCACATGTACTTTGACCTCTAAGTCTCACAAACAGGTTTACCCTGTTTGTAACACAGAAACTGAGGGCGTTTTCACACATTAAAGTCTGAACCAAGGTGCAGACCAAGGTTCATGTTTTTGTTACGTTGTCTACATTTGATCCGGTAAGTTTTGGTTTCACACTGCAGTTATGCAAGTGCACTAAAGATCTGTACGTGACAAAACTACGTCCTGCCGTCATCACATACGTGAGCTGCGTCTCCAGATACTTTATTGATTGTTGTAGACGGGCTTTGATCCCCGTCCTCTCGTCTCCTCTCTCTGTGTTGGAGGTTTTCCAGCTGACTGCTGCTCTCTACTACTGCCACGCCTCTTCTTGTTTTGTTGTGATGTTGAGAAGCAAGACGGGGGAATTTTCTTTCTGGAGCATTTATTCAGAGACAAACGGAAACCTCCACTGTACATCTACTACCACTTAACAAGTAAACTGCTGATGTAGGCCTATTCTCAGCTCTGACAGCCGACAGCGGTCTGATCTGAGCGCATTCACCGCCACTCGCTCTCCCACGTACACACTCAGCACCGAGCTACGCTTCCCCGGTCTTGTAACACGGGGAGAACCTGCCAGAGCTTCTTGTATTTGGTCCGAAAGTCCGAACCATCCAAAAAGTGTTTTCACACCATAAACGGACCGGACCGTGGTTCAGTTTGGCCCGGACCGAGACCACCTCTTTTTATCGGACCAAAATTTGGTATTTTGATCCGGACCGTGGTCCGAGGCATCTTTCACACCTGACGGGCCAAACTGAAAAGTCCGGAAGTCCGGACCAAATGAGGTATGTGTGAAAATGCCCTGAAACTCCAGAAATCATAATCTTGGAAAGTGACTATGCTTCATGGCCTTCAGCTGCACAATCAGCAGTTCAGGGGCTAAACTGTATCAGCAGCAGCAGTGGAACAAAATCACGCCGGGCTTGAAACACACACACACACACACACACACACAGACACACACACACACACACAGACACACAGACAGACAGACACACACACACACACACAGACACACAGACACAGACACACACACACAGACACACTGTAATGTTTTTTATTTTTATTTTGCCAAGATGCATCTACATCCTCCTGTCTACAACTACGCCTGGTTCAGCTGCACCATTACATCTGTGACTGTCACATTAATGTAGTCTCGCATTGCTGGCTACACCACGGATACATTTTGGCATAGGAGTAAAACGTTCTGGGTTGTTTGCCTTTCTTTAAACCAATCACACTTGTCTTGGGCGGCGCTGAGCTCCGGATGCAGCGACGGTGGCTCTGCTAAATAGTCTCAGGAAGGAACTTGTTTTGGTGTAACATTTGCACCCCGCAAAAGAAAACACCTCATACAATATTAAATGGAAGTTAACTGTTGACACAGTACAGTAACGTGAGCTATTTAAATCAGCTGATTCACGGTTAAACCTCATTGGCTGTTACCAGTGTATCTCCGTGTGGACTTCATCCACAGCAATCCCACCAATCGGCCCCAAAACGTCCCAGTTAGAGAGGAAATGACCTCAACATATTCTTTATAAATCTTTACAATCATTCCCTGAAAAAAACAAGCAGGTCTGCCCTGTTGCACGATCCAAATCTTCTTCAAAATTTGCAATTTTCAGCGTGTAGCTCGCTAGCTCGGAGTTTGTGGTTTCCTGTAGCGAACAAAGTTTAAGAACGAAATTAACTTGTTGACCCAGACTACTGTACAATAATGCCATCTAACCTCAGCCATCTCAGTTACAGTGCATCATACCAACACTGAATTTCAGCCTCATTTTTGAAGAGGTGCTGTGGTTTAGAGTTCTATTAAAGCTGCACTATGAGTTCCTGCATGACGTCACTTCTGTTGACGTTCCAAGTAAATACCAAACAAAACAGAGCAAGCTGCCCCCCCACCATGCTTCGGTAACTGCCATGACTAACTGACTGACTGTCACTAACCCCCACCCCTTCCCCCAACCATCTTGTGGGTGATTGGCTGGAACGTGGTTTGTTGTATTTTGGTGCACAGCCTGTTCCTCTAGTGTTTGTTTGACGTTTACGACCCCTGTGTTGTCTCCAGAGACCGGGCTTTTTCACTGCGTGTTCGGGGGGGGGGGGGCAGCTAGCAGATCAAGGAGAGATGTCTACCATTTGAGACTAAAATGAAATCACGCTGAAACCATGCAGGAACTCATAGTGCACCTTTAACTTGTATCCATTTGCTTCTGATCTCTCCTGTTTGGAGCTCTTTAGCTACTAGACTCGGAGCCCAAGCTGCCCATACAGGGCTTGTGGGTAACAGCACAAACATGTTAACCATCCCCTTATTACTCCCCTCAGACTGCTGGTGGACAGTGATGAACTGTAGCTGTGGGCAGCTCTCAAGTGTGAATAAATGGGTTTAACAGTGTGAGTGCAAAAGAAAGCGGTTGTTACTGGAGATGAATAGCCAGATTCCCCAACAGATCACTTCAGTCCCCTTCCTCTCATAGTCACCCCTAACATTTTCCTGGTAAACACTGTGCCGAGAGAGCTACAGGTGCTGTCCTGTCACTTCCAATTACATGCCAGCTATCCAAATGCAAAGCTCCGTTAAGCAAGTGTCAGGACATCATTAGCAACGGTTCAAGCGGCATTATGCTCAGACACCCCAATCGTTATGGCAAAGTAGGCTGGCTTGTCCACGGCACACAGAGAATAGGTGTCAGTGGAAGGTAAACAAGACTTCACTCAAACATGCATAACGTTCCAGGAAGATTTCGCCACTCAGAGAATCGTACAGTAAAGCCTGGAGGACATACGGAGGGCTCCACGGGCCGTTTTGCTCACAGGTCTCCAAATGTTTACAGGTACACCTGCATACTGAATCAGAATCAGAATCGGCTTTATGGTCCAGGTTTGCGTAAACAAACAAGGAATTTCACTCCCATTAATCTTTGCTCTGAAAGTACAACACTCACTTAAAATATAAAGAATAAAAACAGAAAGGACAGTGAGAAATATGAAGAAAAATACTGTTACGTGTACAGCATAACAATACAATATAGAATTTATAAATTTACAAAAAATATACAATAACAATTGAAGAGAGGGAAGGAATAGTGCAATATCAGTATAGTCTGAGATTTAAGATTTAAATATAAATATAGAGAAGCCATGTAGAACTGACAAGATTTGGCAGGATGTACATACAGAATGCAGTGTAAAGGTAATTAGTTCACAGCTGTCAGAGCTGCAACAAGCAACAAGAAATTCTGCATCTAAAGAATGAATCAACTAACACACAAAACAATGTATACATTAATTCACACACACAACGTCTTGGATATGCAGACTAACCTCCTGCATGCTCTCATTCTAGAGTTTAGGTGTTTTTTTTAGGTGTATTTCTGCAGACTCTATAAATTATATGTATGTCTTTACAAGTGTAGATTCCGGTGTTATACTCTTGTACGTGCATGTCTGTATGTGTTTGGTGTGGTGTCGAGAAGACACACGTGTATTTATATAAATGTATTATTTATTACAGGTCCCGTTGCGTGGGGGTGCAGGTCTGAGCGTTTTTTAGATTTTTGGCAGGTATGATTAAATGGGAACAGGTGGTACGGCTGATAATGATGTATTCATAGTTTGTTGTATAGTATACACACGGGTACACCTGTACAATCAAAATGTAAATAGGGTAATAGGTTTGAACTTATTTTTACAACTGAAATTTATTTTTTGTTATTATAAAAAGAAAGTAAGCTTCCGAAAAAAAAGGTACAGCGCCTGGATCAGTACAAAGAACAGGAAAACCGGTTTGTTGCTTAAAGTGCCCATATTATGAAAAAAAATCACTTTTTCTAGGATTTGGGGTGTTATTTTGTGTCTCTGGTGCTTCCACACGCATACAAACTTGGAAAAAAAACATCCATGTTGTTCTGAGTGAGATACGGTTTCTGAATGATTCCTGCCTTCAGTCTCCGGGTGAGCTGGTCAACATCTGCACGGCTTTCTACGTCATCGGCCGAAACATTTGGTGTGTGCTAACCGCTTTAGCTAATACCACATCAGCTAGCTGTTTCTCCAACTTAAGTCAGTACAAGGCAGGATCAGCCGGGAGACTTCTTCTAAACGAGGGCGCACTTCCAACTTAGCGTGGAATACCTACAGAACAGGGACGTGGAAGTAGTTCTTTTGGAGATTATGGTGAACTAGTGTGTGTTGTAGCAGTGTTTTTTCCATTTAGAACGAGGTGGCTAACTGCTAGCAGCACTAGCTTCTAGCTAGTAGTCCTTACCTAGGTACTGTGCATGTGCGACTCCCAACAAAGTTATTTTGTTATCGACCAATCGTTCCGGTCCTCTGACTTTGAAAAATAAATCAGATGCAGACCTTTTGGTAAAACGTTAGAGAACCCCTGCTTTACTGTAGATGTTTGAACCTGATAAGACCAGAAGCATACTCGCTAAATCAGGGGTCTTCAACGTTTTGTAGGCCAAGGACCCCTTCGCTGAAAGACATACAGAGTAGGGACCCCCTGCTACTGTACATATATTGTATAAAATTGTGTTGCATGTTAAAATGGGCCGTATGGATGAATATGAATGGATATTAATATATTATTTATACATCGTGTTTTAATGTTAAACATGTATGTGGAAGGCACAGTGAACCCTTAATCTTACCTGTTTGGTTACCATAGTGACTACTTTACCTTGAGTAAGCTTATCTTCAATGTGTAAATTAAATGTTTTTTTACAAATAGGCCAATTTATATTTGCTATAATATGCTGGATTCATATTATTGTAAATTTTCAGACATTTTAATTTTTGAAAAAAGGAACTTTCAAAAACTTATGTTTTAACATAATTTGGCGACCCCCCCTGCACGTACTCTGAGGACCCCCTACGGGTCACGGACCCCCTGTTGAATATCTCTGCGCTAAATGATACACATCAAGACTTGTATTAGGCAAGCTACTTTGATTTTTAATCTCCTGGACCAAAACATATGTAAGTATTTTTGTAAGCTTTCAGTCAGCCTTTAAATCCCACAATTCTCATCTGGACTGTCGTCCAGTTGACTTTCCATTGACTGGAGTTTAATTATAATGTAATAATAATAATAATAATAATGTATACTATGTTTTCACTTTGTTATTATTACGCACACTACATACAGGCCTGAATTACACACACATGCTCAGTACCTCTACATGCACTAATGGAGAGATGTCAGAGTGAGGGGGGGGGAGCAGCTGTCGATGGACAGGCGCCCCGAGCAGTTGGGGGGGGGTTCGGTACCTTGCTCAACAGCACCTTGGCAGTGCCCAGGAGGTGAACTGTCACATCTCCAGCTACCAGTCCACCACCATACTGTGGTCCATATTGGGACTTGAACCAGCGACCCTCCGGTTCCTAACCCAACTCCCAACTTCCCCACTTAGAAGCAGTTACATCAGATTCTTTGATTGGACTCACACCTATAATGACACACAATAATCTCAAAGCAGCTATCAGTCAAAGAATTCATTAGTAACCATCCCATGATGTTAAGCGATCTGGTATTTTGCCTTCGGGCCCTTTCCATTAACCTTCAGCTCTTTTTAAAAACACACCCATTAACGATGACATTCCCTCAGTGCAACTTCCTATAACAAATCTATTAGTGTCCAATCCTGTATATTTCTTCTGGCACGCCCCGAGCTAAACGCTTTTCAGAGCTAACGTTTCTCATTACAGTAGTAAACATTTGGAACTGGATGACCTGTTAACGCCTGTAAACCGCTGCCGGGCTAAAGAATTCTCTCCATTAAAATCTGCCACCTGTACGAGCAGCAGCAGCAGCCGTCAGATGAAATCCTTGTAGCCTCTAAGAAATCTAATTTCCTGGAGTCCTATTATTTTTTTACCGATGACAACATGTCTGAAAGTCCGTCAGGAGTTTTGATTGTGTTTCATAAAACCACGAACACGTCGCATTCGAGGAAAAACAAAAAAAACAAGGGCAGAGAGTAGTTGAGTACTGTCCTTCCTGTTTGTGCCTGGCCGGGAGAAATCGAGCAGAGCAAAGAGAAAAGCAGCGGGATGTTTTGAAATGGATTAATGCTCCCACCGTTTGAGGTTAACAGCCTGTCGCTGGGCTTCCTTATCAGACGGCCGAGATCAATGGCACAAACACATCCGCTCCCCAAACAATCTGCTCCAGTATTGCTGGACGCTGCACTGAGAATGAAATAAAATCATTACCCAGCAGCTCCCGAAGCTATTTTATACCCATTTGTCTTCCGCATCTCACACGGCGCAAAAGAGCAGCATCCATTGACCTGTTTTAGGAAGACTGATGTTTTTTTTTTTTGGAAGACAGTTTCAAAAAACTTGAAAACAAGGTGACACCTGACACCAAAATAACAACAGATTATTTTTTCTTTTCTCTTACGTTGATCTGAAAAGCACTGGGTGATTACAAATGTTGGATATGTGGACTGACAGTATTTTATAGTACAAATGATTATTTCTTGCATAATTTGTGCACCTAAATGTTGCATGTGCATGGTACAGTATGTATTTTCTTTTCTTTTTTTTTAATTGACAAGCATAGGATATATTTCACACCTGGTTTATTCATCAACCATTTATTTGTTTGTCTTGTGCTTAATGCTGCTGTTTTGTTTGGAAGTCCTGGAAGGCAAGATGAAAAAACACAATTGTGGAAAATGTTGGCCAGTTTATCCATCTCCTTCGTAGGAATTGCATTATCTCATTACAGTATGTAGAGTGATGGTTGAAGTACTGCCACCCTTATTTTTTCAATTCAAGATGTGCTTTTTAGCTCAATATCCGTAAATATTAATGCCGTGAATTTTGAGTGTCATGTTGTCTCTGTGTACAGTATAGTACTATGTGTAGAGTTTTTCAGGTTTTTAAGTATTATCCATTGTGCACCGTTTAGGTCACAAGAGGGCTCGCTAACAGACAACTGAATACCTCATCATCCTTCCAAAATATGAAGTTTCAGGCAACATTTAGCTGATTACTAGTGATTAATAGTGTTTTGCATTATGTACTTGTGTTACTTGTACTTATGTATTATTTTCCCAGTAAACAAACAAGACTAGAATCTACAGCTATGCTATCAGCTCTATATGGCTCAGCAGTCAGCATATATACAGAAACATTAAAGGAACACGCCGACTTATTGGGACATTAGCTTATTCACCATAACCCAGAGAGTTAGACAAGTCGATACATACCCTTCTTATCTCCGTGCATGTCGTAACTCTGTCTGACGGCTACACCGTTAGCTTAGCCTAGCACAGATCCTGGAGGTAACCGGCTCCATCTAGCCTAGCTTAGCACAGATCCTGGAGGTAACCGGCTCTATCTAGCCTAGCTTAGCACAGATCCTGGAGGTAACCGGCTCTATCTAGCCTAGCTTAGCACAGATCCTGGAGGTAACCGGCTCCATCTAGCCTAGCTTAGCACAGATCCTGGAGGTAACCGGCTCCATCTAGCCTAGCTTAGCACAGATCCTGGAGGTAACCGGCTCTATCTAGCCTAGCTTAGCACAGATCCTAAGGTAACCAGCTCCATCTAGCCTAGCTTAGCACAGATCCTGGAGGTAACCGGCTCCAACTAGCCTAGCTTAGCATAGATCCTGGAGGTAACCGGCTCTATCTAGCCTAGCTTAGCACAGATCCTGGAGGTAACCGGCTCCATCTAGCCTAGCTTAGCACAGATCCTGGAGGTAACCGGCTCCATCTAGCCTAGCTTAGCACAGATCCTGGAGGTAACCGGCTCCAACTAGCCTACTGCTCCGAGTAAGTGACAAAATAACAGCAACATGTTCCTATTTACATGTTGTGATTTGTATAGTCACAGCGTGTACAAATAACAAAGTCACATGAGACACAGCCATCTTCTAAATGTATATAAACTGGGAACTATATTCTCAGAAAGGCGAAGCGGAGTGATATGCTTGCAGCTCTAGCAGAACTGCAAGCATATCACTCCGCCCAATTAGCAGTGCTTCGCCTTTCCGAGAATATAGTTCCCAGTATGTATACGGTTAGAAGATGGCTGTGTCTCATCTGACCTTGTTATTTGTACACGCTGTGGCTATACAAATCACAACATGTAAATAGGAACATGTTGGCATTATTTTGTCAACGTTTTGGGAACGGGACGTCAGAGCATCGTCTTATATAAACTCCGTATTGCAGCGTTATGAATCGGTCATGTCGTGAACTTTAAAGTCTTTATTAAACGTTAACATCATTTATCTTTAATAAGTCTATGAACATAGCCGTTGAATATTTAATTATATTATTTTTTCATGATTTTTGATAACAATAGTAACAACAACAGTAGGCCTAATAACAACATAACAAGTATTATAACAATAATAGGGCCTAATCATTAATATTCAGGGCAGTTAGCCTACATCTTATTTGATGGGGGGCGGTAAGAGACCTGCAGATAGGGGGGTGGGGTGAGAGGGGGGTAAGAGACCTGCAGATAGGGGGGTGGGATGCTGGCCCAAAAAAAGTTGAGAACCACTGGCTTAAAGCAAGATTCACTTTGTCACACATTAATGCTTCCATTTCGATTATTTTCCTGTATTTTATTTTTAGGTGTCATGCTGTAATTGTTGTAATGATTTTTTTTTAGTCTTTTTGGTTTTAGAACTTAATATGTTTTGTACAAATGTTTACCAATGTGAAGCACTTTGTGACTTTGTCTATGAAAGGTGCTATATCAAATAAACGTATTATTATTATTATTATTATAAGCTGTAGCAGTTCTTTTAGGCCTTTTTCCATAAGAGAGTAATTGCTGCAGCTCCTCTTTTCACCTTGTGTCCAGGTCTCTGTTTTAGCTACAGAGTGAATCATCTTTTCTTCTGTACTATCTTTGATTGCACTCGCACATGCTCAGTAGCTCAGATGGTAGATCATGTCAGTTAGCTCCATAGACAGTAAAAGAAAGGTTGTTTCTCCAACTTTGGTCAGTTACAAGGCAGGATTAGCCGGGAGACTTCTTCTAAAGGAGGGCGCACATGGAAGTACTTCTTCTGGAGATTATGGTGAACTTGTGTGTGTTGCAGCAGTGCTTTGCCATTGAGAACGAGCTAGCATGCTAACGCTAGCGCTCCTTTCGGCTAGTGACATAAAAAGCCGTGCAGATTTTGACCAGCTAACCTGGAGACTGAAGGCAGGACACATTCAGAAACCCATATCTCACTCAAAACAGCATGGATAGATTCAAAGTTTATGCTTGTGGAAGCACCAGAGACACAAAATAACACCCCAAATCCCAGAAAAAGTGATTTTTTCATAATATGGGCACTTTAACAACACACACATCAAAGCTCAACTGAGAACGGCCTCAGCATTGTCAAGTTCCTCTCCTTCGACAGTGAAACACATAATCTATTCTTTCATCACGAGAGAAGAAACTGGAGATCCTTCTGTGCCGCCTTCTGCCGACCTGAGTCCCAAACGTCTGACCGAGACACTTCAGCAGGAATCAACAGGTGATCCTGCTGCTGCGTTGTGCAGCTGCTGAGCTCTGCATTTCATTGTGAATGACCTATTGTCAAGTATAACCCTACAGTCACATTAGCTACAAAAGAGAGCGACACGCACTCGCTTGACGGGCGCTCCTGGGCGTGCCTAGCCTACTCCTGGTTGCTTAGCAACAGTAAACAGAAATTCTCTGGTGCTACCTTCAAGCACGTCTTACAAGTCACTTCAGAGGCATCGTCAAGTCACAAAAACGATGTTTTTGGATTTTAAAGTATTTATTTCTCGATAGGGATAACAAAATATGAGATAAAATGCCAAAACATATCAGATATATACAGAAATACGATGCCCTGAAGCGTTTCCGCCATCTAGGACCTGAACTAATGGGGTTACGTTACCTTGCGTAAGCATGGACACCTGGCCAATAAATGCTAGTGAAGGGCGGGTCTTGGCGTGGCCATAGTGGGATTTGTAATATCGCTGGTGGACGTCAGACTGGTGGGCTGAAGGACCAAAGGGAACTTTTCGGGTTATTGAGAGGTTGGAACAACGGAGCGTCGGAGTAATGACATGGCACCGTTGGTTTGACCCATCCACCTCCCATTCCTGCTTCCTTATGAGGAACTTGGCGCTCTTTTACTTTGTCACATTACTTTGCTCCGGTCATGACTACTACGGCCAACAGATGGCGCTGCCACTATAAACGTAAAGGTGAGTCGTAATCGCTGCTGGAACAAACGAACAATGACAGTGGTTGCGCCTGAAATTCCATACTCTGCACTACATACTTAACATCTATACAATGCATTTTGCTGTCACTGTCAACAAATAAAGTTTAAAAAAGGCATCAGTCTATTAGATAGCATCGTATGGGAATTTCTCTCTAATCTACTGTAGCGTTGAGATCATATATCAACAATCAACTCTCGCCACGCGTTTCCATGACATGTGGGAAGAACGGGACGGTTGGGTTTAGGTAAAGAAGA
Organism: Gymnocephalus cernua; assembly: GCA_023631565.1. Lineage (NCBI taxonomy): Eukaryota > Metazoa > Chordata > Actinopteri > Perciformes > Percidae > Gymnocephalus > Gymnocephalus cernua. The sequence continues at coordinate 39,956,164 of CM042429.1, forward strand.
ACGGGACGGTTGGGTTTAAATAAAGAAGAACGGAACGGTTGGGTTTAGGAAAAGAAGGACGGACGGTTGGGTTTAGATAAAGAAGAACAGGACGGTTGGGTTTAGGTAAAGAAGAACGGGACGGTTGGGTTTAGGTAAAGAAGAACGGGACGGTTGGGTTTAAATAAAGAAGAACGGGACGGTTGGGTTTAGGTAAAGAAGAACGGGACGGTTGGGTTTAAATAAAGAAGAACGGGACGGTTGGGTTTAGGTAAAGAAGAACAGGACGGTTGGGTTTAGGAAAAGAAGAACGGGACGGTTGGGTTTAGGAAAAGAAGAACGGGACGGTTGGGTTTAGGTAAAGAAGAAGGGGACGGTTGGGTTTAAATAAAGAAGAACGGGATGGTTGGGTTTAGGTAAAGAAGAACAGGACGGTTGGGTTTAGGTAAAGAAGAAGGGGACGGTTGGGTTTAAATAAAGAAGAACGGGACGGTTGGGTTTAGGTAAAGAAGAACGGGACGGTTGGGTTTAGGTAAAGAAGAACGGGACGGTTGGGTTTAGGTAAAGAAGAACGGGACGGTTGGGTTTAGGTAAAGAAGAACAGGACGGTTGGGTTTAGGAAAAGAAGAACGGGACGGTTGGGTTTAGGTAAAGAAGAACGGGACGGTTGGGTTTAAATAAAGAAGAACGGGACGGTTGGGTTTAGGTAAAGAAGAACGGGACGGTTGGGTTTAGGAAAAGAAGAACGGGACGGTTGGGTTTAGGTAAAGAAGAACGGGACGGTTGGGTTTAGGTAAAGAAGAACAGGACGGTTGGGTTTAGGAAAAGAAGAACGGGACGGTTGGGTTTAGGTAAAGAAGAACGGGACGGTTGGGTTTAAATAAAGAAGAACGGGACGGTTGGGTTTAGGAAAAGAAGAACGGGACGGTTGGGTTTAGGTAAAGAAGAACGGGACGGTTGGGTTTAGGAAAAGAAGAACGGGACGGTTGGGTTTAGGTAAAGAAGAACGGGACGGTTGGGTTTAAATAAAGAAGAACGGGACGGTTGGGTTTAGGAAAAGAAGAACGGGACGGTTGGGTTTAGGTAAAGAAGAACGGGACGGTTGGGTTTAGGTAAAGAAGAACAGGACGGTTGGGTTTAGGAAAAGAAGAACGGGACGGTTGGGTTTAGGAAAAGAAGAACAGGACGGTTGGGTTTAGGTAAAGAAGAACGGGACGGTTGGGTTTAGGTAAAGAAGAACAGGACGGTTGGGTTTAGGAAAAGAAGAACGGGACGGTTGGGTTTAGGAAAAGAAGAACAGGACGGTTGGGTTTAGGAAAAGAAGAACGGGACGGTTGGGTTTAGGAAAAGAAGAACGGGACAGTTGGGTTTAGGTAAAGAAGAACGGGACGGTTGGGTTTAGGTAAAGAAGAACGGGACGGTTGGGTTTAGGTAAAGAAGAACGGGACGGTTGGGTTTAGGTAAAGAAGAACGGGACAGTTGGGTTTAGGTAAAGAAGAACGGGACGGTTGGGTTTAGGAAAAGAAGAACGGGACGGTTGGGTTTAGGAAAAGAAGAACGGGACGGTTGGGTTTAGGAAACGTGCCACGCGGGACACGATCCCCGGTCTCCTGGGTGAAAGTCCTGTGTTGTTTGACCCATCCACCCCCCCAACCAACCTCCCTATGCGTATTTTCGGGCTTTCATACTACTCGCTACCGTAGTCGCTCTTAGTGCTATGTCATCATCAGACCCCGTGTAGCTGCTGCTCTCCCCGGTGCGTTCTACACACACGCTGAAGTGCGCTTTTTTGCGTCCCTTCAGACGCTGACAGCCACTGTCCAAACGTCCGTATTGTATGAGTTTGGAGTGAAAACGGGTTGCAACACCATCATGTGGTACTGCTGCTGCTTGAGATCATTTACAAGACTGGCTTTGGTGCTGCATTCAAGAGCACTCCTGCATGTGAGAACTTTCAAAAGTAAAAAACATTTGCTTTTTTGTTCTGCAGCTAATTCTTGAAACTCACGAGTTTGGAACGCCTATGAGCGGTTCCTGCGAACATAATTTATCTTCAACAAGGAGAAGAAAAGATTGACATCTTTATCGTGTTGGAAAATCCCTCAAGTCTGTTCACATTTTAATGAAATTAATGGAAACCAGTGACTCCCTGGAAGGTAGAAATCGTCCTAGAAACATATGGTGTGATTTGAAAAACTGGATGGCAGTAGCTGTTAAAATATGGTATGGACAAAAAAACAAAAAAACATCTGTAATGCTGTTTTAAGTTTATAAACTGGCAGTGTAAACAACCTGTAGCACAGAAGATGTTGCTCTTTCTGTGGCTTAATTATTATAATTGATCAGTTTGAGTTAATTATGCATTTTGCCAGCCCTGTTATAGAAAATGCAGCAAACAAAAAGTTCCCTCATGTACTACTTACTACGTATGAGATCATCAGATTCGACTGTCTCTGCTAAAATGTTGATAAAAAATAAGGGATTGGTCCTGGTCAGTCAACCAAACTATTTAAGGCCATGGTTGAGGTGAATGTGTGAATTTACCTGATGATGGTCTAAGTAAATAAATAATTGCTTGCGTAATGGTCAGTGTGCAGGATTCTTTCTAAGCTCCTGATAAAGAATTAAGAAAATCTGCGTCCGTCTCTGAATCTTATTGTGCACACCTTGTCCAGTGAGCATCCGGACAAGTTACTGAAGGAAGGAGTCCATCTGAAAAGAAAAGGTCAGTGTACAGCTGTGGGACGCCTTAAAAGGTTACCTACATCAAGCGCCATCAAATATGAATGACATCAGAGCCACTGACAGGGCCCCCCTGGCAGACAAACAAGTCCATTTTGGCAAAGGGGGTTCTTTAGGAAGCCTTCCAGCACTGTGATGCTACACTTTGTTGTTGTCCTGCAATAAACTGATCCTTTATGTTAGACTCTCAATTTGTGCAGCTTTAGCTGCAGTATTTCAGCGAAGCCTCGGCTGTCTTGTACTGGATGTACACGACGTGTTTTTAGGCGCAGCATTCCTGGATTTCTTTTAAAAGGTCACAGGCAGGTGGACTGTGACTTCTTGCCCTTCTACATCCAGTATTTTGTATCAACTTATAGATCCAGTCAACGTTGACGAGGGAAGCATAAAGGTTACAGCCCAGTGTGCACCCCTGGCTGGTCTGGAGACATTACACCTCGCTGCCAGTCAAGACCGGTTGCGTCTGAAATACTGTCATGCTATTTAGTAGGCTCAAACACCAGTGGTGACTGGTCAGTAAGGACAGGTGGGGGGAAGATTTATTATTTTCTATGAATATAACATCTTCCTAAATTGCATATCATTTGTAGTAGGATTTTATTTCCCCTTCATTGGTCTGCCCCTGCCTTGCTGCTTCAGACTGCGTTCTCCCGTGTTCGCGGTACGCTGCAGCAGCCTGAATGTGTGAGAGTGTTGCTAGCCGCTCTCGCGCGATGCAATGTGCATTGTACGTGGGAAATTGTTAATACGCATGCTCAGAGTGTTGGTGTGTTTAATGTAGATCACAAGAATTTGATGGCCAGTGGGGCTGATAGCCCCACGACAGCTTAATTTCATATTTCAGATATGATTATGATCTGTCTGGCACGGCGCCAGCATTAGCGAAGAGGTGAGTTTGTCTTATCGTTGCTAGGTTAGGCTACTTTACAACAAAATTAATGAACTCTTAGGTTTCAACCCTTAAAGGGATACTTCACCGCTGGAAAGCTGAATATATCTTTAAATTGGGCGGGTTTAAAACAAAACTACTACTGGCTGTAGTCTTTTGCTCTGGCCAAAAAATCTTCCGATGACGCAAAAATCGTCATTTTACGTCATCGGAAGATTTTTTCCAGACCCCCCAATGCAGATATCTCCTGTCTCAGGGGGACATGAGGGAGGGACGCACGGTCATTCAGAAATACTACCGGGTTTCTACTGATACAAAGCTGAATGCTAAATCAGTGAAGTATCCCTTTAATTTGGAGGAGAAACAGGAATTAAATCACCTTGGTGCCCACCAGCCTCGGGATACTGTCATCACTCAAACTGCTGGTAAAAGTAATCGCGGTTGAACGTGGAGTGGTTAGCAAACCAGAGAAGACAAGTTTGCCCAGAAGAAGAACGGTCGGGATGCTTTTTTAACTTTAGTGAGCCCTCAGCCTTGGTGAGTGAAAACACATTTGATCATCCTGCCTTCGTGGTGCTGGTCCGTATGTTGGATCGATTGATATTACTTGAGATGGTGATGAGTGTGTACATGCTCGGTTGTCATAGAATGGATCTGTATGCATCGCTGCATGACCAGTGACGGACTGGTAATCTGGAATTTGGGCAGATGCCAGAGAGGCCGCGGGCCCTCGTGGGCCAGCTGGCCAATCAGAAAGCCGCATGATTGTCACAACCATGCGGCCCATATAATTTCCCCTTTTCAAGCATCAATAATAATGTTCTTAGGCCAACTGATAGCTAAACTTCTCCAAATCCTTCACACATACCAGTACAGTAATCTGATCAGTATTTACACCACATATAGTAATCTGATCAGTATTTACACCACATATGAGTGTCTCGATATCACAGTCATGGTTACCCTCTACAGTCACCAACTTTAACATCAGTCTGCATTGTTTTGTAGCGAAATTACTCATTCAGATCAAATGTTCAAAGACGTGCATGGTTTGAAATAAAACGAATCTACCTGCATGTTTTTATTTGATTATTTGTTTGCAAAAGTTAAAACAAAAGCAATGCCTTCTGGGAACTTCTGGTCTGCGTCAGCGTGGTTGTTGGAAGTTGAAGATTGGAAGTTGGAAGCTATAGCCTACTGTTGACGAAATAAAATGAATCGAGGCTTCAAGCAACACAGGAAGGGGGGGGTGGGGGAGAGAAATATAAGAGAGCACTGTTGGTGAAAATGCTGCAAACTGACTGATTTGTTTTTAAAATCAAGTGCATCTTCAGCTAGCCCTAGCGCTAATACTGCTAGCATTAATGTTAGCGACACATCTGAGCCAGCACACCAAGGAGAAAGACAGGACAGTGAGGAATATGAGGAAGAGGAAGAACACAACGAGCAAGAGGAGGATGAAGAGATAGACATGGATATGGAATCTGGAACTAACCAACACAGAACAACAAGCCTGCTGTGGGTCTGAATGTGGATTACCAGAAGCGACAGAGATGGAGACCGATGCTGCAGAAGGGACCGTAGCAACAGGTACTTCAGAGGATCAGATCAACCATATCAGTCGCCGACTGTAAGACATGATTTTATTATGGAGCGGCTGGCTGCAGGTGGCCGAGGTCTCCCCCAGCCTTCCTCTGATGATTTATTCATTGTTTTATGCATTGGGGTAGTGCATTGATATGTCTATGTGTTGGTGCAGTTGTTTATAGCATGGGAGTTTACATTAACCATCACTGGGGCTATCAAAAGTGCATGTTCTTTCCGTGTGTCAGAAGTTATATCTGCGAGTTGCGCAACCCCCCCCCTCCAAAAATGGACACCTTACCTCGAAGAGGGCCAAAATACAAGACAACAATGCGGATCAAGTCACAACACAAGCTAATGCTGCTTACCTCTTTCCAAAGATGCTTTTCATTTCTTGTAACCCTAATATGAAGACTTACAATAAAGAGATGCGGCGAAGCAGTTACAGATGTTCATGCAGAATTCTGGGAGATGCATACAGTGTTTTCGGCTGTTTATTTGTAACCCAGGGTTCGGATTCGGCCGAATATTGGGCTTTTTGACGTTTCAGCCGAACTTTAGAATTTTTTTTCCACCGAACCGCACCCTACGCTTGCGCTACGCTGGTCGATGTAATGACGGCGCCGTTGATTACGGGAAGGTGTTTACGTAGGTGGACCATTCAGTGCAGTCGGCTGTGAGAAAGTGAAAATGGAACACCGCTGTTAAGACATTTGCGAAAAGAATATGAGTTGTGCATGAAGGAATCTGCAGACAGCAGCCAGAATGCAGCAACTTCAGGTACGGCAAAGGAAGGACAGTCACTGGTAAAAACAGCCATTAACCAGACGGTTCCTCTCCCGTGCTGTCAGCCCTTCTCTCGGTAAATGAGTCTCCCTACGGTGGGAGCGGAGCGACCTAACGCCCGGCTGCTGCTCGTTAGCTAACGTTAGTTTTCTAATTTCACTCCCCCCCAATATGCCTTCATCATACACTGGTTAGTGAAAATTTGCCAAACAAAATTGTCACTCATCTGGCGATAGCGATGTGCTTTCCTACGATGTGAAAACAGCGTGAATTCAACATTAAGTTGTTACATTTTACTATTTTAGAGGCTGTGGACGTTGTTTACTTCATTGATGTGTTTACTGTGTTAATGGACTGAGGATGGGAGGAGGATTCGGCAGAATCTTAACCCCAAAAATCTGGATTTCGGTGCATCCATATGTATTTGTGTATTGATGCCATTGTTTCTGGCACTGGAAATCTGTTTTATTAAGCATTCATGCGCATAAAGGACCTAAAAATCACTCAAAACTAACTGAATGTGTACACAGTGAAAGCCACAAAAATTACAGTTTCATGGCAGCCGCTCAGTAGTCAGTGAAAATGCTCCATCTTTTCAAACGCAACTACAGACTTCACACAATGAAGCCATCGACAAACTCCCCACATTTTCAACAGATTTTTGCTGCTATTACAGGTCACATGGATCCTCTGTATTGCCACTTATTTTTTTTTTATCTCTCTATCATTTCCCAGCCAGACCTCATAGTGTATTATTATCCTGTAGTTTCCTTTAAGTGTGGATAACACTAGACAATGTGGCATTCAGACTGAATGCAAATCAGGAGATGCTCAATTTGTAGCTGGAGGCTCTCGTTTCTTTGCTGCACTCACTCACCTAGTACTCACATTTGGAGCTGAGCTGCTGTGCATCTTGTTTAGTTATATTTATGAGATATGAGAAGATTTTTATATTCTACAGGTTGCACCGGCACATAGTCTTTTTCTTATTTGAAGGTAGGTGTTAGGCACACAACAAACATTTCTGAATAACAACTTTTTGTATCTTAACCTGCTGCTGGAATTCAACAGGGCCTCGTCTCTGAGGAAACATGCACATACATAAAGAGGGAGTTTTTTTCAGCTGTATTCTGGTTTAAGTCTAAAGAAAAAAAACATGACTTTTGTTCTGAGCCAGTGAAACCACCGCCGCTTTGCAAAAAGCCTTTTTATGCCTCGTGATCTTTTGACCGAGTCAAAAGGTCAGAAAAGTTGCTGTTTCCTCACAACAATCTACCACACACTACCTAAACAATTACATGAAATACATCTGTAAAATAACAGAAGAAGTACTGGCAGCTCATTACCAGGGCTCTATTTCAGGAAGCAGGTTTAGTGGAAACTCTGAGTTAGTTAACCCTGAGAGGAGGGAAACTCTGGGTTTTCTGTTTCAGGAAGAGAGGTAACTTAACCTCAGAGTCAGTTACTATGGTAACTTAACCTCAGAGTCAGTTACTATGGTAACTGAGCCTGTGAACCTAACCTGGTTGGGAGCAGGTTTTCTTCTCTCAGTCTCCTCCCTCTGACACAGCGCTCTTCATTTCCTCATTCATTCATTCATTCATTCAGTCTGTATCAGGCGCATTTCAACGCGGTTTATCGGCATGAATAGAAAATTATTATGTTGGTTTATTAACCATGTTAGGCAGACTATAAAACGTTTTATTTCTCAAAACATGGCATTTCCTTTTGTCGACGATCCCGTTGATGAAGAAGCTGCTTTAGCCTACTTCGCAGGGTGTTATATGTCGGGAGATGATATTGAACCCCGACATTTGAATTTTCAGATAACTTCCTATTTCAGCCATATCGTTTTTCTTCCCAGTCGATCAGTTATATAGCCTTAACCTTATCCGACCTCATATCACTAACGTCACCCATCTATGCTCTTACACCCCAGCAGATTATTTGTGTCGCATTACGTTTTTTTGCAAACGGCATTTGTTTTTAGGCTACACCGTTGGTGATGCAGAGGATATTAGGAAAGCCACTGTAGCAAAGCGCCGTCAGAAGACTGTGACTCCCTCTGAAACGTGTTTTAAACGTTTTTAAAAGGAGTTCCACAGGATTGCAGGTGAATGATGTAAACCCTATGAAATAAAAGATTATGGATTATAATTCTGTTAATGATGGTGCTGCAGCCTCAGAATGGGATTAGTAGGCCTAGGACGTTTTCGCCCGCAGTGTTGCACCTAAATGAAATAGATTATACGTTCAATACCAGTTCACCAGTAATATTAGCTGTACTTATGATTCAATATGATATACATTATATTGGAATATACACATTTACTTTAGCAATTTTCTCCCACGCACATTATTTCCGCCGACCCATTTGTTTGTGATTGTTGCCATGGTGAATCGTAGAATCATGGCTCCATTCATGCTGTCTTTTTATTATGGTGGTGCACCTACTCTGAGTTGATTGAACCAACTCATATCAGCTGTTCTGGAACCGAAAACTCAGAGTTTCCATCTCAGGGTAAATCATCTCAGACATCAGGGTTAGACTTCTACCTGAACTAGGGCCCAGGACTTTGTCCCATAATTAAAGGCAGAAATGTTGTGTGTAGCTACAGAATTTATTCTGTTATTTGAAATTCTCTCATGCAAAGCTGCTCAGTTAGTAAACCCATAATGGTGTTGTGAATAGCTCGCTACGTTGGCTAGCCTCAGTGATGTCCAACAAAAATTCACATATGTAACACGTGACCAACCCAGACAACATTCTTAACTACCATATATCCAATAAAACATGCACGTTGGTAATATTGCCACACAATTACTTACCGCTAAAATACAGACGGGTCAAACTGTGTCGCTTTTGCCTCCAAAAGTTGTCAGAGAAGAGATAAAGGTCCCATAATGCAACGTCGAAATGTAAATAAACAGAAGTACAACTGTGAATCACATTCTACGGACAATTTCTGTTAAAATATACAGTCATACAACTGTAAATACACAGCTCAACATCACTAGTTTCTGCAGGTTTCACCAAGACAAATTTAAGACTTTTTTAAGACCATTATGAATAAAATTGTAAGATCTTGATCACAACATCAACTGAGCCTTTTTAAGCCAAGAATCGCTAAACTTGTAATTCCCCAAAGCTGAAGAATACAATCCGTTTAATGTCTGTGGTACAATCTGAAAGAGACTCGCGCCTATAACACGAGAGCTGATCGTCTGCAATATAAGTTGCACGTTGATCTCATGTGTAGTCCTAATACGACAAAATTATATTTGGACTAGGGACAGAAAGAACTGAGAAAATATGTAAGCCCTAGAACATAATACTTCAAATTTAAGACATTTGAATAAAATGAATTCCATGCTTTTTGCCTTTATATTCTCACTCCCTTCGACCCACTGAGATGAACCCTGTCGACCCCAACAGCCCTGCAGACGCCCTCATCTTCCCCCAGCTTTGATGCGGTGATCAATAATAGATCGTGGTCAGCTAGTCAAGTCTTCCTCCTGCTTTAGGGAACCTCCGAGGCCTGCAGTTAAAAGGCTACTGCACTGCACCTCTCTTAACACAGCGCACAGACAGGAAAGCGCGGCTTCCCTGCCCACGGCTCCTCGCTCTGCCTTCCTGTTTGTAATAGTTCGTGCCGGCACACTGGGAGACTCAGAGACTCGGAGAGGAGACATTCTGCAGTTCATTTCCATGTGTGGAAAATGAACCGAGAAAAATAACCACAAGGAATTGCTTTATGTAATCGTGTATGTCTGAGGCCGCATCCTCAATTCATGAGGGTGTAAACAGTATGCTCATATTTCATCACCGTGAGGCAAGAGAGAGAGTGTGTGGGAGTGTGCGTGTGTGCGTGCGTGTGTGTGTGTGTGTGTGTGTGTGTGTGTGCGTGTGTGTGTGTGTGGTTTGTAATAGCACCGCAATATTAGAATGTGAATAATGCATATAATCTACCTTTTCAGTGTGATAATAAGCAACAGAATTGCCAGACAATCCGCCACAGCAGAGCAGCGGCGCTGTGAGCGGTCTCGGAGTAGTTAGATGAAGCTGTTTTGCTGTAGTCGAACACGCAGTGATTGACTTACAGCTCAACAGGAAACAGTCTGACTGGAACAATGTCGTACGGAGAGACATCTTTGTGTAATAAACATGATCTCTCGAATGTAAAAACATGCACCATGCAAGGAAAGTGAGCTAACAGTGAAGACTCACACAAACGGTAGTGACGGCAGATCGTAAAGTATTCCAATGAAGGCAATTACACCGTCCAACTAGGTCATTCAACCATAATGAGTCTGGAAAGTTAAAAGATAAAAAGGTTACCGGCGAGCAGCGGCAGCGAGTTGTGCCAGCGTTCGCTCGTCGGCCATTGTTTCCAGTCGACCACGCAGCGATTGAGTTACAGTTCAATAGGAAACAGTCTGACTGGAACAATGTCGTATGGAGAGACATCTTTGTGTAATAAACATGATCTCTCGAATGTAAAAACATGCACCATGCAAGGAAAGTTAAAGCGTTTCATCACCATCGAAGGTGGAAGGAGATGCAACAGGAAACGGGCGGTTGTTAGATATGGAAACAGTGTGGTGACAAGTAAACGTGTTGAGGTCACCGTTTGCAGATATATTGACATTCATATTTGCCAGCGTTAGAGGAAAGGTTCACGTTTTCTGTCTGAACCCATACTAAATGTATTTAGAAAATAAGTCAAGTTAGACAACGCTGCTATGCCTACAAATATATGTAATTATAATTTCTTTCAAACTGGTCTGATGCCAAACATTTTTTGTTTGTATAAAAATAAGAGACTCCAGGTTCAAAGTTTTTCTTTATGATATTACCACCAGGTGGCACCAGTCAGAAATGTTCCAAGTCCTACACACAGTGGCTTTCAGAGTATTATTACTAAAACAAGCATACTTTATCCTTACATGTGCTTTGCAGCTGTTATTTGTATCTTATTTACATCATACATCACATTCATGTATGGGTGTTGTCTCTGATAAAGAAATGAATGAATTAAATAAAGTAAAGTACTAGTGTACTGTACATCACAGCCTTTTCCCAAGCAGTTAAAGGAAAGGACCACACTTAAAACAATAGTCACAATAAAACAGAGATCCCTGTCTAACACACTTACAGCATAATCCTCAATCCTCGTTTTGTGCAAATATGTATTGAAAAGTTTATTTTAAGATAAAATGAGTCTATATAGTCTGAATTAGACAAACGAAAAGTATCTTTCAAGCATAACATTTCCTCTTTGTGTTTCCCTTTTGAGCTGCAGTGGAAGGATAGTAACAAAAAGAGGGATTTTTAAACTAAAAAGACTGAAACTTTAAGAGAAAAATCCTCTCGATTTGTCTACCTTAGACTGCTGAAGCCTCCTATCACCTTCAGATAAACTTTTAAACACATTTTTGCACAGAAGGACGGTGGAATTTCCCCTATCAAATACATTAGAAGCATATTACGACCTCATATAGGCCAGCATAACCAGGAGGAATGATTACTGCATGGAAAACTGGTTATTGTTTATAGACACACTTTAAGGGACATGTTCATTTCTTTGCATTTAGACATAACAGCATTCTCACGAACAGATATCCTACGAAATAATACATTAAGTTTAGCGGTCTTTACAGTTAAATTTAGCCGAGAAAAGGTGACTGTGAGCCGGGTGACTGTCAGTTTAGGCACAAAAACCATAGTTAATAAGGGTTAAATTGTGGTCTGGATTAAAATACTCGTCCCTTTATGCGGTACTCCCGGGACACGGACACGTTTCTTTTATCGGGGTGCAAATATTTCACCAAAACAAGTTCCTTCCCGAGACTATCTTGGGTATTTTGCAGAGCCACTGGTGCTGCGTCCGGAGCTTAGCGCCGCCCAAGACCATATTGTGATTGGTTTAAAGAAATGCAAACAACCTATCCTGGAATGTAGGCCTATCTGTGGTGTAGCCAGACCTTACTCAGTCTGGCAATGCTAGACTAGGACTTAACTAGCTGTCCAGTGAATTTAACTTTTATCTACCTCCACACACTTACCAATAGCTACTTCTTTGATTTCCATACAGTGGTTTGGCTACAGCATGTTCACAAACTGAACTAATTTAACTTAAGCATTCAGCTGAGAAGTGTAACTCTATTTTTGCTGCCTTAGAGAGAAATGCATCTTCTGCCTGGTACTGTGGATTATCAATTCAACTTAAAAACAGACTGCAAGTGATGCAAAATGTTATCCGCTGTTAAATGCAACCCCCACGGACTCATATTGGTAGAGATGCTTGTAAAAGGGCAGAACTGCTGCCAGTACATGTTAGAGTGGAGCAGCTGAATCATATGTATAACATCATAAATGGCTCTGCTCCCAGATATTTACACTCTCATATAAAAATGGTTCATACACAGCAGTCAACAATGCAGCTAGAAGTGATTTTTTCTATACAGGTATAACATTGTGGAATAATCTGCCGCTTTCCCTCAAAACTGTAAACACCAGAGGGGCTTTTAGACATCAGGTTAAGGCTTTTTTATGGAATAGAGTAACCAATCTTTTTAGAGTAGACTGATTATTTTATGTGATCTGTGATTTTCTGATTTTATAATGCTCTTGAACCATGGATGATTCGTGTCACATGTTATCGTCTTTGTCCTGCAACAGGTCTTTGTTATGTGTAAAACACAAAGGACCATGTTGGAAATAAGTGTTCACACTTTAACATGTTATCATTTGCATTATGTTGTCTGTCAAATATAAAATAAATCAAATAAAAACAAAGGAGATACACGGACCAGGTATGCATTGTGCGCATATGCATGTACTGTATGTGTGTGCATTTATTTTAAAAGGTGTTTCATTTGGAACCACGCTGGATATCAATTTGTGAGTGTGCACTGGGAAAGTCTGCGTATTGACGTATTGATGTGTGAGTTAAGTTGAGAGTGCATCATGGGAAAATGGGAGCCACGTCCTGTTTACATGTGAATCAATACTGTTACAAGTCTAAACGGTGAGAAACGTCCAGGTCACACTGGGGAGGAGGAATCCTAGATTTGGCTGGATAAAGCAGCAGAGAATGTGTGTGAGTGGATGGTGTTGTAGATTCATAAATAGATATGGATCCCGAGCGCTCTGTGATGTGATACAAGATAACTTTAAAGACATAAAACAACGGTGTGCCTGGCGAGCTGGCTGACAGGCCAGAGAGTGTGGAGAGGAAAATGATGGCCGTATATACAGGCCTGTGAGAAAGCTTTATGAGAATAAAACCCATCAACTTTTTATCACCGAATTTCAGAGGCGACATCAGCCTCTCTAATTAAGTGCTAAAAAAACATCGACAACCTCTGCGGGTGTCTGAAAGTGGTTCAATAACTGTAAGTAACAGGCTTTTCAGTGTGCTGTCATCCAGGTAAAAACGATCTCACTTTAATATTCAGTCAAAGAACGCTTAGCTGAGCATGCACCTTTTCTTCAGCCTTGTTTTTTTTGTTTAAATTCACATTATGCAACACCTGTGAGCCCAACAGATTTCTGCTGCTGGATAAGAAACTGAATCAGAGGATTTGGGACTACAGCGCCTTGCTTAGAGGGAACCCTAGAGGCCGAGGGAGACGAGGTCAGGGGCGCAAGAGCCAGCACCAGCCTAGAGCGGGGAGAAGGCGGCCGGGCCGGAGGCCGCAGAAAGCAAAAACTACCTCAGGACGAGCACGTACGACGGCCTCACGTAAACATATCCCAGAATGATTGACAACTAGGAGGACCAATAGTCTTGATGATCCACCCGGGAAAAGAAAATCCTCCACTGTACCTTTAAGTTTAGCGGTCTTTACGGTTAAATTTAGCTGAGAAAAGGTGACTGTGAGCCGGGTACAAAGCACCGTGATCTTAGATGCAATAGTTATAAGAACGCATCGCACATGGATAGAGCTACAGGTATGACTCACTGATTACCTAACATACTAACAACCGACTTTAGTTCAAATTCCTGTTGTTACGGGTACGAGCAAAGATGCATCACAGACAAACGGTTGATTGATTGCAACTATGGCAAATTCAAGGTAATTACTGCAACAACAAAATAAAGACTAGAAAGCCATATCAATCATTATTCAGCTTTTTTGCTGAATCACATAGTTTCCTTGAGCAATACCTTCCTACAGAGGCGTCGGACTGGGGGCGGAAACGGGACTGAGTACCCAGGACCCTCATGTGAGGAGGGCCCAGAAAGATGCTAGAATGAACAGCTGTGGATGTGGGGAGGGGCCCGTAGAAAATGCCTTTCTACAGGGACCAGAATTTAGTGCTACGCCCCTGACTTCCTATGACTGATTGCACTGAATAACAGCTGAAATATGTACTGTAATCCATAAAATAATATATACCGTAAAACTTCAAATAATAGCCGAGTCCAAAATAGACGCCTGTCTCTTCTAAACGCCTGGTGTGACAACAGATTTGGGTAAATAAAGGCCGGTCTCAAATAGAGGCCTGGTCTGTTTTTTGTTTTTTTGTGTTTTTTTCCGTGTCGGGTTGTATTTGATCTTTTAAAACCCGTCAGATCGTTTGTTCTGTGTTTTGATTTGATTTCACGTGACAGACGCAACCGTTCATAAATGACTCAACGGCGTAAACATAAAGCAGAACTGCGACGTCTGTCCGAGGAAGACGACCAAAGGGCCGGACTGCGAGGCGGAGGGAGGAAGAAGGTCAGTGAAGAGCTGGAGGTGCAGCGTGTGTGATGGATCCACAGCATGCGGGCAAAGCATCGTCAATTAAAGGCCCGTCTCTTATAGACGCCTGTCTCAAATACACGCCGGTGCATTTCAAAGATTTGGGTAAATAGAAGCCAGGGCTATTATTTGAAGTTTTACGGTAAGTAAAATCCTAGTATCCCTATACGGATGCTCTGCACCCTCACTTCTTCACTGAATTAACTGCCTGAAACAAGCAACAATGTATCCCCTTATAATATCTAGTATACCCCCCCCCAGGCTAATACCACTGTTCTAAATTTGTGTGATCCTGATCCCTACATCAGTAGGATTAGCATGCTCCATCACGTGTGTGTGTGTGTGTGTGTGTGTGTTCGAAAGACCAAGCTGGGATGGTACCATGCCATCAATTAGTCATGTAAATGTCATCATCGTTATTTAGACTGGGTTCTGATACCTCCATTCTGAGCGGCGGGATTTAAATGAAAGCTTAAAATGAAATGAGAGGATTGGGGAATCTCATCTGATGGTATCCACACAGCTGCGGATACAATATTAAACAGAGACCTCCGGGGCACGACGGCTATCTGATTGGCAATAAAAACCACTTGAACAATATGGAAATGGCACTAATTGGGATGAGAAAGAGAATGAGGCGAGGCAGGAGGGGACACACAAGGAGAAAGGTAAGAAAGGGCCGATAGCATGTGACCAGTTTGCATTATACTTCCTTTATTACCTCTATAGTTTCATTTTACTCAAAAAACAATATGCAGCTCCGGCTCTCTCTGCTGCTCCGGACGCTTCGCCATCCGTTGTTTTGTCTGACTGAATTGTTCTCGGGTTGAATTTTGCTCTTACAGTGGCAAAGATTGTGTAACTGTACCTCTAGTATTTCTACAGAGATGAAAAAAAAACATGAAATGATGGAAAGGCCTATATTTCAACACAGATGCATTTTCTCTCGGCCCAGAATGGAATGAGTCAATCTGTGGCCCTCGCAGAAAATGTAATCACAGTTCAAGAAAAAAAAAGAAAGTGGCCAACTTTGGCTCCGGGTGATGTCGAACTCGGGATCGAGGTAGATTCGATACAGCTTCACACCTCCTGAAAACCTAAGAGCTGTCAGTGCTCGGCATCAACACAGTATTTTCTCAGTGCCTCCTCTCAGGCCTTTGCTATGCTTTAACAAATGTTAATAGAATACAGAGTGCCGAAGGTAGAGTTTAGGAATTACAAATTGCTGAGCTTATTCACAGGCATCCTTAAGGGACTTCTTAGACTCCCAACACCTTGACACATTCCCTTGAGGACTCAAACGGGAAGGAATGAGAATCGTGCAAGAATGTAAATTGACTGGAAGGAGAGGCTGCCAAGTGAATCCGCAGATGGTTGTGTCGAACTGGCAAAGGACGGTGGGGAGGTATGGGGTGGCACTTGGCTTTCTTTGGCACACTGCAAGCATCTGGCACTGGTGGGACAGGAAAAACGTGCATCCCCACTACAGCACTTCCACCCTCATCACTGTTGAGAACCCCGCCTCCCTCTATATTCGGTTTATCTCACCGCCCAGCTTTGGGAAGACAATAAG
Source organism: Gymnocephalus cernua (assembly GCA_023631565.1). Taxonomy (NCBI): domain Eukaryota; kingdom Metazoa; phylum Chordata; class Actinopteri; order Perciformes; family Percidae; genus Gymnocephalus; species Gymnocephalus cernua. The sequence continues at coordinate 39,972,471 of CM042429.1, forward strand.
GCTGTGAAAAATCAAGCCTTTGTGTCCCCTTGCTGCGGGGGCCTCTCTGTTTGTGCTATGAATGTGGATGGCTCAAGGTTTATGGTAATCTCATCCCAGGGCTGACAGTGTTATGCAGGACTGGGTGGTCACAGGCAAGGGAAGCACAAAGGAGAGTTGTAGCTGCAGTAAATGAGAGGTTTAGCTGATGATGGAAAGCTTACTCCTGCAGCGCAGCCTTCTCTTGAATGAACTGATGAAGTTGTACACAGTGAGCTCCCCAGTGGTTGCCTCTTATACACTTCATGGTGGCTCATCTTGGACCTGCAGGCCGTGCTGGGTAAAATGACAAAACTATCTCCCTGGTGTTCAATTGTAGACCTTTATAAAATGGCTGTAATGTTCTTGTTGCCCAGTCTCAAATACACAAAAGGCAGGACACAAATTTGCAGTTTTTGCACCCTGTATACGAACTCTGAACACAATCTTTGACTTAATGAGAAAGACACCAAACTATTTGATATTTAAGTCAAGTTATTGACAAGTTATTGACTCACTTTTGGTTTGTACTAAGCTAATGATGCATTAGGCAAGGCTAATGACAAAGTATCTGTCTCTCAAACAAAGAGATGTAACTAGTATATCTCATGTAACTCCCAGTACAACATTTGCATTTTACCGTGTGATTTAGTCCAAATGGCGGGGCTCGGTTTACATAAACGACAGCTTCCGTATGCTGGGAATGAATACATGTGTTATTGCCTGTGATATATCTACAGTGCACGTGCAAAAGTCCAAAACTGACATGTAGTTATACTAAATTATCATTAGCATCCTCATGTGAGCCTACAAGGTTTAGCATTGGAAATGAATATGCTATAATAGTTGACTAAAAATGTCCATGATATCCTGTATCATGACAATTTGTATAGAGCCTGTACACAGACAAGTGTTGGCACTTTGGCAGTCATCTCATTAATGAGTTTAACGTATGAGACCAACAATCTGGCATCCATTTACCCCCTATGTGTAGGTTCCTGCTAAGACTCAATCACTTGGCAGGGACCTGGCTTCCCAGCATCCAAAACCAGCCGCACAGCAATACATCGAACACGCTGGCAAAGCACACAGCAGCGTCTTAGCTACACTGGCATGATAACCAATCCACACTTAACAAGGGCAAAACATGCTGGCTGACACACTCAATTTATAGTCGACAGTGTATCACAAGATTTAGATGAGTTCTACACAGAAACATTGCGCACTGTTGAAGCCATTTCAGTGGCAACCAGTGTGTGACGCTGGGCCAGAGGTGTCAAAAGTATTCACATTCATTACTCAAGTAGAAGTATACATACTAGGTTTTAAAAAGACTTCTGTAGAGAACAGGCCTCAAAACATAAATATATCTGTGAGTGATCAGCCCTGTTAAATACCCTTATATGGGCAATGTATCCCCCAGGATACAGACATGCAATGCCTGATAATCAAAGTTGTGAGAAGATTATTTTCAAAATATCCACAAGAACGTGTAAAACTATCCTTAAAAAAACTATTTTCTAAAACAAAATCACTATAAAATATTATAATCGTGAAAAATATAAAAACACTGACCTCATGGTCAGTGTTTTGCATAGACAGTATATAAAATGGACCCAGCGATCCCGCTGTTTTTGACGGAGACAAGTGAAGCCTCTTACCAGCACTTTTCCGGTGATGGTTAACCCTCGTGTTGTCTTCCAGTCCATCATGAATTTGTTCAAAATTGAAAACGTTTTTTTGGCACTTTTCTCAACACTTTTTTTAAATTCATGGTCATTAAACCTAATTTAAATAACATTATACTTAATTTTTGAGTAAAAAAAAAGCAGAAATTATGAATTGTTTCGACTAATAGTAACATTTAAAATGCAATAAAATTGAATAAAACACTCACAATTCAATGAAATTAATTAATTGTACCTGCAAAGATTGTTATACGGGTTCCATACAACGTACATCACGCATCCAAGTTATTTTGGGGCAGTTTGGTTGCAAGAAACCCATATTTCTGATATAAAGAACTTTGAAAACGGGTCAAATTTGACCCTAGGACAACACAAGGGTTAAGTGTTACTGAACGTTACTGCGCAGCCTCAAACTGAGCTTCCCGCCGCCGATGTGACGTGAGCAACGTGTCTGAACGTTGTAAGTCTTCTGGTAGCTGTGCCGAGAGAAATCTCAATCATTCCCAATCTATCAGAGACGGAGAGCGTAGGTATATGTAAGGAGATAACATAGGCACAGGCTAATTATTGCTAACTAAAATGCTAGTTAACATTAGTAATTAAACTAAACAGCTGATGTAAGTCCAAACTGCCTGCGAGCTTCTCCTGTACTGTACGGTAATTCCTCTACTATGAGACAGTAAGTCTCGTGGTTATGACCCAACCGTTAGCCTATTTTTATAAAAACGTCTGCTACGGCGCCATAACGTGAGGTACAAGGTAACGGAGCCTTTTATACATCGTCGTGTTTCTTTAGAAATAAACAACGGACAAATAAAGTCTTCAAATGCTTCAGATGTAAAGTTATTGGCTGTCAAAGTGACGCCAAAATGAATGGAAGTCAATGGGATGCTAACGGGGGGTGATGGATACGGGGTTAGCAAAATGGCGCCATCGCGGCTTCGCTCTGAGGAGAGAAGCCTGCCCCCTTGGTCTTTTGTCCACGTATGCTGCCATTTTGGATTTTGATACAAATGTTTTGGAATGTTGGCATAAAGTCACATGACCTGATTACATGACCCATCACCCAATCAGTGTTTCTCATCAACTGCAACCACATAATGCCCCTCCCCCCATAACTCCTCCCCCTACAGCCGGTTAAATGACTGTATCCCCCAAGATACAAAAACTCTTTAAGGGTTAAGTTAGGTAACAAAGTATTTGTACTTCGTTACTTGACACCTCTGCGCTGGGCGTGGCCGCAGTTTAATTGTTGCGCACATCGAGGTTGATAGTTTTTGACCGTGGAAATGTAAAAACGGGAGAACGTAAGATGTTTTTTGAGTAAGTGTGAAATAAACAGATCAACATATCCAACTTAAAGTTGCGGATTTTGGACAATTATTTGGGTGAAAATAGGAGTTTTTTTTGAAGCATGCCATCTACATTACCGCCCAAAAAAGGAAATGTGTGTCAGCACAGTTTTCAGTCTTCTTGCACTCATCTCTTGAAGTTACTGACAATCCTAAAGTTAGCATATGCAAGAAGAAAAGAAAAGAAAAGAGAAAAATAACAGCTCTGCACAGACAGATGGCATGGATTGCTGGTGCACCGTCAGCACCAACATCTCACCCAATCTTCCCCAAAAACTTCAAAGAATTGCATTTTTTTTTCTTGATTTCATAGGAGAGCTTAGGCATGAAAGGAGAGGGAGTGGGGGAAAGACATGCAGCAAAAGGACAGCGGGTCGGAATTGAACCTGCAGCCGCTGCGGCGAGGACTGAGCCTTTGTACACCAGGTGAGCTATGCAGGTGCCCCGCAGTTGAACTTTTGATGGATTTGGGAAAATGAGCGTACACAGAAAGTGAAATTTGTACAACCTGCTTTGAAAAGATCCGGCCTATAACTAGTTTTTTATAACTGCTTACACAAAAAAATCTTCTCATGTCACACGATTTTTGAGACCTCTCACTCAAAGAGCACGACTACACACCTAATCTCCAAAACCATCAGCTATTTCTCAGCCTTTCACGCAGTTTTCAACAGCATAACACACTTTTTTCATAACACTACACACAAAAAAAGTAAGACACAAAAATTTAACAGGAAGTGACTTGCTTTCCTTTTCCAAACACAACCGATTACGATGATTATGAGCCGCATCGATCTCTAAGATCATCAGGGACAGGACCGCTCGCCATCCCCAGAACCAGATCAAAACAGGGGTTAGCGGCGTTCAGTTTCTGTGGACCACACATCTGGAACAAACTTCCAGTTAACTGTCGGTCGCTTTCACATCGAGGCTGAAAACCTCTTTTTAATGCTGCTTTTGTTGATTAATTGCACACAATTAGGAATTTACTCTCTACTACTATTACTATCTACTTTTAGTAGTTTTAATCTGGATTTTGTGGTTTTTATTTTAGTATTAACTGCTTTTAATTTATTATTAAATTGTATCTGATATTTGATTTTTGATTGTGTTTTAATGTTTTATGTAAAGCACATTGAATTGCATTGCTGCTGAACTGTGCTATACAAATAAAATTGCCTTGCAATGCTACACTTATTCACCAGGTCCCACACCCACTCCTCACATGTTCAAACACTAATTACTTAAATAATAATAATAATAATAATAGATTTTATTTGTAATGCACTTTACATTTAGAGCAAATCTCCAAGTGCTACAGTTAAGATCATAAAAATCTGGTAAAAATATCAATATAAAAAAAACAAAAAATAAAGTGCGACGATTTGCAGGGTTAATTAAAACTCATAAGTTCTGCTGAACTGATAACTAACCAATCACTGCTTTAGGAAAGGCCTGTAAGTGCTATAAGGAGGAAGAGTTGGAAGAAGAGGACGAGTTGGAAGAGGACTAGTTTTAATCGTAGTTTCTATCTATACCCAAGAGGAAAATATACACAAAGAGACATTGTTTTTTCTGCAAAAGCACCAGAGCTTATGGGAATTGAAATCAGATCCATCTAAATCCTACTATAGTATACACATACCTTATACATACCTTGAATTGACTTTATCCTAGAAATAGAAATGTTTTTCCTTCTCTCACACTTTCTATCTTTAGCTGCTTTGTACTAAAACAAACTTTCTTAAATAAGAGTGACATTGCTGCAGAGATGTGTTGCCAACTGACGGTTGCCAGCAGATGCTGATACAAACAGTCATGAATGATAAAAAAGAGGGACAGGGCGAGCCAAGTTCAAATTTCTGTATCATCTGCTCTCCAGAAGAGTCTTCTGAGACACAGAGGATTATAGATCCAGTCCACACTCACGCCGCTGGGCCGGGGAGGGGGTTTACAGGGAGGGGGTTTACAGGGAGGGGGCTCAGAGAGTCTCGGGCCGTTTCAAGAGCTTTCAGACAGAAGCACTGCGCTGGTTTATCCAGCAGGGGGTGTTTAACCAGCTCATCACGCTTATCTGTGCTAATGGGACTCATCGTCTGCAGGCTGCCAGGATTACTTCAGGCACTCTGATCTCTGGGATATTCAATGCATTCTGGTTGTTTTTGTGAGTGTTGTATGGTATGCTGTATATTGCAGGTTAATTAAAGATGAATGCCCAAAACCGTCAGCAGGCAAGAGTTTTATTCACTTTACAACTTTAGTTTGTCTTTGATGGCGATACAGGTTAGCAACGTTAGCAACTACTTCAACACAGTGGCATAGGTCTGAACACTCTGCTCCAACTCCCCCGGTCTACAATCATTGACTATCCAGTCCCTCCAGAAAAACGTGATTATGCGATCACATAATTCAATGCATAATCAGCCAAAGTGTGGATATTTATGCAGGGGGGCGCATTTTTTCAAATACGCCGCACTTTCGCCGCATAAAATTCCGATTTCCACGCAAAATAAGCAGGGCTTGCATGATTTCATAATCCTCTGCATTTCTGATGCAAAAAAGTCACATATATCTCAGCAGAAAGTTGACAAATGTTGTGTTTACTTCACACAAGAGCAGCCATTTTCCCCTGTTGCCATGGGAACGTTATGAAGTGACGTCATTTCTCCTAGTGAGAACACGGTGTTGGGGGAATCACTTTGTTTTCTCTTTTTCATCAAACCGCAGTTTTTGCAAGTTCCCGCAATTTTTGCAAGTTCCCGCAATTTTTGCAAGTTCCCGCAATTTTTGCAAGTTCCCGCAATTTTTGCAAGTTCCCGCAATTTCATCGCATAAAATTGCATAAATATCCCGCATATTCCATCGCGTTTTTTAAGAAAACGTGCCCCATATTCAAGGATTTTTGCCCACAACAATCAGAAAAAAACTCCTCCTTTTTCTGGAGGGACTGACTATAAGAGATACTCAGACGAGCCTCACCGCATCTGCGCGACTGCCTCACGCTGCCAGGTAATCAGCGTCCAGCAAACATCACCCTCCCGCTAAGCTTGACGCTTCCTTATGCCGTCCTCAGCAGAGTGCCCGGCTACCGCGCGCACAACCACACCTGTAGCTGCAGCACCTCACAGTATGATATACATTGTAAGCAGGCACGGGCCGGTTACCGGTTTCAAGGTATACCGTCGTTTGAAAGTCACGGTTTCAAAACCACTACAATTTCCAGTCACAGCGTTTAAGGTATGAGCTGTTTTTTTTATGAGTGGTCAAGGAGAGAAAGTGCAGTGTAGTAATCCGTCTCCCTGCCAGTGTGCAGTGTGCTTAAAAATAAAATACATTGTTTTTTTACCCAGACATTTAAAACTATTTTTTTTAAAGCTGTACTTGCAATACCGCTTTTTGCTGAAGGTTATCATACGGTCAGAAGTACTGTCGGAACAGGACTATATCAAAGACATATATAAACTGGACCAGCAGGTCCCGCTGCTCTGGACGGAGACCAGTGACGTCACTTTCCCGGTGATGGCCGAGCGTTACTGCGCAGCCTCAAACTGAGCTTGATGACGTAGATGTGACGTGAGCAACGTGTCTGAACGTTGTAAGTCTTCTGGTAGCTGTGCCAAGAGAAATCTCAATCATTCCCAATCTATCAGAGACGGAGAGCGTAGGTATATGTAAGGAGATAACATAGGCACAGGCTAATTATTGCTAAGTAAAATGCTAGTTAACATTAGTAATTAAACTAAACAGCTGATGTAAGTCCAAACTGCCTGCGAGCTTCTCCTGTACTATACGGTAATTCCTCTACTATGAGACAGTAAGTCTCGTGGTTATGACCCAATCGTTAGCCTATTTTTATAAAAACGTCTGCTACGGAGCCATAACGTGAGGTACAAGGTAACGGAGCCTTTTATACATTGTCGTGTTTCTTTAGAAATAAACAACGGACAAATAAAGTCTTTAAACGCTTCAGATGTAAAGTTATTGGCTGTCAAAGTGACGCCAAAATGAATGGCAGTCAATGGGATGCTAATGGGGGGTGATGGCTTATTAGCATCAAAATGGCGCCATAGGAGGCTTCACTCTGAGGAGAGAAGCTTGCCCCTTAAACTATACAAGCATTACGCTTTTGCATTTTAGTTTGCTTTAACTGAAGTGGAAAGCCTCCACTCAGCATTCAGAGGAGCTACTGTCGACCAATCAGGGACCAGTGTTGTGACTTTCCCACCACCTTAAATAATCTTGACAGATAACAGCGAGGAGCATCATTCTGAATCATATAACTATAAAACATTGAATGACTTGGTGCTTTGGAGTGTGTAAAAGTTTGTTTATATCTGGAGAAAAAATTACTTTTTTTTTGTTGTTGATTTTTATAGATTTAGAAAAAGTTCCAGTTTGTTCTATCAACAAAACAAACCTGTTGAACCACGTAAGTAACAACACTCAATTTAGAGGTTCTTATGTGTTGCTGATGGTATCTCTGAAATAATAACAGAGCAGCTAAAGACCGAGCGGAGCCCATTATTACCCACGAAGCATTTCACTACATCATCGACCCGGTAGTAAGAGCTCTTAGGTTCCAGGCTCTGCTGGATGACAGTTTGTGACGAATGTGGTTGAAACTAAGAGCGAAGTTCAGCCATTATTTCACTGTAAACAATACTTCAGCAATAATCCTCAAGACTCTGCTGGATGCTGTGTGTGAAGGATTGGCTTCACTATTGACTGAACTGCTTCAACATTCAAGGTGTGTTTTTGAAACAATATACCACGCACGCTCGCACGCACGCACGCACGCACGCACCATCGCACGCACGCACGCAGACACGCTAGCTCGCACGCACACGCACGCACGCACACACATGCACACACAGACACGCATGCACACAGACACACACACACAAACAAACACACACACACACACACGCACGCACACACACAGACAGACGCACATGCATACACAGACACGCATGCACACACACACACACACACACACACACACACAGACAGACGCATGCACACACACAGACACGGACACACACACACACACACACAGAAACACACACACACACACACACACACACACACAGACAGACAGACAGACGCACATGCACACACGCATGCACACAGACACAGACAAACACACACACACACACACACACACACACACACACACGCATGCACACACACACAGACACACACACACACACACACGCATGCACACAGACACAGACACACACACGCACACACACGCAGGCCTACCACAGCCTGGCCATGACCCTGTTTTAAATTACCACTTTCTGATGCAATTACCCCCCCTGCTGCGGAGGGTGACGTTGGCTTTTTGTTTCACCGGCATTTGTTTTCTCCGTGCGTTCTCGCCGGAGCATCCTGACAAAGACTCCACGACCTTGCCGCTCATTTAGACATCGCTACCCGTTCACGCAAAATCCAAATGTGCTACTCTGAGGGGAAAGAAGAAGAAAAAAATAAAAAATAAATCACAATTCCCAGACATTCCCTGTGGAAACCCGGGGGATAAGAACAGGAAATGAGATGTTCACTGATGTGCTGAAGGGTGTGTGTGTGTGTGTGTGTGTGTGTGTGTGTGTGTGTGTGTGTGTGTGTGTGTGTGTGTGTGTGTGTGTGTGTGTCTGTGTGTGTGTGTGTATATATAGGTGATTTGTGTGCCTCTGTGTGCATGTGTGTGGCAGTAACAAACTCCAGAAGCAGAAGAATTAACTGATCAACATCTTTTTGTTCTAGTCTTCTCGCCTCCCGTGTAGTGTGGACACTGTAATATCACACGTTGGGAGAAGAAGCTGCCGGAGAACTGCTTCCTTCAGCACTTGTTCCAAGTTACTAAAATAAAAAATGGAAAAGTTTGCTTCACTTCCCAGAGACTCTCTCAGTACACTTCTCTTTGTCTGCCACTTCACAGGAGCAGAAATACCTCCATGACTGGAACTACTTCTGCTGCCACTTTCGGAGCCGCCAGGCTGGGAATTTACAAATCAGGGCTGTGAATTGATTTATCTGAGTCTCCTCATATGTAAGGTGCCAAATGTTTGTCATTTATGAGATGACACGTGAAGATACATAATGATTTTAGCATAAAATCAAAAGAGAATTGTTGCCAGCATTACTAACAATAGGCACAATTATCTGCTCTTTGATTTCATTCAGTCCCGTGTGAGCTGTTTAGGCCAATGTAATCAGTGTGAGCAGATGGCAGATCAGTGAATTGCATATAAAGCCAGCTAATGCTAAAACCCACAGACAGAAAGCAGATAAAATAATTGTAATAATGACTGACTAGCAGTAGCCTACTTTATTCATTTGCTTCTTTTATCACTTATACGCGACCGCCTTCGGTGTCCTCACTTCACCCGCTGCGGCGATGCGATGTCACCTGCCTGCTAATAACACGACCAAGGTGTGAAATCAACACAGAACTGCAGCATCTGTTGGCAGCCTCGAGGTACTGCGGAAATAAACCCATTTAACTAATGCCTTGGTTGGAAAGAAAATGCTTCCATGGCAACTTTCAATTTGTAAATACAATGCCTAAAAAAGTTGGAGGATTGATTGAATTGAATAGTTTATTTGAATAGGGACAGATACAAAAAAGAAACATAGATTATTACATAGAGAACAATCCGATGCCTGTATCACAGTGTTTATAGCCGTGGCTAATACCTAACACCTGTCCTGGAGGAGGATTAAGGCCACATGTGAAAAATGTATTTGAGTTCTGAGTTTATAGTCAGAACTCTGACTTTAATCTCAGAATTCTGACTTCTTTTTAAGCCTAAAAATATATTTGTTTTTAATAAAAAAAATAAAATGTCAGAATTCTTACTTAATTCTCAGAATATTTTGTTCACATGTGAAACATGATATCGTGACTTCCCGTAAACATACACGCCACTTTCCTGTTATCTGCACGCATTTTGAGCTATCCGCGTGTACGTCTACGCCGTACACAGCGGACGGCAGTCTGCAACGTCACAGCGTGAACACACACGCCGCTTTCTAAAGCCACGTGGCGTGTTATCGCGAGGCTGGGTTTAGGAAAACAATAAAAGTGGAAAGGAAACATCACACGCAGGACACGAAGGAAACGCCACACTCGGGACCCGATCCCCGGCCTCCTGGGTGAAAGTCCTGTGTCTCGCTACGGCGTAAATTCACACGCAATCGCAAGGTAATGTAAGTCAATGGAGGCCAAACGGAGTTGATAAACACGCTAAAAAGCGAGTCTACGTCTCGATAACGCGCCAATAATGGCCTACGAATTGGCGCGACATACATACGCCACTTCATGAGATCAGCCTGACGTGTGGACCTGATCCTGTTCCGTAGTTGCTCATTGGGTAGCCATCGATGCATTTTCTCAAAACATCCACTGAAAACCCGGTTAAAGGCACAATCTGCATGTAAATAACAAGTACACACCATTTCCTTCAAACAAAATGACAGAACACATCGTCGTCTTTGCCTTCCAAAATATATGTTAGTCATTTACACAACTCACGTTACAAAAAATGATTAATGAGAATCTGATCTGCCACATGCTTTGTTTGTGGTTTAAAAATAGGAAAGCTTATGGTGGAGGTTGAAAGAGAACAAGAACTGTTGGTAGGAAACAGGAAATGAATAGCAGTCTCCCATGCCCAAGTCACACGCTTTGTTGACTAATCCATCCACTCAGACTTCCTCCCGACAAGGCTTAGCGGCTCTCTGACAACGTCACGCTACTTGCGCCTTTGTCACTGACAAACAAGAGTCATAATTCACACGGTCACTAGAGGTGCTTGTAAACTAGAACAGAGGTCTACACATTGAACATGGTTTTAGACATCTGAATAAACAAAACGGTAGATTTTGCATGTGAGGACACACAAAAATCAACATTGTACATAAAAAAAAATAAGCATTTTTCCACAAATCATTTTAAATATTGACCTGTTTTTACTTCTTTTGTGACATTTCTGCACCATTGACAACATGCTTGTTATAGTGCATTATGAAACTATTTCGATAGTGTTAGTAGTATCTCAGACTGATCTCATGAAGTATGTATGACACGCCAATTCGTATACCATTATTGGCGTGTTATCAAGACACATACTAATTTTTTAACGTGTTTATCAACGCCTACATTGACTTACATTACCTTGCGATTGCGTGTGAATTGACGCCGTAGAGAGTAGTATGTGTAATGGCAAAATTATATTTTACCTTATTAACTTTGACTTTTTGTATGTACTCTTCTTATTTATTATATATACAACAGGAGTCACAGAGTCTGCAGCTAAAAGACGCGGCCTCTGGGTGAACTGATAGAGATCAGGTCAAACTGTTAAATTATTATTATTATTATTATTATTATTATAAATTATCTTGTTCTGTGACAACTGTACATCTCCAAATTGATAAACGGGACATCAGGTCCCAAATGGGGGATAGGCAAATTGGGGACAGACTTTAAGGCACCTCAGCTTGTCTTTATGATTTGCATTGTACGTCAAAGGTCAAGACAGGCTGGAGACTTTATGAAGAAACAGATGCATCATTATGCATGTGTTGATGTCACTCCTCCGTTCCTTATCTGTGTATATAAGCCTGTGATTTTTGTATGAACGTTGAAGACTCCTTCACACCTTGCTGCGTGCATCTTGTGAATTTGTTTCTCCTATTCTGCGCAGAATATATACTTTAATAAACTACAAAAACCTACATTGCTTCAGTCTACGACTATTTCTTTGTATTTGTTTCATCCTTAATTATTTTTAATTCTTAACTAATCTACACCTGCTGCACTCTGAATATTTTCCTCAACATATGAAAGGGTGAAAATCTGCATAGGGAGGTTGTTTGGGGTGGCGGATGGGTAAAACACAGGACTTTCACCCAGGAGAGCGGGGATTGTGTCCATAGCCATAGCCTCGCGATAACACGCCACGTGGCTTTAGAAAGTGGCGTGTATGTTTACGCAAAGTCATGATATCACGTTGCGTATCTAATCATGTGTTTTAACGTTGGATGTTGTACCTTTATGGAACACTATTTGGTTAGAGGCCTTCCTTCCATTTCTGGCCAGTTTTCTCGTTCGGTTGTGTATTTTTCTCATATCCAGCCGCCGCAATAACATTTCTAAAACAATAAATGGCAAACGTCAGACTTTGGTGTCAGTCATTCAGAATCAAAGATTTCTAATCTCACAATTCTGCACCGACATTCAATAATCAAACAGACAGAAATCCATCAGAGGCTCATTCCTCCACCAACAGAGCCACGTGTTGTGTATGGAGTAACAGGAAAGACACATCTGTGGTCCGTTACAGTATTACCACAGATACTGTACGCACAATAGAAACAGTTACATGTCAGACTGATGTCATGAAGTGGCGTAATCCGTGTGCCATTATTGGCGTGTTATCAAGACACATACTCGCTTTTTAGTGTGTTTATCAGCTCCGTTTGGCCTCCATTGACTTACATTACCTTGCAATTGCGTGTGAATTTACGCCATAGCGAGTAGTATGAAAGGGGGAAAATCCACGAAGGGAGGTTGGTCCGTGGGGGGTGGACGGGTCAAACAACACAGGACTTTAACCCAGGAGACCGGGGATCATGTCCCACGTGTCACGTTTCCTTCGTGTCACGTTTCCTAAACTCAACCGGTTATTCTTTTCTTAAAGCCAACCCGTCCACTGTATACGCCGCTCAAAATGCATAGAGATAACACGGCACTTGGCTTTAGGAAGTGGCGTGTATGTTTACGTCCGCTGTATACAGCGTAGACATACACGCAGATAGCTCAAAATGCGTACAGATAACACGCCACTTGGCTTTAGGAAGTGGGCGTGTATGTTTAAGTGAAGTCATGATGTCTTGTTGAAATTCGAGAAACTTGTGGATTCACTTGAGAAGTCGGGTCATCTTTATCTAAAAAATATCAGATTTTTCACTTATTAAATTATTGGTAATAAGGCAGATTGACAGATACTGAAGGTTGACAAAAGCATTCATTGTGGGAAAGTAAAAAAACATCAAGTAACTACTACTTATGTCACACTACAATACAATACTACATATGGGAATGTGGAGGTTAATTCTTGAGCTTGGAAACACATGTATGTGAATGAGTACAGTACAATAATGGGGTTGAAAGGGTAAGTTCACCCCAATCACACACAAAAACATGCTTTGCCATTTTCCTCTAGCAATATGGTTGTAGTGTTAAGTTTTAAGGTTACAAGACAGAAAGTTTCAGCGTGGAGTTTGTGAATGAACGTATAGTGAGGGAGTGAGTCACTGTTTTTGCTGCAGTCTGAGCGGTGAAGATATCGAAACACGAGCAAAGAAAACTCCTGCATGGTGCATACGGTTGGGAGTCATGTGGATTGGGACTTGTTTATTTTTGTGGCTGAACTGACGTGTTAGATTCTGTACTGCCTAACATCTGGAAATCCCCTGAATGCTGAGCAGATCTTTTGAATTTGTTTGGCTTCAGATGAGCTTTGACTGTAAACTCACGGATCACAGGGCTGATAATGTGTCCGCTGATTTTGGGGAGTGGCAGACAGGAGGATTGTTTGTTACTAGTCTGTGTATTGCGTGCAGTCAAGGATTCTGTCTGGATACTGTATGTGACTTTTTGGAGTATGCATGCGTACTACTTGTGTGTTTATGTGTGTGAGCGCACATGAGGGTGGGGGGTGGAATCACAAAACCACGTTAGAGCTGTCACAAGCGGAGCTGAAATTGGATTAGTGTCACCTGTGATAAGGCAAAGGGGCGAAAGAGGGAAAAGGAGAAAATTGGAAGAAAGGAAACGGCTATTTCACCAACACTACCTCCCTTTCCACCTCCACCTCCCACAATAATTTCATTTCAAATTCCGAAGCACTGAATGCATAACCGCACTGGCATGCCGTTATGGAGCCGGCTGCAGTTAATGGAATATTTAAATGCAAACTGCGGAACCCAGAATTTCCTTTCTTTTCTGAACAGTGTGCAACCCCCTCCCCCCTCGTCTACCTTTCTCCTATCTCTCGTTCTAGAATTGCCTTTGTTAAGATTTGACACTATTTTTACACCTCCGAGAGCAATGTATTTCCATCGGCTGCAGTTGAAAGGGCCCGTAGAGAGACGGAGTGAATGAGAGCAGCTTTCGGTCAGGTGCTATTAGCTTCAACCGATCCATGCCACATAGAAATCAATGCAAAAGGAGTGACAACAGACAACCCTACATCACAGACTTTTTAAATGGCGGTGGAAGATTCAATTAAGCTAATGCAGAGAGAGACAGAGAGGGAGGACACAGCTGCACGGGCACGTGACGATACATAAGAATACTTCTGCACTGATATCCGCAAAACGCTGCATCAAATAATGATGGAAGGCTGGAGAGAGCCGGCATTACATTGTTGAGAGCAGGCCCGCATGAAGAAAGTAAAAAAGTAGCAGGTGGAGTAAAATATACTGGGGGGAGAGTGGGGGGGGGGGGGGGGGGGGGTGGAGATGGAGATGCTGACAGCAGGTGAAACTGAAAAGAAACAGAGTGGGAGGAAGCAGAGAGGGAAGAACTCACAGAGGAGCTATAAATACAGGAGAGAGACGCCCTTGGTTGCTGCATAAAGCCACAATAACATGCCCCGACATTGTTAGCATTCAGCTAGCGTAGCATTATAGCCCAGCTCCTGCTGTGTCTATAGTGAAACCAGTAAGAGGGAGGTATCATGGGATTGTGCTGGATATATATATATATATATATATATATATATATATATATATATATATATATATAGGTGGGGGACGCTGAGCGAGGGGATTGAGAGATAGGACAACTCGGATGCAGATAGACTCCCATTAAGTATTCAACCACGGGGGGTCACAACTCAAGCAGCACTGTGGCCTCACAGCAAGAAGGTTCTGGGTTCGATTCCAGGCCTTTCTGTGTGGAGTTTGCATGTTCTCCCCGTGTCTGCGTGGGTTTTCTCCGGGTGCTCCGGTTTCCCCCCACCACTAAAAATATGTTCCCCTCCCTAACTAGCTGATGTGTGGTGAGCGCCTGGCGTCGTAAGGCGTTGTACGGCTGCCGTGCATCACCCCAGGTGGGTGCTACACATTGGTGGTGTTAGAGAGCAGTTCCCCCCCAAAGCGCTATATAAATGTAATAAAATAAAATAAAAATAAAACAACAGCTCCTCCACAGAGATGGAGATTTCCATCTCCTCACATCCTAGGATTCATCCCTAGCGCGTGTGCAGTCACAGTCCTGCTACACCGAAGGGATTTACAGTTTTATCTGCAGGGGCTGCTGGTTGTAAACAATATACAGTATAATAAGAAGCAGTTTATGGCGGGAGTTTTTTCACCCAATAACTTTGTGGTCTGACTCAGTCAAAATGCTCCAATAACCCGTTTGCGCTTTGTGCTGATGCTTTAATCAATGTCCCACGTTTGAATGGTGAGCTCTTTTCTCTGGTTTGACGATGTGAAATGATATCAGCTCAGCTCACTTTCTGCTGGAGCTGAATTGGTCCGACTATGAACGGTTTCCTCCAGCGACCCTGATACTCCCCAGATATTGGATCATCCCTCCGTTAGGCTGGCTGAGCCTGATAACGCCTTTAAAAGGGGGGACCCGTTATGCTTTTTCTTATTTTCTGTCAATATAATGCTACAATGTCAGATGCTCACGTTAAACATGGCCAAAGCTTCAAATAATGCAGTAAACGTGTAAAAGTAATCCCCGTGAGTAAAAAAAACCCTCAGATATCAGACTGATAAGACCAATTCCAGCATTCCTTTCTACTCTCGGCTCAATTTTACGTCAAATCATCCCAGATTTCTACACGCGATCATCTGCTCGGGGCACGTTCAGGAACGGCTATTTGCATTCACAGGTTGATTACATACGTTCAGACACCAAAAGTACTTAGTTAGGGTTAGGAAAACATCATAGTTTGGGGTTACGTTTAACTAGGAAGTTTAATAGTGCAAATAGACCCGTCTCAGCATGTTACCGCTGTGGTTACTTTACATCCACTGCTACACGTAGCTACATTTTAACGTCGGGGAATCCTATAATCTTTTGTGATCATTGTGAACACTCAAGATGCAAAAAAAAAAAATGAAAAAGTCATGTCTTATTCCCTTACATATGCTCCTGGCACACCTCTGCTCTTCTTTCGTCCTCTTCTTAAAGGGCAACTATTATATAGCATTTTCAGGTTAATGCTTGTAATTTGTGTTTGTACTAGAACATGTTTAAAAGCTTTACTGTTAAAAAAAAAAAAAACACGTTATTTTTCTCATTCTGCCCGTGGCTGCTGCACCTGAACTCACCCTCTGTATGAGAAGCCCAGTCTGCTCTAATTGGCCAGAGTGTTTCCTGGAATCTGCGCTTCGCTCAGAAATGACGGCCGCCAAGATTAGCTACAGCTAGCTATGTAGCGTTGGCATCAAGGGGCCAGGCTTCTCTCCTCAGAGTGAAGCCTCCTATGGCGCCATTTTGATGCTAATAAGCCATCACCCCCCATTAGCATCCCATTGACTGCCATTCATTTTGGCGTCACTTTGACAGCCAATAACTTTACATCTGAAGCGTTTCAAGACTTCATTTGTCCGTTGTTTATTTCTAAAGAAACACGACGATGTATAAAAGGCTCCGTTACCTTGTACCTCACGTTATGGCTCCGTAGCAGACGTTTTTATAAAAATAGGCTAACGGTTGGGTCATAACCACGAGACTTACTGTCTCATAGTAGAGGAATTACCGTACAGTACAGGAGAAGCTCGCAGGCAGTTTGGACTTACATCAGCTGTTTAGTTTAATTACTAATGTTAACTAGCATTTTAGTTATCAATAATTATCCTGTGCCTATGTTATCTCCTTACATATACCTACGCTCTCCGTCTCTGATAGATTGGGAATGATTGAGATTTCTCTTGGCACAGCTACCAGAAGACTTACAACGTTCAGACACGTTGCTCACGTCACATCTACGTCATCAAGCTCAGTTTGAGGCTGCGCAGTAACGCTCAGTAACACTTAACCATCACTGGAAAAGTGCTGGTAAGAGGCTTCACTGGTCTCCATCAAAAACAGCGGGATCGCTGTGTCCATTTTATATACTGTCTATGGTTGGCATGCAGCTACTTAGCAGTAGGCTAACGTTAGATTATGGAATGAAGCAGCACTTTGTACTGTCAAAAATCGCACTAAAAAGGTGTCTGAATCAAACTCTACCCAGTCGGACATGTTTCAGCATTAAACGTGTCCCAAAATTGGAGAGAATTTAACAAATCGGCAGTGAAGATGACAACTTTGACGGCTGTTAGAATGTAGCTACTATAGTTAGCAGTAGACACTAATGGAATATAGCAGCACTTTCTACAGTCTAAAAAATCACAGGAAAAAGGCTTTTAAACCAAATAATCCATTACCAGAAATTTTTCAGGAGTAACGTGAACCGGAATTGGGGAGAATGTAACGGCACTGGCAGCCAAGAGGACATCGTCTACTGCCGTAGCACGTGGCTGCATGCGACAATGTTAACACCGTTTAAAAGCACTTCAGTAGTTCCTGCCTGGAGCAGATAACCAATCACAGAAGGCCGGCTTAGAGTTGTGTAACACTTAGCCGAGAGTAGAAAAAACTGTTGAAACCGGAGAGTTCAGAACAGTTGGAAATCTGAACTTTTTAGCTCACAGGGATTCCTCTTATATGCGTTTACCTCATGGTTTGAAAATCCGACATTATAACATTGTAGATATGACAGAAAATACGGAAAAGCATAATAAGTCCCCTTTAAAGAGATATGTTGCTGACTTAAAGCGTAACTCTCGCCAAAATGCATCCTAGGGTATTTTTGTGAATGTACGTGAGTCAAACTTTAGTTTAAAAGCATATTTAGGACGGAAGCTCCACTTTTAAGATTCACCGTGTTCTTGTTTTTGGGTCAAATGTCCTTTTGAATGGGAGAGCTAGGGACACTTTGATGCTAGCCTCAAAATATCTATTTTTAACCACTAAGAAGACTCGACACAACATGAGACTTTGCTCCGAGTATCTCCAGGAGCTCTACACATTAACTCCACCGGAGCACGAGGGAGATACTAAATCTGTCGCTGCTTGTTTTGATATCGACTCGTTCTGACTGCAGAGACGGCGGCGACCGGAAACAACGAGAGCTACGGTGAGTTGTTAAAACCTTTCTTTTTAGTAAACTCTGGGTCCACAAACAATGTTCTCAATGCTGAGTTAATGTGTAGAGCTCCTGGAGACACTCGGAGCAAAGTCTCATGTTGTGTCGAGTCTTCTTAGTGGTTAAAAATAGATATTTTGAGGCTAGCATAAAAGTGCCCCTAGCTCTCCCATTCAAAAGGACATTTGAACCAAAAACAAGAATACGGTCAATCTTAAAAGTGGAGCTTCCGTCCTAAATATGCTTTTAAACTAAAGTTTGACTCACGTACATTCACAAAAAGACTCTAGGATGCATTTTGGCAAGAGTTACGCTTTAAATCCAGCTCTGTGTCATGGCAGCCACCGTAGGAAGCCAAACACCGTTCATCTACAACACAATGCCCACACAAAGATGACACAGAGCTGGTTTATAATTGGCAAAGTATACCTTTAACTTCTCTCTCTCTCTCTCTCTCTCTCTCTCTCTCTCTCTCTCTCTCTCTCTCTCTCTCTCTCTCAGGCTTCACCTATAGATGCCGGCTTTTCCTCAGTAAAAGAACTTTTGCTCCATTGATTTGCCTGTCCAGTCAGAGGAGGGGAAATGACAGTTGAAGGTATTTCAAAGCCGTTCAAACAACGGGAGGGAGGTGTTCCTTGGCTCCCTGTTAGCGTTTCAAAAACTACATCAATGGACACCTTTCGAAACAGCTGCACCTTTCCATTTTTCTTGGAAGGAAGGAAGGAAGGCAGGGTGTGATATTGGCAGAGGAACAAAAAAAAAAAAAAAAAAAAGTCCAGTCATGTCATGTCGTCTTTAATGAAAGCATCCGCAGCATCTGTGCGGAGTTGCGGTTGGCACCCTCGGCACATTGTTATCTCCCTGGCTGAGAGGCAGCGGCGGATCTCCCAGGCCCCTGTGTGGCACAGTCGTACTAGAGGCCATTAAAGACAGGCAGCAGCACCTGGCAAACAGGAGAACACAGAGGAAATGGAGGGGAAAAGAAGCAGAAAGCTACACAAGAAATGGAACAGAGAGCGGCTCATTATCGCTCAGAGCGGGTATTACAGGCTAGCTGTCAACTCACCTTTGGGTTTTTTGGAGGAGTGTCAGCGTGGGGAGGAAAGTGATGGCTGGAAAAATGTATTCTGGCTGACAGTGTTTTCATAATTAGACCTCTACATGATAGGTGTGAGCCCCCTAACCTTCAAGATCAGAAAGTATAAGTGGTGACCAAAACTGCTCTTTTGATGAAGAAAATTATGTTTTGAATCAGGTATGTATGTTTTGTAACAGGGCAGATATAAAAGGCCACGAATGTCAAAATAACAGAGTGTCTGATCTTTCTTGTCTGAATTCACCAAAAGGCCAGATTCACACATTTATTTTTCAAGCTCATTTCTAACAGCAGACGCAGTAGATAAACCATAAATAAATCAGAGGTGTTGTACCAGTGCCCCCTAGTGAACGTGGTGAAAATGAGTAGTTGAGCAATAACCTTGACTCTGCAGGTGCTCGGCAAGTATGTCACCTCACTTGTTACACACAGCCACGTGTGCTGCTCTTGTTTTACCACATACGCCTGGTTTTATGAAGACAGACTATTCTTTTCTAAATTAAAAGTAGTGTATGCAGGTCAAAACACAAATGTTTGCCACATATCAATCTTCACTGAGCAGCAGCAGCAGATAATGGCCGCCTTAACGGGAGGCCTGAATGTTGTGAAAGGATTTCGTCCGCTTCAATTCACAAACAATACAAAACCTTTTAAATGCCAATCTAAACACAATGCCTGTCAGATTAATGTGCACCTGACTGTAATTATGCAAATTTGAAGTAATTAGCCAAGAAACCTGGTAGCTCTAATGAGTTGTTGCAAAAGAGTACAGGCTAATTTCAGATAATGAGCCTCACATTGTGAGCTCCGGTTTACATAACACAGAAACTAAATGTCTTATTTTAAAGGGATTCCCATATACAGTAACAGCCACCCAACGACTTCATGTCCATACAAATGCATTACAAATTAGACCCAGTATGTTTGCCAGTTCACGCAGCTTCTTACAAAAAAAAACATATTTTTTTTTGCGACCTGCCAAAAACATGCCTCTTTGCAGCTATTTTGGCCCGGGTCACCTATTGACCTGACAAGTAAGTGTCAGGGGAGAGCGCACATGTCAGCTGCAGGTGGAAACTCTCAGCAGGGAGCGATGCTGTGGCTGCCGGCTGCCACAGTTGGAGAACAGGATATCACAGCACTGAGGGACTGCAGGTAAAGCCACTTCTCTTTTCCCCTTCACATTCCTTTTTTTTATTTACCTTTATGGTTTTATTTTATGCGTTTTACTGTCGCTAACGGACGGGATGGGAGCATCACAGGCTGCTTGATTTCCCTGTGATGTTTTCTTGTATTTGCATCAGTGGTGACATTTTACAGTGAGTGTAGAACTAAGCAGCATCAGACACAGGAAGAACCACAGCTAATATACTTCCCTTCACTGCTGCAACTGACGATTATTTTCATAGTCAATTAATCTGTCTATTATATTCAAGATTAACCGATTAGTTGTTTGGTGTATAATATGTCAGGAAATGGTGAAAAATGTGGATCAGTGTTTCCCAAAGTCCAAGATGACGTCCTCAAATGTCTTTTTTTTTGTCCACAACTCAAAGATATTCAGTTTACTGTCACAAGAGCAGAGAAGCAACTAGAAAATATTCACATTTTAGAAGCGGGAATCACAGAATTTTTACTTTCATTAATAGAAATTGACCCAAACTGATTAATCGATTATCAAAATAGTTGGCGATTAATTTAATAGTTGACAACTAATCGGTTAATCTTTGCAGCTCTGCTTCCCTTATTGGGAATCTTGCCCTTTTCTTAGATGTAGCTGCAGAGAAGGTTACCTCATGGTGTGTGTGACACGGAGCATATTTCCTTCTTTCCTTCCATGCCTGCAGGTGGATAGAACATTACGCCTTAACATTATCTTTTTGCACTGAACTACATCTTTACACAAAATGTCCTATTTTAATGTAACGAGTGCCAGAGGTCCACAGTGATATTATAAATTGCTGACCCGCACAAAGAAGAGTCCAACCTGTATTTAGGATCCTGCATGTCATTTCTCCTTAGCTAAGCAGTTAACTTCGGTATCAACCTGGAGGTCTCCAACCCTCTTAAGATGTACGGCCTGTACTTAGAAGCAGTGAACGATTACATAAACGAATCGTACGGAGAAGATGTGTGGAGATTGATCGAGAACCGAGCAGAGATACCCCACCTCAAGTTTGTCCGACATCAGATGTACAAGTAAGTTTCCCCATCATACTGTGGTGAATACTACTGTGGTTTGCAATGCTTGAACTGTATTTTTTGGCAAAAAACTCACCAGACACTCATCGAAGTTCCCTATGCATGCAAGTATAATATCACAGCAACCTTATAATGCTTAGACCGGCGTCCTCAAAGTATTTGAAGAGAGTCACGGAGCAGAGACTTCATATTGTATAAAATTAAGTTGCATATTAATAAACTGGGCCTACAATAACATGTGGGCAGCCTAAAGCCTTTATACATACCTTGTTAGTGCATAGAATACTAAGCTATTACAATAATTGTTGGTATGATTTTATAAATCAAGTTTTAGTGTTAAACATACATGTGGCAGAGTGGATCCTCAGGATGAACTGGATCTGTGGATGGCTACCTTAGTGATTTCCTTGTCTATAGGCCAGTAAGCCCATCATCAATGAGTTTTTTTTTTCCACAAATAGGATAATTCATACTGTATATTTGCCAATAATTTGTTGGATTCATGTTAAGACATTTTCATTTTTGAAAAAAAAGCAAAGAAACTCCCTTCAATAATTATGCCCGATGATGGTCTAGTACTGAAACGTTGCCCACCTTTACATTTATTTTTTGCAAGTTAGAAAGTGTGTGGGAATTTCTTTGCAACTTTTGACTTACTCCGATGCACCTGTCTCACGTTATAGATGTGCAAAGTATTTTTCTGTAATGAAAAACTTTCAAAAAATGTATAATTTGGTGGGCCCCCTGCAGTAACTCTGAGGACCCCCCTACGGGCCCCGGACCCCTTGTTGAAGATCTCTGGCTTAGGCCATTGCTCAATTCAAGTGCAGCATTTTGCAACCTAAGAACAATGTAAGAAGAAAACGTTCTGCCATTCAGGAAATATGAATTCCTTGGTTGACATGCTCTATTTAAGTAAGCTGCATTACCACATAAAGACAATTTAACTTTGATAACATGAAAGCAAACTTATGTTCACTGTGTGTGGACATTAAAATAATTTCCAAGTCTCTGCACATTTATTTTCATACTGTAGTGAACTGAAGGTTGGGACATTTATTCTGGAGTAGGATTTCGTAAATAGTCTGCAGTACGAATACGACATACTCTATTTATGGGCCTGAGCTTTTTAGTCTGTAGCTTAATTGCTGACTTGTGATTGTTGATGTGGGTAACTACGGTGGACACGATGTCATAAACAGCTGTACAGTGTAAGACTGTTTAACATAGTGCTCCATGTTCGTATTGTTCAATTATTGTTTTGACTACTTTCTGATGTTGGGTCCTCTCCTGCCTCTGATTTTTATTCCAAGTTTGTCTCCGACTGTCTCCATGTCTCTACTGTTCTACACCAGAGTGTTATGTAAAGCACTTTGAATAGCTTTCTTGCTGAAATGTGCTATATAAACGAAGCTGTCCTGCCTTTTTTCTTACTGAAAAGCTACTTTCTAAGCAAGAAAAGGTCAAAACAAAAATGAATTCATAACTTTCCTTCTACTTGACAGTGACAACCTGATTCTGCGGTTGGCAAAGGCGGCAGGCGAGGTTCTGGGAAAGACCCATGATGAGCTGATGTACGCCTTCGGGGTCTACATGGTCAAGAGGATTGGAAACTACGGATATGAGCGGATCCTAAAGGTGATATAGTGATGCCCCCCCCCCCCCCCTTCTCCCAAATGCATGTCCTCCTACGCTCCAATATCACTGACTGATAATACATTAGTGACTAAATACACCAAACACACCCTGCTCTTCTGGCCTCCGACACTTGGCAGGTGATGCACTATGTTTCATATTTCTGAATTAATGGAATAAGCCTGTATTTGGAAGCAGCCTCGTGAACCTTAAATCTTCAGAATTGTGTAGTTAGCATGAGCGCTTAACAGGGGCGGAGCCAGTTGTACACATTAGGGGCTCAGCCAAAACCTAGAGGATGTCTGTACCATTTGGGATAGTTGCCATGGAAAAAAAAAATCATCTGGTAAAGCCTATGCATCTAAATGTTCAACCAACTGTCTACATCATTTTGAAGTCAGAATATAAATGTTGAGGATTTTCACTCCTGACATTTAAAAAGAGGCAACACATGTCAGTTGTGGTAAGGCTACTAAAAGACAACAAAGATCTCATTCATTCATTCAAAATTAAAACAAGTCCATCGCTGTTTATACACTACAGCAGTGGTTCTCAAGCTTTTTTCAATAATGTTCCCACTTTGAACAGTTTTTTTAAGACATGTACCCCCTAACCAGCGCGAATAATTTTAGGTAGGAAAAGAAAAGTCTATATAAAGAGCAACAATACAGTGATGTCATAGATTTACTTAACAGCCTTGGATCTGGAAAACATTTAAATGCTGATGGAAAAGGTGAAAAAACTTGGAAAAAGACGGTAGAAGGAAGGAAGTAAGGCAAGAATAGGTCGAACATAGTAACAAAAACTTTGAAAAAAAGAGACAAACTTAAAAAAAAAACACAATAGAAAGAAGGAAGGCAACACTAGGGCGACAAAAGTGACAAAAAATTCCAAAAAGCGACAAAAACTTAAAAAAAAGAGACAAAAACAGTAGAAAAAAGTCAGGAAGAAAGGCAAGAACAGGTCAAAAGTAACGACAAAACCTTCAAAAACAGCAACAAACTTGGGGAAAAAAGACAGTAGAAGTAACTGCAGCCTTTTAACTGAAAAACATTTAGCAAAAAATGTCACGTACCCCCCTGCAGTCCTCCAAAGTACCCCTAGGGGTACACGTACCCCCATTTGAGAAACACTGTACTACAGTATCAGTATCTCGACAATGTGGGGAGGAAAACAAGAGCAGTTACTGCTAGGTTAGCACCAAAGAGACATTTAAATAGATTCTAACTACCAAGTATTCTGACAACACGAAAAAATTACTTAATAATGAAATATCATTCATAATATATAAACCACAGTTCTTGTTTACAATTAATTCAAATATTGTTTTCCATCTGTTCTAGGTCTTGGGGCGAAATGTGCGCGACTTCATCAATGAGCTGGACAACCTGCACGAGTACTTTCGCTTCTCCTTCCCCAAAGTGCAGCCGCCGAGCTTCTGCGTGGAGGAGGAGTGCGAGACGAGCCTCACGCTGCACTACCGCAGCACCCGCAAGGGCTTCACTCAGTTCGTCAAAGGTAAGAGGAGCCACAGCGGGGGAAACACTGGGTGTACACTTTACCACAGCGACAGGAAACTGGGTTTGATCCCCAACCCCAAGACCTCTCTGTAGTGTAGATCTCCAACCAGTGTCTATGTGGGTTTCTGCCTGTTGCATGCTGGGAAGGCTCTAGCTTCAGGAACATGAATGTGCTTAATGACTAAACAATTAGTGTTATTTAGCTTCCCCATTGTACATGACACAGAGACACAGACACAACACACACTATTACAAGTATTATCAGTATTTTGTTGCACATTCTACCTGAACTTTCAGCTGCATGAAGACAATATAACTTTGATAACATAAAAGCAACTTATGTTCACTGTGTGTGGACATTAAACAGTCCCTCCAGAAAAACGCGAGGTTTTTTTTATTGTTGCGGGCAAAAATCCTTGATTATGCGGCACTTTTCTTAAAAAATGCGATGGAATATGCGGGATATTTATGCAATTTAATGCTTTGAAATTGCGGGAACTTGCAAAAATTGCGGTTTGATGAAAAAGAGAAAAAAAAGTGATTCCCCCAACGCCGTGTTCTCACTAGGCGAAATTACGTCACTTCATAACGTTCCCATGGCAACAGGGGAAAATGGCTGCTCTTGTGTGAAGTAAACGCAACATTTTTAATCTTTCTGCTGAGATATATGTGACTTTTTTGCAACGATCCCCGCATATTTTGCGTGGAAATCAGCAATTTATGCAGCGAAAGTGCAGCGTATTTGAAAAAATGCGGCCCCCCGCATAAATATGCAGACTTTGGCTGATTATGCATTGAATTCTGCGATCGCATGATCACATTTTTCTGGAGGGACTGACTAAAATAATTTCCAAGTCTCTGCACATCTATTTTCATACTGTAGTGAACTGAAGGTTGGGACATTTATTCTGGAGTGGGATTTTGTAAATAGTCTGCAGTACGAATACAAATTAAATGTAAACTGTAGTACAAGCCATACAAGGCATGATGAACTGTAAGTTTTGAGCTGATCATATCCGTATCGGTTATTTTTAATTAAATGTATTAAATATCAGGTGAATATCAGATCAAGAAAACCAATTAGTTAGTATAAGTTAGTATAATTTCCTACTTCCTCCTTCAAAAACAATTGTATTTTTAGACCTGAAAGCGATGAGCTTTGTGTACAAAACTGTGGTGAAAAGTAAAATACACGATGCTCCGCTATGCCATCAGGCAAGGTCAATCAATCCAGGCCAAGTCATTCATTCAAAATGTAACAGTGACTCTAGTTCATTCCTCAGTTTGCTCTGAAATTAAGCTTACACAAGCCCGTTGTGACTGAATGACCGGTGTGTGTAATTGTCTCCTGCAGGGCAGCTCTCTCAAGTGGGACGCCAATTCTACAACACAGACATCGAAGTGGAAATCCTGTCCAAAGAGGAAACCGAGAAAATGACGTATGTGGTATGTACTCGGGCTTAGGTCAAGTGTCAGTTTAGCTGCCGAGCGTCTCAGTGTCAGTTCTATCAGCACGGAAGTCAGTCCATCACCGGCGTTCTCATTTACACTCTGATATTGGATGGAGATAAGTGTTTATTGGGATGGGACTCTGGGTAAACTCATAAAACAAAATGTGAAATGTTCAACCTCATTCATCTCTATTGTCTGTAGCACCAGCTAACATCAATGTCACCCCTGAGTTTTTTTCCCCTGAGCAGAAAGTCAGTGTGGATTCCTGAAATAACCAGCGAGCCCTTCACTACCCAACAAACAACAACAACACAGCAACCAAATAAGCTTTCTCAAGACCTACGCATAGCAACAGGAAGCAGCACAACATTAGAACAATATTCACAATCAGTACATGGAACCACGGTGCGATTTCTAAAATCATGCACTACGCAACAAAACATGCAAGAATTAAATCCCCCTTACAATACCATGGATATAGTGCCACTAGACTAGGCCAGGCATGCAAAAACACTTACATATGCACATCAATATAACAATATATATATTCAATATTCAAAAGGTAAACACAGAGCTTTCAAGCCGGTGAGCGGAGTTCACTTCTCGGTGAAACCAAAATACTTTCAACCAGGAAACGCTCGTTCGTCCCTCAAGAGTGTTTTAATCCAAACCGCAATCTTTTTACTAAACTTAAATAGTTGTTTTGGTGCCTAAACTTAACTGTCATCGCCACGTGACGCTAACGTTTTCTGGCTAAACTCCACCACCACGGCCCCTGACAGGACCGTCATCTGGCGGTGCCTGTAGCCGGCTCACAGTCACCTACAGGCGGCTACACAAACTGCCGCTGGTAGCCGGCATCACGGAGCTCTGTAGCGGCTAAATACAACCAGCAACTGCTGCCCAAATCTCCCTTAGAGATGATGAGGGTGAGAAGCTCAGTCATCCGTGAGGAGCTCGGAGTAGAGCCGCTGCTCCTTCACGTCGAAAGGAGCCAGTTGAGGTGGTTCGGGCATCTGGTAAGGATGCCCCCTGGGCGCCTCCCTAGGGAGGTGTTCCAGGCACGTCCAGCTGGGAGGAGGCCTCGGGGAAGACCCAGGACTAGGTGGAGGGACGTCCAGCTGGGAGGAGGCCTTGAGGAAGACCCAGGACTAGGTGGAGGGACGTCCAGCTGGGAGGAGACTTCGGGGAAGACACAGGACTAGGTGGAGGGACGTCCAGCTGGGAGGAGGCCTCGGGGAAGACCCAGGACTAGGTGGAGGGACGTCCAGCTGGGAGGAGACCTCGGGGAAGACACAGGACTAGGTGGAGGCACGTCCAGCTGGGAGGAGGCCTCGGGGAAGACCCAGGACTAGGTGGAGGGATTACATCTCCAACCTGGCCTGGGAACGCCTCGGGATCCCCCAGTCAGAGCTGGTTAATGTGGCTCGGGAAAGGGAAGTTTGGGGTCCCCTGCTGGAGCTGATCCCCCCGCGACCCGACCACGGATAAGCGGATGACGATGGATGGATGGATGGATGGATGGATGGATGGATGAATGACAGGATAGACGAAGTTCACGTTACAGCGCTTTACTTAGTTTAACATACTGTTTTAGTTATATAATGGTCTATTAGGCCTATCCCACACATCCCACGCTGGCAAATCGCACCCTGCATGTGACCATGTCAGCAACACCGAGTACCAAAACACAGCCAAGCAACAGTGATTATAGCCACGTTTGACACATGCAAAACAGCAATAAGCAATGTGGCAAAATACAACATTCATGGAGGAGATCTTGATATGTTAAAAGTAATACAAGTACACGTTAGTAAAATGGTTTAGAGAGGTGTTGATTCAACTGTATGATACTGAGTGTATCTGTGTGTAGTATGTGTAGTTTGTCTTCATTCTGATTAGCCAAAAATCTTTAATTTGGCAATATCTTTCAGCTACAGTAACTTGTTCAGCAGACTGATCTCATGAAGTGGCGAATATATGACACGTCAATTCGTATGGCATTATTGGCGTGTTATCAAGACGCATACTGACTTACATTACCTTGCTATTGCGTGTGAATTAACGCCATAGCGAGTAGTATGAAAGGGCAGAAGCCTGTGCACAGAGGTTGGTTGGGGGGGTGGAGGACGGGTCAAACAACACGGGACTTTCACCCAGGACAGCGGGGATCGTGTCCCACGTGTGACGTTTGTCAACCGTCGTTTTTTGTTTTACTAAAGCCTTCCCCAATGTTCTTTTCCTAACCCCAACCGCTTTTTTACACGCTCTTGCGATGACACGGCACGTTCTCTCGATAATGCGCCACGTGACGATGCCACGTGGTAAGTGGCATGTATGTTTACATCCGCTGTATACAGCGTAAACATACAAATCAAAATCAAATCAACTTTATTGTCACATACACATACAAGTACATGTAGCGAAATTCATCTCTGCATTTAACCCATCCCTCCTTCTACAGGGAGCAGTGGGCAGCTATGGCAGCAAACAACACTGGAAGAATACAGCATAACAAGAGGAGGGGTGGTGGGGAGAGGAAAAAAAAGGGCGACTCCTAACCTATGCTCCTCGATTGGAGTACACATTAGGAGCTGGAAAAAAACCTCTATGCATGCGTAAACACAACATAGACACAACAACAGAACATCACTTGCAAATGGGGGTGGGGGCAAGGGGAGGTGGAAATGGTCCAGAACGTCAAGCGGCCAATTGGACCTGCAGCCGACGCCCACTTGTCACGGCGGGCAGGCGCTGGTCACAGACTGGGGGTAAAAAGCTACGAAGGCGTGGGACGGGGTAAGTTAGACACAGACCAGACGAGACGAGAGAAGCGAAGCGAAGCAGGGAAGGAGTGGAAGGAGAGGTGGAGAAATGCGACCGCCTTCGTTGAGAGCCAAAAGAGAAGAGTACGCGTGGATAGCTGAAAATGCGTACAGATAACACGCCACTTGGCTTTAGGAATGTGGCGTTTATGTTTACGCGAAGTCACGAATGTCACGTTGTGTTCTGATGAGAAAAGCTGCCTGTAACAAGCCAACACAAAGGTTTTTTTTAAAATGTCACAAGTGCATGGAGGAGATAAATGAGAACTTTATCCAGAAACAAAGAAAGAAAGAACAGAAAATAATTTGAGGATATTTTCTCAGATTTCTAGTTCAAAATTATAAAAAAAAAAAGCTACTACATATTTCAAATTGTATGTTTTGTTGTTCAAACCACCACAAAAACACACCGACTGACTTCAAAATGTCAAATGTTTAATGAACTTGAACTTGACACTGCTCCTCCAGGTTTATAAGATGAACTTCGACAACGCCGCCTTCAAACACCGCATGCCCCAGCAGAAGACGGCGCCGAGCTACGAGAAGCTGCCAATGAAGCGAGGTATCTTCTTTGACATGTTCCCCTTCAGCGTCATCTTCCGCCGCGACATGACTATGTACCGCATCGGTGACGGCCTCAAAGAGGTCTTCTCTGACCTCCAGGGCAAGAAAGTCAACGAGGAGTTCACTCTGATCAGACCCATGCTGGAGTTCAGCTGGGATAACGTGAGTTCAAGAGGGACGCGTCTCATTTTTCCTGTCGTATTTGTCAAAACTAAATTGCACATGTGACTTAAATTGCTGCTTTTTGCTGACTTACTGAGCCACGCCGATCTTTCTGCCGTCTCTCATCAGATTTACACCCATTTGAACAATGTGTTTGAACTGCTGTCTAAAGCGGTGGTGGAGAGCAAGCAGAAGGTCAACATCCCCAAACTGAACAAGGAGGAGCCAGAGGAGAAGGAAGAGAACGAGAAAGCAAAGAGGGAAGAAGAACGAGGTACCAGTCTCTCCATTTCAATCATTTCAAATGTATTATGTATAAGAAAAGGGTTCATTTCCAGTAGATGGGATCACAGAATGTCATCTGGACAGAGCAAAATAAAATATTTATAATATATTCAGTTGGAAATAAATATTAAATGGACTGAAGAGCCAAACCAATTGCACTGCATCCTCCAAGCACATAAACTATATTTAAATACATAGTGTGACGAAACCGTAGCACACCAAACAGCCTGCAGCTTGGTAATAGCATGAAGAGAAATAAAACGGGAAGATTAATTTGTTGCATATTGCTATGGGTGTTATTTGAAGAGGAAATGACAATAACAATGTTTATCTTAAAGAGCTCATATTATGCTCATTTTCAGGTTCATACTTGTATTTAGAGGTTGTACCAGAATATGTTTACGTGGTTTAATTTTCAGAAAACACCATATATTTGTTGTACTGCACATTGCTGCAGCTCCTCTTTTCACCCTGTGTGTTGAGCTCTCTGTTTTAGCTACAGAGTGAGACATCTCACTTCTGTTCCATCTTTGTTGGGAGTCACACATGCTCAGTACCTAGGTAAGGACTACTAGCCAGTCAGAAGCAGAGTATGAGGGCGTGTTCTGACAGTACCTAGGTAAGGACTACTAGCCAGTCAGAAGCAGAGTATGAGGGCGTGTCCTGACAGTACCTAGGTAAGGACTACTAGCCAGTCAGAAGCAGAGTATGAGGGCGTGTCCTGACAGTACCTAGGTAAGGACTACTAGCCAGTCAGAAGCAGAGTATGAGGGCGTGTCCTGACAGTACCTAGGTAAGGACTACTAGCCAGTCAGAAGCAGAGTATGAGGGCGTGCCCTGACAGTACCTAGGTAAGGACTACTAGCCAGTCAGAAGCAGAGTATGAGGGCGTGTCCTGACAGTACCTAGGTAAGGACTACTAGCCAGTCAGAAGCAGAGTATGAGGGCGTGCCATGCTAGCAGCTAGGCGAGCATTATAACGTCTGTCTCTGAAGTAAAGGCTGGACTACAACAGAGCTGTTTGGAGCAGTTGGTGAACAGTGTTTTCTGGTGGAGATGGTAAGTCCCTTTGGGGGGGACTTTGGGCTTTTTCACTTTGTAAACGTATAACATGCACAAAAAAAGATATATAACACAATACAGGAAAGGGGAAAAAGCCAAAAAGCATAATATGAGCACTTTAATAATGGACACTATCCAAAACATAACCATCTAGAATGCAACAGAACTTACAAGGTGATGGATTTGTAATATATTCTCACAATGTTATCCCTAGGTTTGTGGAAGACAGAGGTGCACGCATTTGGTGGGGGTATAGGGGTCCTACCTTAATAAAATGTTACATTTTTCAACAAAAAGAAATGGGCAATTTCACATCATTTTGGACCATTATTATTACCATATCTGTGTCTAAAATGTTAGAGCAGAAAATGAAAGACAAAACTTGCTAAAGACGTCCACTGGGGACCAACTACAATCGTTAGATTTGACTCATTAATCAAGTTATTTAGTCTTGATACTCACATTGATTCATTTGTAATTATATATGATTATTGGTCGTGATTGGCAGTGATGACTATTTCTTTCCACTTCAACAACGTCATAACCAAAAGATCTCCTAGGATTCATTCAAAACTTTAATCTGTAAATAAGTATTTTTTTAAATTTGACTAAAAAGAGACAATTATATTGTTAATCGCAAATATTTCTGAGACAAATAATTGTGCAGTAACATTTGAAATGGTTACAGCTCTAATTCATTTTGTCAAATATAACATTTGGCTGTAGGTGCTGCTCAAAATGTCTTGGGTGCTGCGCCTAAGCCTTATAATGATGGTAGGGAAAACCCAGTTCTCATGTTGAACATAACCATTCTGCCATTGCCTAGACTTTCGCCGGATGTCACTCTTCTCGGCCAGATGTCCGTTACCTTCCTCTTTGTGTTGGCGTTCTAACCTCCGGCTGATTTGTGAGGACTCTGGTTAACTGCTCCTCAGATCTCTGCAGGGTAAATCCAGACAGCTAGCTAGACTATCTGTCCAATCTGAGTTTTCTGTTGCACGACTAAAACTACTTCTGAACGTACACATGTTCCACCAAAACAAGTTCCTTCCTGAGACTATTTAGCAGAGGCACCGTGGCTCCGTCCGGAGCTTAGCGCCGCCCAAGACGATTGTGATTGGTTTAAAGAAATGCCAATAAACCAGAGCAGATTTTTCTCCTATCGCAGAATGCTGTGTGGACTAACCAGACCCTCCTCCGCAGCGCTGTGGACTAAGGTCTGGCAATGCGAGACTAGCCACCGTCTTCACACAGTTATGCCCTTGTTATCTCGCTTGCCAGCCAGGTTCTTGAGTCATGCATCCTCTCACTGTTTCTGCTGCTCTGCCTCCGTCAGAGCCGAAGGCGGTGGAGGAGATGAAGGGCACAGACCAAGAGTACAGCAGCTCTCTCACCCAATACAACAGCTCTACAAACTCTGGAGGGGAAGACATTGAACTGCTGGCGTTCCAGACTATCACCGGTCAGAGTTTATTTTGTTTCTTTCCAGCATGTTTTTAATTGCCACAGTCCTGTTGACCTGTCCTTCATGGTTCTTCTCAGGAAAGTGTAGTGAGACCATCTTTGAAGACATGCGGGAGCCTCCAAAGAAGCCTCTCCACCTGAAGGGCCAGATGAAGTATGTCCCCCCGTGGGACTCCCTCATCTTCTTGGGGACACCCATGTAAGACCACAGCCTACAGACGGACTATGCTTAATGGTTTTGACTTAGAACAAGAGGTCATCAGGGGGGCAACTTGATTCCTACAATCTGCCTACTTTATGACTTCATAAATATATTTGGATATTTCAGTTTTATTCAGCTGTTTGCTGTAACACTTCACCCATCTCTGTCAAACCCACACATTTCCAGCCAGTCAGGGGGCCTATTCTCTTTCCTTCCCTCGCAGGTTTTTGCAAGAGTCAGGCTTCGTTGACAACAGCTCAATCGCTTGATTGAGAAAACATTAGTAAGGTATAATTATCGGAATTAAAGGAGATCGTGAGAACAATATTTCGGTTGAGAGAATCTCAAGCGTTGCAGAGTAGTGTGTATGGCATGACGGCCGTATATTGTTGTACTGATGACATTAATGCTGTGGATATATATTGGTGGAATATGCTGAATTTATAATGTGAGCCATTAGAGTACAGGTAATTTTCTTTTTTTTTCCCCACAGCCTATATATTTAGGACAAGCCTTTAGTTGTTTTGTACGGACAGTAACCCACAACTATTTGACATTTTGTATGTATTGGCCTTTATTTGAGAATTAAAGATAATTAAAAGACAGTTGCACAGTGCCCAGGTACAGTAGATCAGTGTGTTAACCTCTGAATGTAGTATTGGAAACCCAGGGCAATATGTATGTATGTATGTGCAGTGGTGTGTTACCAGCATCTTTATTCAATATTAAATAGTTTCACTGAAATTAGTGTTGCATCCCACCCCCCAAAAATCGTTTCTAATTTTGGAGATTGGATTTATCTATGCCAATTCAGTGATTTAATTTACATTTTCTTGCTTTTTTCCCTTCTTTTTACAGTTTGTATCTTCATTTCTCCTCCTTATTCTTGCAGTATAGAGACAGTGGAGGACATGATAAAGATGGGCGTGTACGTGAACGATCTGAACCTGCATGACTCCAGCAGAGAGCTGATTTTGGCCGGGACGCAACAATCGGCTGAGCTGCAGCTGGCCCTCGACCAGGTGATGAAAAACCGCTGAATCCCGAGTCTGCAGGGAGAGAGCATCATACTGACAAAGCAGGTTTCAACCGGGGAACTCAATTGTACAAAATCACAGACCAGGGTGGGCAGTTTGAGGTGGTTCGTATTGTCTATAAAATGTACTGAAATAAGACTTGTTTGAGTCAAAGCAGAAGTCATAATATATGATACGCTGAGTGCACAAAATGTAAGAACTACCAGCGATCTCCATGAAGCAGCCTGAGCAGGTGAGCCCAGGCGAAACCCCTGCTCCCGCATTTATTTCAACTATTAAATCCACTTCAGTCATGCAGGAGAGATTAGGAGGATTAGAGAAGGCAATGAGGGATGTTTGAGCTTTCAGAGAGGTGAGACTGTAACTGTAGACTCTTTTGTCCCATTTCTGATCCTCTAGGAGCAACAAAAATATGCCCAGCTGCAGGAAATCATCAAAAAGCTGGACGAAGAGAAGAAGAGAGGAGATTCTTTGCTGTACGCCATGATCCCTAAAGCTGTGGCCGACCGTCTCAGGAAAGGGATCACTGCTCTGGAGACATGCCAGGTACAAGGCAGTGCTAATAACTACTGAGTAATTTTTGAATGCACCTTGGTCAACGCGCTATAACTAGACTCAGGCTGTGTCTCAAACCGCCTACTTCGGTCAGTACACTGCTAATGTACACTGACCACTTACTGCCGTAGTGCCCACTGTCGATGGTTAGTATTGTCCCAAATGGAACACTTATGATAAAGCACTTACCGGAAATGACGAGCGGTCGGCTCGGCTCGCCGCCTCTCAAAATCTGATGAAAATCTTCTAAACTGACCTTAGTTGATCTGAAATGAAGACAGATTCAGCGACTGCATGGCCTATTTCTCGCTTAAAATGTCTTCAGAAACACGTTTCGGTGAACTATTTTCGTAAAATTCGAGATCGTATTCCAAACGAGCCGCCATCTGGCCGCCATTAAGCTCGGATGTAAAATCTGCGAGAGCTAATATGCACGTGACGCGTTCGTCCAATCAGCTGCCGGTCGACGTCCCTGGTCCCTCCCCTTTCCGCTTTGTAGTCAAGATGGCGCAGGTTTAGTGCGCGTAGTGTCCATCGTTCTACACTGAACTTTTTGACTTTTTTTAGGGGGTCATCCGGGTACTTTCAGTGCACTGACTTTTTCGTTATCTACACTATATACTTAAAACTAAGTGCGTGAAGTGTGCAAGTCGGCGATTTGAGACACAGCCTCAGAATCCACTGATCGCTTTTGTTTGTCACATTTATTTTCCATTATCATTCAAACGTTTTCTTCTTATCCACAAGCAAATAATGAACTGTCCTGACCAGATGGGGTACAATGATTGAAAGCTGAGCAAAAAATAAACAAAAAAAACAACTTAGTTGTTAGTTTATACGTTTAGAAATCAGTCTAGTTCACTCTCAATATCAACACATTTATGCACAATTCATCAAAATAAAAGTTAATATTAAAATCACAATTGTGGCTCCAACACTGATGCCATGGCTGTTTCTCTGCAATCCTAGTAATATGTTGCTGTGACCACAACACAGACTTTAACCAAAAGGAAGCACACGTTTGGCATTTCAAGTACTTTCTCTTTCTATCGACCCACTGCACATGGAGGTCAGGGGTCAGCCACGCAACAGTGCTCTTAGCTCGGAAGTGAACGCCTCGTGAAATAGAACTGCCATTATCTCACGAGCAAAATAAGTTTGCGACCAACAGGAGAACAATGTTTGGCTTCAATTGCAGCAGCTGTTCAAGAGGAATGAGAAAAAAAAGGGAGAATTATTTCTAACACGGTCTAAAGATGTTAAAAGGCAGATGCTAATTTTATTACATTACATTGCATTACATGTCATTTAGCTGATGCTTTTATCCAAAGCAACTTACAATTGCTATATATCTCAGAGGTCACACGCTGCTGGAGCAACTAGAGGTTAAGTGTCTTGCTCAGGGACACATTGGCTGATGTATCGCAGTGGGAATTGAACCTTGATCTCCCACACCAAAGGCACGTGTCATATCCACTGCGCCACCACCACATTTTAGACCATACACATGAGGAGTAGACAGCAGTACGAAACTGCTTTTATCCTAATCCCACTGTGAAATATAAAAACAGATAAAACATGGATAGAAACATACAACCCAACAGGCACGTCTTTGAGCCTTGTGTTGTCCTCCCGGGTCTAAATTAACAGGTTATTTTTGGCGCTTATTTCAATATTTTTTCTTTTCTATAATTTTTTCAAATTGAATGGTGGTCGTCTCGCTCCCCCCTAGCGCCTGTTAGCGGAAAAAAACACCTTTGCAACTTCAGGAAGTATGGCGTGATATCAGGTCTCGCCATGTAACGAATTGCTTCACGGCGCTGCACACATATGGCCTTTCAGGAACCGGCTAACAAGGTAGAGATGGAGTTTTTCACACTATCGTCACGGCTGAGCCGGCAAAAGAAACCTGCCAGCAACAAGACAGGAAACACACAAGACATGGACTACACAGCATAGCGCCCCTTTAAGTTCCCTGTGACTGAGTGACCCTATATGCTAAGCACAAGCATCTCATTCTGCCACCTGGTGAGAAGACTGTTTGCTCACAGAGTGAGATTATCAGAATGTATGTTTGTTTGTATCCCAGGTCTTCCCAGATGTGACCATCCTGTTCAGCGACGTGGTCAAGTTTAATGAGATCTGCATCCACATCACACCCATGCAGGTGGTGGACATGCTCAATGAGATCTACATCGTCTTCGACACTCTCAGCGAGAAGCACAACGTCTACAAGGTCAGTGACAGCAGAACGACCTAAAGTGTCTGCATATGATTCAGTTGCTTGCAACGGTTTTGTGTATTTTTTGTATATTTGACAAATGTTTATCAGTTTTGTTGCCTACTAAGGTTTTTCTTTTCCCCCGAATGTAAAATAACAGCTGATGATTTTCTTTACATTTGACTATTTTCCTCCAGGAGTATAACATTTCAGCAGAATTTTCCTGTTTCCTCAATCTATCTGTAAAGTGCAAATGTACTATTTTTGAATAGCAGCTTTTTAACCGTTATACAAACACAAAATATTCTGGTGTGTTTAAACCTCATGTTGTTCTCGGGTCAAATTTGACCCGTTTTGAAAGTTTCTATGTCAAACATTTGGTTTACTTTCAACCAAATTGCCCAAAAATACCAGTGATGGGTCCATACACTATACAGGCTGTAATTATCCATCAACATACGTTCTTCTGATCGTAACTATTAGTCAAAATAATTATTTTTAAATCAGAAATTAGGTATAATTTAATATAAATGAGGTTTATTGGCTATGAATTCAAAAAAAGCATTGAAAAAAAGTGACAAAAAACAGTTCATTTTCCATAAGTAAGTGTAAAACTATAGTGGTAATTAGTTGGAATGAAGTTGGCTAAGAAGATCTACCACAAAATTGGGTGACAATTTATACTTTATGAACAGGCAAAACAGACAGAGGACAACAAGGGTTAAGCCAGGTGCGCACACCTCTGGAAAATACATTGAGAGACAAAGTTGAATTCCTGTCTGCTATTATTACTGACTTTGGTTATGGAGTGGCACACAGTCCAATTAAAACAATTCACACAAAGATATATTCAGTTTCTTATCACAATGTGGTAAATTGCCACTCCTTTCTGTCCAGGTGGAGACGATTCGTGATGCCTACATGGTGGTGGCGGGCGTGCCCAACAAGACCACCTTTCACGCGCACCATATCTGCGACATGGCACTGGACATGCTGAGCTCCATCGACCACCTCAAAGACCCCTCCACTGGAGATAACATCCAGATTAGAGTTGGTGAGCAGTACACTTGTCTGGATCTCTAGTGGCTTGGCCATGATAACACACACACCAGATTATTTTAGGTTTTGGCATCAGCACGTCACGGCCCAGGGGTCAGACACTCACCACTGATTGAGTGTCTTGAACCTTGTACTTCAGACCATGTCCAGGATGGGCTTTTTAGCCACTAACCAAAATAGCCGCAAAATTATAATCTTGACATCTTGGGTCAAAGAGTTTTCCTCAACCAGAGGACCCAAGTAAAGTACACAGGTAAAGTACACAGTTTAAGACACGGTCACCAGGGGTCACTGACGGCCAGCCCAACCACATATTTTCCAATATGAGTCATGTTTTTATCATTTGTACATCCTTAACTGTGTTTAAGATTTAGTCAAATCATTTTACCTAAGGACTTGAGGCCATCAGGCTGCTGGAATTGAGGTGTGTAAATTACAACTAAATATTTTAAATTGAAGAAGCATTAAAACTTATCGACTACTAGCAATTTGCATAACAGATGGCAAATACTATGATCTCATGGTCTGTAACTGATCAAAATAAGTCACGATGCCGCATTAGAGCCGAGGTAATCCAAATACTCAGAGCGGAGATCTGATCGAAACACAAAGTGGGGAGCTGTAAACCATTTGTGCTGATCAGAGTATTGGGGTCTGGAGCCTATCCCAGCATGCATTGTTCTGGAGGTTTGTCCCTTGACAGGTCGCCAATCTTGATACTTAACTCCTGAAGAAAACATTGCTTTTTCCAAGGGCAGAACAAAACATATTTCCAGCCAAGGCTGGAAAGCAATGGTTGAGTTATTAGTATAAATCAACAAACCTAGCACTCCTGCACAAAATATAGGATCATCATGTTATAGGACAATAACAGTAACCTTTTTTAAACTGCTGCACCTTTGAGGTAAAATATGTAGTGCAACTTGTGACTGAATTGTATTTTCCACTCTAAACAGGAGAAATGATATACAAATTATGTGCAGGTTGTAGTGTTGACCCTGTTGTCACTATTGGTTGCTTATAATGACAACCTTGGAATGTAAGGGTCTGAATAAATGTTGGCTCAGCATTCAGGCCGTTTATGAATAAATCAGCTCATGTTTGGTTCTATGAACTGTCTCTCTCTCCCTCTCAGGTATTCACTCAGGTATGGTGGTTGCTGGCGTGGTGGGTCTGAAGATGCCTCGCTACTGCATGTTTGGCGACACTGTGAACACAGCCTCAAGGATGGAGAGCAATGGAGTGGTGACCACACTAGCATATTTTACAACCCATCGCCCAGCTTAATGTGCTAAACAACCCACGGCAATAGTATAAATAACTGCAACAAAATTCATGATTTCCCTCAGTCAAATTCATGTAGATTAGTATAGAAAATCATTTTCTGTTTAATGACGCTTTTGTGCATGCTGCTTTTTAGTTAATGCAACAGGCAAATCGCTTCATTTGCTTTCCATTACTTACAGTAATTTAATGTCATATTTTTGTGGGGTATCTGTTCTATTATGAAAAGAAATTAAAAGGGAGGCAGTTTTTGCAGGCTTAATTTCACTATACTGTGCACTCCAACAAAGCAAGAAAAGCCTGAATGAACTCTCATTTCAGATTTCAGTAAGCTAAATGTTTTCAGTACAGATGGATCTTGAATTTCAATACTCCGCTTTAGCAGTAGTTGTCTGTATGTGCTTCTGTCTGAGCAGGGCATGCAGATACACATCAGCCAGACCACCAAAGACCACCTGGAACATGAGCCCTTTATCATTGAGGAGAGGGGCAAAATCTTTGTGAAGGTGAGTGGTTGATATATTAAATCACGGACACATCGTTTGCTAATCATTTCTTTCTGCAAATTATGGCTTTCTTATCCATCATCCACAAATTGAGATGGACCTTATGATTAATACATTACATGACAGGCTTTGTAGCTGTAATACTTCAAGTACTTTATTCCAAGATGAGGTGTATAATTTGAAAACTGGCACACCTGCATGTGCTGGGAGTTTATCTGAAAGTACTATCTTGAGCCTTGTCTGAGATATTTACGACCTGACAGTGAAGTGTTTTAATATTGATGAATTTTAAATGAAATGTTCTTTCCAACATATATTTCTGATCAACACATTATCTTCCTAACCTCTCCCAGGGTAAAGGCTACATGAAGACCTACTGGCTGAAAGGAAAGAGAGATCTATCGTTCAAGACCCCGGCAGAGCTGCGCTACAGCAGCGAACAGAAAGACTCTGACGACAAGAGCTCTAATGGGTGAGTAGACAAAAGGAGAGCAGTCCGCGCCAAAGAAGCCCTTTCCTTCTGTACACAACGTGGTACTCAGGATGCCCCCTGTTGATTCAGTCAGAGCTGTGCTCATTGCCCCCTGCAGCACCAGACAGCAAGCAAACTGAGAGGCTGTATTAGGTGCTTCTGTTTATTTGAAGAAATCATGCTGACCAGCAAAAACAAAATTTTCACTCAGATGGGGCCGTGCAACCGTTACTGGGTTACTGAAGCAACAGAAAAACAAAATGTGGTGAGACAAAATAGCACTACAAAAAGTTAGTCTAATGTCAAACCTTTCAGACTTCTTTTTCAGAAAAGATTCTGCCACTAAAGGGATAGTTCGGATCTTTTAAAGTGGAGTTGTATGAGGTACTTATCTACTTTATAGTCAGTGGCCGCGGTGCCAGTTTTAATCATGAGAAAGTTTAATGTAACTGCCACCGTTTTTAACACGTAGTTAAAGCTGTTAAAAGGAACCAATTAAGTTTGAACAACAAAAATACTTAAGTTTAGGAAATCGTTAGAGATTGACTCAAAACGAGTCGCATAAAACTCCTAAAATGAGGATGTAACTGCCGTAAAAGTTGGTTAATTAAGCATTGACTTTTGTCCTGTGTTTGTTCGACCAATCCTCCACCCCAACCTACTTCCTTACACGGAGTTTGTCGCTCTTATACTTTGTCACCTTACTTCTTTGTTTGCTCCCGCAATAAATTATACAGCCACGAGAGGTCACGGCCTAACAGAGTAAATATGACTCGTTAGGAGCTGCTTGTACAATCAACCT
The DNA here is from genome assembly GCA_023631565.1 of Gymnocephalus cernua. NCBI lineage: Eukaryota > Metazoa > Chordata > Actinopteri > Perciformes > Percidae > Gymnocephalus > Gymnocephalus cernua. Next base: position 40,013,158 of record CM042429.1, read on the forward strand.
ACACGGTCGTTTTCTGGGTGAGGATGGCCTGTTATGCACCTTTGCCTTGCACTAAAATGTCAAAATGTGTACCTGAATCCATCAATTACTACTGCTACTTGATACGCACATACATTGGTTTTCAGGTGAGAAAAGTGGTTACTGTATTTAGAATATTTTCACCGCTTTACCTTGACATCAGACAGCCCTTTCCTTTGGCACTACATTTTCTCGACCAAACTTCCGTATTTCTATGCATGAGTGCAACGGTGCCACACATTGTTACAAAAACAATAACCTCAGTCCTAGGACAGATATACTGTATTTGCCTGTTTGAAGAAAACATGATTGTAGGGCAGGAATAAACTCTCTCTCAGATCCAAGTGTCTTTACAACAATCATCCCTGGGGCCAAATGTAGAAATGTTTGATTTTATAACTTAAGACAATGATTTATAAATGTATTTTGGGAATCACTGAGAAACTCTACTGATCTGTAACTGCACTAGTTCCACAAGCACCAATGCTAAACGCATGGGATCCAACCTCAACATCCCCGGCAATGAGGAGCAAGCTGAACGAAAGCCAAGCCCCAGCGAACTCCCCCTGGATACCCTGCCCCCACCAGAGGTCGCTACCGAGACCCCCGCCATTTCAACCGAGCCCCAGGAGAAGGAGAAAGCCAAAAAGACTAAGAACAACAAGGGGACCAAGCTGGATGTGCCCCAAGCAAACACAGCGCCGGAGTCTTCGCCGACCGCTGACGGGCTGGAAAACCCGGGTCCTTTACTCAACATCAAGAGAAACAGCTTCAGACATCAGTACGCCAAGCTGCCCGCCAACCTGCCCATTCGCAGCGCCTCCTGTTCCATTCTGTGAGCCGATGGTTGTAGTGAGATTACAAGACGACTCCAACATGTAACTAGGGTGTGATATATGTTTAAAAAAAGCATTGAAGTTTAATCAGGGGCAAGACAAAACAGGCATTTTAAGGTTTTCAACATACAGTTACGGATGATCTGCATTTTAAATGTTGAATGCCATATCATGCCAAGGAGTTGTGAAAGATACAAGCTTTTGTGACATTTTGATTTAAAAAAAAAAAGCAAAACTTCAACTGAAGACAAACACTTAAACTATTAAACATTTGCAGTCAACAAGTCTACTTTTATTAAAGCTCCAGTGTGTAAGAATCTCTCCCATCTAGCGGTGAAATTGTATATGACAACCAACTGAATATTACTTTCTAGCCCCTCCCATTCAGAGTGCGTTTTCACCATATACTGTATAATATTAATGGACAGAGCATGCGTGACATCACCCATTGGTTTGTGGAGATCTGCTATGATGATGAGCCATCCTGGTTGCGGATGTGACGATTTTAGACGAGACGGAGGAGCCACGTTACGTTACACACTTTCACTGGCAATCACATCATAGCCACGCCCTAAAACACCCTCCTGCTGTATCGGCGATTTTAAAATCAACGAGACCATAATGCAAAAAATTAACATAATTCTGTGTTGCAGAAGACTTAAATCTAGCGATTGAGACCATGAACTCATCATGAAGATGTTTACTGAGGTAAAAAATCAAGTGAGAAGTGGGTCACTTTCTCATAGACTTCTACAGAAACCGACCTCCTTTTGCAACCCTGCAGGAATTCAGAGAGAATGCAGGTTGAAGGCACTTCCGCATTTGCAGCACTTCGCTGAACCGGATGCCTTGTCCATTAATATTAACGGTCTACGGTGGCCGAACCCGAAATGATCTCTTAGTATCTCCATCGTTTACACGCAGCTGTTCTAGCCGCTTCAATATTAACTTTGGTCTTGTTGCTTTGCCTGTCGCGTTGTTGTTTTAATTCTCTTTTTAACTTCCTTGGCGACTCCCTTGCATGTCCTCCCCCTCCCTGGCATTCGTCACGGTGCCACTGAGTGTAAAAGCGCGAATAGTTTAATGTATTTTAAAGATGGAGGCGCTACACGGCTGAATACGTACGAGCGTCTCGCTGATTCCGAATGGCAGATTCTACGCTTACGAGAATACTTTGATTACTTGGTGGAAGTAATTACACATGAATGAGCACATATTTGTGAAAAAACAAAGTTTTTTTTGCTAAGAATCAACAAAAAAAATGACACAATGTAGGTTTAAGGTAAAGTTTGTGTAACATTTAAGGCTACACATGCTTGATATTTAGATACTGTTAACTTGACTGCTTATAAAAGATGCACTCAAAGTCATTGCATTTAAGTTAACTTAAAAATACATCAGATGGAGACAACCAGCATGCTGTTTCTTTGATTTCATGCTTTGAAGGATTTGCCTTGTATAGAAATTGGGAAAGTACTTTTTTTTTAACACCCTGAATACTTAGAATTTACAGGTTTCACAACAGGTTTCACAACATGCCTTCCTTATATCGACTGTTTGAAAGAAAAGGAAGTACAATGCTCTCTACACACAAACAGCGCATGCACAGAGAAACAGAGAACTTTAAAATTGTACTACAGGTATTGACGGCCATGACAATTAGTTTATTTTTGATTTTCTTTGCTATTTGCTGTATTATTTTACATGTCTACTTTACATTCATGAAGTCACTGCTACAGGAATCATGTTCAAATCTATATGGACAAAAACTTACAGGATGTTTTAGAAAAAAATAAAGTCAGCCATTTCTCCTTGGCGGGAGCTTCCACAGAAACAAAAACTACTTATATGGATGCTTCATTTAATTCACTGAGAGTAGACATAATCAAGAGGTTGTATTTTATTTTGTTTAAACTAGGCACTAGGCACATATAGCAATTCAGTAGAGATTTCACAACATTGTCTAAAAGTTTTGGTTCTATGTTCTGTATGTAACTAACTGCATTTGTCTTACTGTATGATAGTCTTTATTTATATAAAACGGTATGTACAGCCACTAAAACTGTCATGTTTTCATTTGTTTGTAATTAGGTCATGACACGAATACGTATCTGTAATAAAACAATGATCAATGAGTGGAGTGATCGAGGAGACATATTACCCGTCACAAAGCAGATGACATCAAGTAAGAGTAATTTGGTACTTTATTCAACAATCTGAACAAAGGAGAGACCATGTGTACACACAAGACGTATGTACTCCATAGTGTCTGAAGTAACATGAAAGTGAACAGTACTTAAACATTTTGGTGGTCACAGAAAATAGCCTCCACACCTTATATGGACGACTCTGTTACCTGACGCTTTAGTCCTGACAGAGACGATCTTAGAATAGGTGACCACATGCATGTTGTAAACAGCTCTTGTGTCCTTCACCCCATACAAGATACATTTAAACCCTGAATGCTGGAATGTAAACCTATCAGTATCGACTTCTTACAGTGGTTGGTATAGTTTTAAAAAAAAACACTGACCTGCCAGTTAAAGGTGTGACCAAAATGCACCTGTGGCCTGTGTACACTTTCACCCTGATTGAAGTAAACACTTCATTTTTTACGGGCATAATTTCCTAATATGTTTTCTGGAAAGAACTAAAACATAGTATACTAATTAAAAGGGAAAATATTCATTTCCTTAAACATTCATTATTTGTTTATTGTTAGAAACTGACCGGTAGGGCTGGGCGATTTGGCCAAAATCTTCTAACGTGTTATAGGTGATTTCATATCTCGATAACAATATACAAGACGATATATGCATGTTGTAATTCAATAAATACATAGAACTAAGTACTTGTCAAATAAAACGTACCAAGTATTTTCTCAATTTATTAAGAACTTTTAGTGCAAAATGAACAAAACATGCAAGGATCAGAACATAACGCGTTGTCCAAATGATGCCAGAACACAGTTCAGCTGCTGGTTTTTCGGCATGGCTATAGACATTTTCTTTTAATATCGTTTTGCTGATAAATATTGTCATATAGCCCAACCATGCTGTCCCCTTATGGACTACAGCAAAGATTATCAAGGTTACAATAGCAATTCACAGAGTGTAAGTGAACGCAGTATCTAGTTGTTCAATTACTGGGTTACGCTGTATACAGCGGATAACGAGAACGTGGCGTGTTATCGCGAGAACGTCGTGCGTGTACAAAAACACAAAGGACACGAACCCCGCTCTCCTGGGTGAAAGTCCCGTGTTGTTTGACCCGTCCGCCACCCCAAACAACCTCCCTGCACGGCACCAGCGGCGCTACCAATGGGCCCGGGTGGGCCTGGGCCCACCCATTTTAGGTCCAGGCCCGCCCATTTTGACCCAGGCCTATAGTGAGTGATTTTCATTCTAGCAGTTCGAGGAAAGCTTTGAGTGAAAGCTTCTCAGCCAATCAGCGGCTTCTACCCCACGTGTGGACTCTTAAGCCCGCCCACCGGCTGCATCGTCACCAGCAAGTGATCCAATGAAATGAATGACGTCGGCGCGCAAGCTTTTCTGTGTTCATTCAGCCAGAAGCGCTCCGAGGAGCAGGAGGAGGAAACTCTGCCCTTTTATGTAACGAGGTTACAAGTGACCAGTTACCATCCTGCTCGGCCGTCTGTCTGGCTGTCTGTATGCACATTTTCTGGAGGGAAAAATAACATTGGCAGCTGTAGGCAGAGGTAACTTATGATAGCGCATGTGTTATAGGAGGAGACAGTGTTCAGCAGCCTAGCACAAATGCAGTTTGGGCTTATTTTAACTGGCCCATCCAGTTTTCTGGAGGCCCACCTACCATCAAAATCCTGGCACCGCTAGTGCTGCACGGACTTCTGCCCTTTCATACTAGTCGCTACGGCATTAATTCACACGCAACAACAAGGTAATGTAAGTCAATGGAGGCCAAACGGTATGGAAAAACACGCTAAAAACAGAGTATGCGTCTTGATAACACACCAATAATGCCATACGAATTGCCATGTCATCACTTCATCAGTCTGGGAAATTAGTAGAAATGTGACTATTTGGTTAGCATGTTGATTTACGGTGTGTGCCCCTAAATCTTCTGGTTGTGCCCCTAAAATTTTCAGTTGGTGGCCACTGTGCTCCCAGTGAAAAACGTTGCCCTGCAAGTAACGGTTCTTTCCACAAAACCTCTTGGTAAAATTATTCTGATTCTGAAATTACAAACCCATAAAATAAAGCATTAACAAAAAAGGGTTTCAAAGATTTAACACTTACTACCGCTTATTACCTATTGTCATTTGATTTCTTTTCTCCAATTCATCCGTTTATTGTTTAGTCAACAAAATGTCAGAAAATAGTTTAAAAAAAAGAATCTCCATCAAGATTTCCAAGAGCCGCGGGCGACAAAATCTTCAAATCAAAATATATCAAAGATATTCAACACACAATCATTCAGAGAGAAGCAAATACTCATTTCAAAGACTTAAACAGACAAATAGTTTATTGATGATTTCAAACAAACCAACAATCAAAGTTGATTTTCTGTTGTGGGACCAATTACAGAAATAATTTCAGCACTACACTTGAGTACAAAAATGAATAAAAAAGCATCACACTGTCACACACAAAGAGGATGTGAGTGAATGATCCTGGCTCAGTGTCATCTGTGGACACTACCATGCCTTTGAACGACCACTAGGAGGTGATAGGATAACCACACATTAGTCAATATATGAATTAGCTAATAAGTGAGGGACTGGGAAAACAATGAGTGATTTTTTCTGGTTTACTAAAAAGTTCTTCACAACGATCCTATATCTGATTATTATGACGTGAGGAGACAGTGAATCCCTGTTAGCTGCAGACTGATCAAATCAAATTTTTGGCCTTCCCCTGAACCAGCATCTGTTCATCTTGATCTGTGCTCACCGTCTATCTCAGAACGCTGCGAGAAGAAAGACGGCAGCAGCGCAGAAAGCACCTAAGCTCCCAGAATCCTCCATCATCCAATTCAGGCTCCGAATGCTTCGGCGCAATTCCCTGACCTCTGTTGTTATGAGGTCAGTTATTCCTGTCTTAGTCATCTGGTGATAACACGCTGCCATTATGTGAGCGACTGTATGTTTGTGTGTGTGTGTGTGTGTGTGTGTGTGTGTGTGTGTGTGTGTGTGTGTAAGGCCCATGCGATCTCTTAATGAAAGATAAGTGACATAATTAAAGCTCCTCTTATTATCTCATAACCAAAAGAGGCAAGTGTGTAAGCTGTGTACAGTACGAAGGTGAGACAAGGTGAGGAGCTCATTTCAGACTGAGTGCGCTCCTGCACACACAAAAACACTACGCTCACGTACAGCCGCAAAACACACGCGTGCAAAACGCGTGCAAAACACACACACACACACACACAAACACACACACACACACACACAGAGAGAGAGATATTCAGCCGAGTGCTCACTGCCGATGTTTCCTTGTGAGATGTCATTACACGATAAAGAGGAAGCCATCAGGAAACCACTTAAGCACTACTTCCTGTCTGTTGCCAGGGCGACAGACCTCATTCTGCAGTTGCAAAAAGTTTACCACGACTTAAACGCGAGTTAATTTCTTGCAGGAGGGCTAAGTGGGAGGCCAAACAAAGAGGCAGGTGTGTTTCGGTTCGACGGCGAACACTGGTGGGCTGCTACTCTGTCCAGGCGCTCCTCTTAAGCCAGCTGGGGCTCAGTGCGACCTTTAACCCCAACATCTGACAACAGTTAGCATTTTGTGAGAGTTTTTTTTTTTTTTTTTGAATGGCCTGAGCTCCAGCCAACAGGCCTTCAGCACAGCTGGTTGCCATTCAGATTGGGCTACAGATAAACACACAGCGTCAGAATCAGGGGACACTTCCTGATTCTGAATGAATCGTTGAATTCATGACTTCAGACATGTTTGCTGTTGTTGCCAAGACTGATTGCTCTGTTGTGAACGCTATCAGTTACTCTTGATTATGTCTATATTACCTCAGTCTGTATTTATATTTCACTCACTCAAGTTTTATGACTACCGACTCAAACTGAGCTTTGATATTGGCCTTTAGATTTTTTTTATTAGCCTACGCTGCGGCTACTATAAAGTCTATTTTTCATTTATCAGGGACAAAGTGCAGTAGTGTTAAACATTATGATGTCATTTATAGTTTTATTGGCTAGTTTTATCTGCAGGTAGTTGACGTTCAAGGTGACTTTGTCATTTTCATTACATGTCCAGTTACAACAGAATATAAGTACTTCAGGACCAAACTTAACAGCATTAATACACACAATAAACGCATCTAATGTGTTAATGCTAACACAACAGTTAAAGCAGCGCTATGCAGTTTAGTCCATGCCGCTTCCTGAATGGCCGTATGTGCGCGGTGCCGTGAAGCAATTCGTTACATGGCGAGACGTGATATCACGCCATGCTTCCTGACGCTGAGGCCGCCGGCCCAAAGTTGCAAGGGTGGTTTTTCATCTCCCAGGCGCTAGGGGGGAGCGAGACGACCACCATTCAACCAGAAACAAGTCATATCACCATCACAATGACTGCGAAGCTGTTCAGTTAAGGTACATTAAGCTAAAAAAAACTGCATAGTTCCCCTTTAAGATATTGCATTTATGGATATAGGGCTGCAACTAACGATTATTTTTATTGTCAATTAAACTAATATTTCTTCGGTTAATTAGTTGTTTGTAGGGGTGGGGGAAAAAGCGATACAGCATAGCATCGCGATATTTGCTGTGGCAATACTGTATCTATACACAGACGCCAAGTATGGATCTATTTTATATATGTGTTGGTGAGTATGTCTGCTTGACAATCCCATTTTGCAGCAATACAATTGAAGTGAGATGAACAGAAATGTATCTTTTTAGATAAAAACAGATGTTGACAAAGTTTCCTTTTGGGGACATAATTTGAAATTGGGGAAAAAAAGTAAGTTGGAAAAAAGGTAATAAATTGCAATATATCGCAGAATATTGCAATATGTTTAAAATTCGCAATAATATCGTATCGTGAGGCCTCTGGTGATTCCCACCCCTAGTTGTGTGATCTATAAAATGTCAGAAAATGGTGAAAAATGTCAGTGTTTCCCAAAAGCCCAATATGACGTGCTGAAATGTCTTGTTTTGTCCATAACTCAAAGATATTCAGTCACAGAGGAGAGAAGAAGAAACTAGAACAATATTCACATTTACGAAGCGGAAATCAGAGAAGTTGTACTTTCTTTTCATATAAAAATGACTCAAACCGATTAATGGATTATTTAAATAGTTGGAGATGAATGTAATAGTTGACAACTAAACGATTATTATCGTTAAATCTTTGCAGCTCTACATGAATATCAGTCTTGGAATAAAAATGTATTAAGCGCATATGACAATTGTTCTGTAATAAACACAGAAGATACAACTAAATAAAGTATTACAAGCAGATATAAGTGGCAGACGATAAACAGACACACAGTTTTGCATCATGTTGGCACTGAATGCATTTTGTCCATAAACATAACAAAAAGTAGCACAGGTTTGAGTGCAGTTAGAGAGCTGTGACTGTGTGCATGGGTGTGTCACACTGACACACACACACACACACACACACACACACTCTCCTGGCTACTCATTGTTTTGATTCTACCTCGAATAGGAGACACATGGGGAGGGACAGGGTGCTCAGCCGCACTGACAGGAGCTGCATTCCAGCCAAGGTGAACACAATACAAGGGGTAAAGCCACTCCCCTTTCAACTGGCTGCATCCCTGGATCATTGCTAAATTCTTTCTGGGGGTTTTCACTTGTCAGAACAAGCAGAGGCACAACGTCAGCAATACAGACAGAGACGAGCAGGCAGAGAGACAGACCGTGTAGTCAGAGAGAGTGCCAAGGTGTGATGAGCGAGGGCAAGAGAGAAAGACAGGGGGTTTGAAGAGTTTGAGTTTGAATTTCAGAGGGAAACACAACATAGGGTAGAGAGAGAGAGAGAGAGAGAGAGAGAGAGAGAGAGAGAGAGACAGAGAGAGAGACACTGAGGGGTGTGTCATAGCAAGTTAGTTCCTCAAGGAAGTACAACTCAACATTATCTTAAGACAGGGTGGCAGCACTGACAGAAGCGCTGCAGGAGGGCAGTTTTTTCAGGTTTTGGCTCGTGGTGAAGATACAGGGATCTCATTAAATCAACCGGCCTGTGCTGTCAACCTGAAAACACAGAGCAGAGTGAGAGAGAAAGACTGAGAGAGAGAGAGATATCTGACACACACCAAGAGGGAGGGGGACTCAACACACACAGACAGGTAAGAGAACTTCTGCTGTGTTCATGTGACAGTAAAATAAATAAATCCTCTGGGTCCAGATTAGTGTTTAGTTCTGCTTTTTTTTTTGTTGTTCTTGGAAACATTAGAGTAATTCATCGCTGGCAACCAGAAGAGACAGACGGAGTAGAGGGATTGGAACAAATTTTGTGACCTCTCTCCACTTCCCCATCTTGAGTGCGGGTTGGCAGATATGCATGTACGCTCACAGTCATGCTGGAACAAGTTACAGTGAAATGCACAGATGTAGAGCTCACACTGTTGTTTGCACACGCTGGGAGTTGCTCAACTCAACTCTCCAGGCGGTAGACTTTCCAATATTCACTGGCCTACTTTGATTTGAAGCACGTTAAGTCATTGATAGAGTCATAGATAGTAAAAGGGTGCGATGTCACTCACATTGTAGTGCAGATACGAGGGACAAATACAAGCTGTGGGCCTCTGCAGCCTGTTTCGCTTCCCTTTTGAGGCACTGTAGACGGGTGGCGGGTTTAGCAACGATTATTCTGAAGAGTTGTGCAATATTGAAACAGAAACTGCAATATGTGCTTTCTGAGGATTTCAAAATGCTTTTTTTTTTGTCTGTTACTTAAAAGCACATAAAACGTAAGATTTGTCAAATGAAAAAGGCAACTAGCAAACTAAATATCAACCTAATCGTTATACATTTGCATTTAGAAATCAACATGCCACTGAAGTAAGAGAAAACAAGATCTACACATGTGAACCGTTAGACCTGTTGCCCCAGTTCAGAACACACAGCTGAAGTGGCGTTTCACCCTGGGCTCAATGCTCATCGTGCAAAGAAGGCTGCTGTCTAAGGACACGGGAATCCTGTAGTTTTACAGTTGTTTGGTTCATCACCAGGAGAAAATAAAAGTTTTTACCAGCTCAAGACAACCTCCCTTGTAGCTCAGTGATGGCCTTTCAACAGTAGCCTTGTTTTCAGCTGATTGAGTGATTGAGGCTTTTCTGTTTTTTTTACTGGAACATTCTCACTGTTCAATCTGATCAAAGGCTGCGGGGCAGCTAACAGAGACCTAACCCCCCCCCCCCCCCCCCCTCCACTCACCAGCTACAACTCCACTACTCTGAACCAGTCCCCAGGCCTGGTGATGAAAGTCAGTGAGGATGTCAGTCGAGCTAACAGTGACGAGGCCCTACTGCTCGAATAACAGTACGAGGCACATTTTTGATCGGCTGAGTTAAAAGGGGCTTCACGAATTCCCCCTCTAAGCCCTGTGAGAGGATTTATCTTCATACATACACAAGCACCATTGCTGGAAAGAGTGAGGACACAAGCACACATAAAATCACAAAAAAAAAAAAAATCAACTACTTTTTTTAGTCGCAAAAACACCTAAATCCAAAAACAACTGGAAACCACTTTTACTTAAAAAAATGCAAATCCACATGCACAAGTTCATACATGTAGGCAAACACTGAGGCTCAATGCTGGAGTAATTTAAGGAATGCTAAATATTTACCTCTCCTGCCTGCCTGGATGGCTCCACCAATCAGCACTCTCTCTCTCTCTGACTGTCCATTAACTTAACATTTAAAGACGCCTGTTGCAGTAACTCTGAACCCAAGTACAAACCATCTCAACTGTGATAGTTACACTTCTGCTGTTTTTATTTTTATTTTGCTCTTCTGGCAGAATCAGATCTCACGCAGTGTACAGGTGCTTGTCAATATCCAGCAGGCATTTAGGAGAGAAACAAACACTTGAACATGTAATGCAGTCACTCGCTGTTTGATGTCAACAACGAACCGACGCTTAAAAGCCCCCTTCAGTCCATCTCTACCGGAGAATTAATGCTCAACACTGGAAGCGTTCTCGATGAACGACGCCCATTACAGAAAAGTGGTTTCATGGCAATGTTGCTGGTGTAGCACACAAATGTTTCAGGGCTCTCCAAACATCCTCAACCTTCTGACTGATCTGCATAAAAACAAACAATGTAGAAGCACAAAAAGCCAAGCAGCGAGCAAGTCTCCAGCTGAGGACTTCTGAGCATTTTCACTATGCGGGATACTGGCTGATGACTTTACACTGTGCATGCCCCTCAAATCCCTGCAGTCGTTTTAGCAAATAAATGAGATTGAAGCATGAATCTGAAATAGCTATCACGTTGCTACACTTCCATTATCACCGTTAAGGGAAATTAATCTAATGAATGTTCTTTAATTCCCCACAGGGAACCCTAAGCTTGTGTAACAACGCGAGCTATTAGAAACGTGACACTTGTTCAAAACGAATGGTTGTGCATGTAAAATGGAGCCCAGCGAGATAGCCTATAAAAGTCACTGTTTGCTTATTATGGATGTTGCCGCTGGGATTGTGATGCACACCAGGGACGGGGGAGTGTCACAGCGAGAGCTGCGTATTTGCATGATACGATCATTAACGTGACCGGATCACTTCATAATTTATTGGTGAGCCGTGGAGCCGTTTGCTCAGAGTGCTGACTGAGCATCACTGGAGTCGGACAACGAGAATATATTTATATATTTTTTTTATATTTAGAGAATGTGTGACATGCATGTGTGACAACACCAACACAGATTCCTTGTATGTGTAAAAAAAACGTACTTGGCAATAAAGCTTTTTCTGATTTGGATTCTGATATCACAATTTGAATAATCTCGCTTTGGCAGACCTTCCTCTGCAGTTTCCTCACACAATTTCCGGCGGCAACAGAGCCATCCCGGAAGTGGAACGTTGTGGATACAGACTACCATTTCAATAAGTAATTAGTATAAACAGTAGGGAAGTAACAAAACACTCAACTCACAATTCGATTCACGATTTTAAGTTCACAACACAATTTTCTCACAATATTTTTTTAACAGAATGAGCTGCAGACAAATATATTGCTATACAAAAATATTCCTTCATTTACATAAACTGTGCAAAATAACAGATCTACTGAAATTGTATTATATCCTAAATAATATTTAATAACAAAAATGTAATAACAAAAATCAAATACAACTAACTAAATAGAAAGAAATCTCTTCAAATACATAAACTAAGAAGTAGTGACACTTGAAGTCAAACAAATGAAATCAAAAGTAGATTACGCCCTAGGCCATTTAAAAATTTCCCCGCAATTAATTGTAATCTTTACACATTTATATACATTTTCAACCGACCCACGATGCATCGTTATGATCCCTATTAAACAGGCATGAAAGAAACACATTAAATCGACCATCAGGCCGTCATTTAACTGACAGCTTATGGACAATATGCTGTTGCTAATGCACAGGGTGTTTCAAGAACAGCTGTTGTTTTGCACAAAAGCAGATCCGAGGCAAGTGATTAAGGTAGCCATTGGGTTGGAGGTGCTCACTTTCTGTTCCTGCCCCGCCACTAATGCAATCTGGGGAAAGCAGGCATGGGCCTGCCTCAGCTATGCAGCCCTCCTGCCTCCCTCAAATACTTGTCCACACAGGCCAGAAGTGGGATTTAGTGCAATAGATCACACTGAAAGATGCTAAGTAACTGTTTGAACAAGCCAGGGCTATATTTATGAATGCAAGACCAGATGACACAGGAAGTAAGAGAAGGTACACAGAAGCCACAGTGGGACTGACGTATGCAACACATACTGTATGTCTTTGTTGATTCCGTCTCACTCATCGCAAATACTTTGGATTAAGGTGGAGCGGGGGTCAAGAATTTAAATAAGACTTCATTTTGTTTATGTGTGCGTTTGTGGGATTGTGAGATAACTACTTATCATCTATCACGTATTCTACGATGACACACATTTGCTTCATCAGTTGAGTTATCTGATCCTTTCAATATTTGTTATTCGTAGGAAGTTAACCTTACTTTGCTTGCATAGTCTTTGCATGCATCTGTTATAAAAACATCAGCTAAATAAAATTAAAATGTAGCTTTCTTCTGTGAATGATTCACTTCAAATCTGCCTGCATGTTTGAGATTAGGGGAAATTAAATGTAACTAAAAAGGAATTAATTCAAACTGTGTTGACAATCAAAGATAAACAGTGGGTTTTGCAGTTGAGTCATAATGTGCAGTATGCATGCTGATGACCTCCCGGGGGTTTCTCTGTGATGGATGCTAGGTGCGGTAAAAGCCTCAGTGGAGAAATTAAAAGCCCCCGTGGAGTCTCTTCCATGGTACTATTCCCTGTTGGCATCATATGTGCATGCCAGATACAAAAACAAACACAAACTGGAACTAATATTTCAGAAAAGCCAGGTTTCAAATTTGACTTTTTTTTTTTAATTCAGCACTGAGTAGATATAAATGTACTCACTTAAATTCTACTTCCTATTTTTTTTTTTTTTACAAAAGGTGAAAACTTTGAGCTTAAATTGTTAACAATTGTGTCCCAGAAATGTACTTAAATGATGTGTGTGGTGTCTGGATAGGTGGCAATCTGATGGTTAGAGAGGCAAAGCGATGACTGGAGGGTCGCCAGTGCAAATCCCCAGATCATCTTGGAAATTTGGATAAGAAAGGTGAACATGTGTTGCCCTCCCAAGCCTCCATAAAAACAAACGGTTGGCCCTTGAACATGGCATTTAACCTCCAACTAGTCCACTGGAGCTGCTCGTCTGCCAGTAAAAGACTGAAATTGTGCCAAGCAGCAACCAGATGTGAAAGTTGTTCTTCCTCTTCTTTAAAGGCTGAGTCTATGAATATCTTCATTTTTGTTGGTAGCGTGTATACTCACGCTTACATTTAGCACTTCTTTTTCAAAGCAGTGCAAGCATTCCTATTTTAGACTGAGGCTTTGGGTTAGCTGTAATCTGGTGTCATGTATGGACAGTCAGTGACAGGAAATGTGTTCCATCTGCAGAGACATCTAAATTTTGGGTGTAACACAACTGTCTCATACACACCAGTGAGCTCTATACTGAGAAAGCAGGAAATGTGTCTCTGAGATTGGGAGTATTATGTGCAGTTTGCTAAAGACAGTCCTATTGCAGCCTGCTAGTTCTCACAAATGTTGGGAAACAACTAATTAAACATTTACTACTGCAGTTTTAATCACTAAACTGTTAAAAATTGTTGTTTTTTTCCGTCTCTCGTGACAATTCAGGCAACCATGGACTCCTTCAGCTCCAAGGACATGGCCTTGAGGGCGCAGAAGAAGATCCTGAGCTCCATGGCCACCAAAAGCTCCGTCCAAATGTTCATTGACGACACCACCAGCGAGATTCTGGATGAACTGTACCGCGTCTCCAAAGAGTACTCTGGTAATAAAACGGAGGCCCAGAAGGTGATCAAAAACCTGGTCAAGATTGCCGTGAAGATTGGCTTGCTGTTTAGGAACAACCGTTTTAGCACCGAGGAGCTGGGAGTGGCCACCGATTTTAAGAAGAAGCTGCACCAGGGGGCCATGACGGCCATCAGCTTCTACGAGGTACGTCTCCATATATTTAATGTGTATATGCGGGCTTTAGCAAGTACGGCTGTGCAATTAATCAAAATTCTACTGCCGACAACGAGTTCTGCTCCTAATGATCACAAAAACAGTATAATCAATTATTTTGCACAATACGTTTTGCAAGTATACTCTTTATTTTGTGTCATGTTCTGGAAAAAAAATGTTCAAATGGCAAAAGTATTAAGGGAAATGTGTGTGTGTGTGTGTGTGTGTTCACTGTTGATCTAATCTGTCTAATCATGCTAAATAATCGTCATTTCAATACTGACCAAAGTAATCATGATTATGATTTTTTTTTTCCCATAAATGATGAGCCCTATTAGAAAGCGTGAATGTACTTTACTCTGATTGATCTGTGATCAATCGACTAACAGATAAATCACATAGGGATATCACCCCAGTGTTCACGGAGATCACGTCCAACAGATGTAAAAACAGATGCAATTAACATAAAACTGTAAACCCTTCTGTAGTCTTTCTATTCCTCATTCTGCGAAAGAGTCGACGTGTCCTGTACGTGGCCCAGAACTGAAGTTTAGTTTCATTTAAGTCCAACTACGAACTCAGTGACCTTCATTGAATTTTCCAATCTCTGCTTTCATAACTTGACAGAACATAAATAGGTTTGTGCAGTACCACTCTTAGATGTTAGATCAAAATGACAACTGCAAGAAAGATTGACATTTCTAGATAAAATAAATGCATTTAAGTGAACTATTGTATTTCATATAATTATTTTTAAGGGAAAATATCCTGATAAAAGACTTGATTATTTCAGAATACATGAGTTTGCTACTAATCTATCTATCTATCAATTCATCCCCTATCAGATTATGTCTTTTGTCCAACACAGATATTAGAGATGAATCCTAACAGTATTAACATTCTGACATTATATTTCCCGACCGGTGCAGGTGGATTTTACCTTTGATAAAGCCGTGATGGAAGAACTCCTGACCAGCTGCAGGGATCTGCTGCTGAAGCTAGTGAACACCCACCTCACCCCTAAATCCCACGGTCGCATCAACCACGTCTTCAACCATTTCTCTAACCCAGAGCTCCTGACCAAACTGTACGACCCCAGCAGCCCCTTCCGAGACCACCTTACCAAGATCTGCAAAGGACTCGACAAACTTATGGAGGAGGGGACAATATGACATAGAAATAATACAATTACAGACACTGGGAGATCAACAGGCAGACTCAGAACTGTTGAACACAATTGGTCTTACTGCCTAGGAGGACTCGCAACGTAAGACAATTGATTTGAGAACAAAACTGCTGCCCCATCGTTCTCAAAGAACATGTGGGATTAAAACATAAAGTTGGTTGACTCATAGTGCGTTCCATTTGTACTCGGCAGTCGTAATATCCGAGTTCAAAAGTCGGAAACATGCCCCCCGGAAGTCAGAAGTGCGGACAACCTGGCAGTACGCCAAGCTCCAAAATCCATCAACAGTAGTGAAAGTGGTTAGCCTGACAAGCCAGACCCACATCCAGATGTTGGGTCTGACCCACATCCAGATGTTGGGCCTAGGAACTCACCATTGGCTGAGCTCAATCCGAGGGGCGGGATAAACGGTTGTCTTTCAAACTCCCTCTGCACGCAATAGGATAGATCTACAACCAATCAGAGCAACGAAGAAGGGGGCGGAGCTAGTTGATAGATTAAACTTTAAACTCAGAACACATCTTCCTTTTCTAAGAATGACTTCAGTGCCGTTCTTTGTTCTTTTCTCAAAGAAAAGCTGAACTCCAGGTCTTCCAGAAGACCGCTGTTCGCCAGCAGCAGCAGCAGCCATAAGCCCCGCCCACCGACTCTATACACGATGTGATTGGCCACACAAAAATTTTGGTTTTCCAGCTCGCAAGCCAACAGAGAGTGTCTAGACAAAATAAATTTGCTGCCGCTGGTGTGCGTCTAGATTTCTAGGCTAGAAAGCTGTAGTAACATACAGTTTATTAGCACGTCTGTCTTATTTGTGTCCCACTAAAATCACTTGTACACAAAGTCCTGTCTGACTTCTGTGGACATGGTGTTACGCTGTTGTTATGCACAAATGACAGCCTAACAACGGCTAACCAATCCCACCGTGAATTCTGACTTGTTAAATGGCACGCAATCAACTCGGGTTCGACGTCATTTGTGCTCCGGCTTCCGAGGTAAATCGAACGCACTATCATTCCTCAAGATTTCAATGTTTAGAGATGATATATACTGTTTAACTGTGATATGTTTTTGTCTATTGAGACAAAGTTCAGAAACCAAACTTGAATATAAATTGGTTTATACTATATCAACCTGTTTTATTAGATTATGAAATGTAATCCAATGTTAAATATCTGAGACCTTGAAATGTTTCACAGAACTACTGATGTGAGGTTATGCAGAGGAGGAAGAGGAGTTAGAACAGCTGGAAAGATTTCATAGCGAGAACAAACAGGGAACAATGCCACTGTAATACAGCACTGCCATCTGGTGGTCAACACCACGCTTCAGCAACTCAATGTACTGTATTTACTGAAGTGCCTGGAAGTCAATGCAGCCAATAATAAAGCAAATAACCCCACAGTAGAAAATTACTTACACCGACACTTTGCAGTCGCAGCTTCAAAACATGTTTAGAGGCATCAACAAAAAGATTGACTCTTAAATAATGTTGACTGCACAAGCTTGAATGTTAATCCTATAATTCATGTTTTTTTCTGAAGATTGGATCATTGGGATTAAGACAGGTGTTGTTCTTTGGGTTTAACATTACAAAGATATTTAAAAAACAGACAACTTATAGAATATAGTCAAATATTGTAATCTAGCATTTGACTGCTGACATATTTTCTTCTTTGTGTAACAACAATGTGGAGAAAAGTCAGTTAAACTATTAAGTAGGGCTGGGCGATGTGGAGAAAATCAGATATCACGATATTCTTGACCAAATACCTTGATATCGATATTGCTGCGATATTCTAGGGTTGACAATTGGTGCTTTAACAAAAATATCTTCACACTTAGATTTTAGATATATAATCATCAGTAATGTGGACATAATGTCTAAGTGGGGAAAAGGCAAATAATAGAACAGCTAGAACAGTCTGGTAAGTTCAGAAAAGTACATCACTTTACTGTAATACAGCCTTTAAAACCAGGAAAATACACTTATGTCACGATATTGCAATATCCAAAATCTAAGACGATATCTAGTCTCATATCACAATATCGATAGAATATCGATATATTGCCCAGCCATACTATTAAGTTACAGAAAGTGTTTTTTTAAAGATCAAATGTTTGAGTCAACATTTATATATATATATATATAAATATAATATACATACATACATACATACAAATGAACCTAAACTTGGGATGGGTTTTTTTTCTAAAAATGACTATATTAAATGAAAAGAAATATGAATTTATCATAATAAAAATATTGCTTTCAAAATATATTCTAAAAGATACTGTATGTCTCTTTTCTAAACTTTGGCTACATTATAATTTAAATTTTTCAGCTGTAACAGAGAGAGAGAGAGAGAGAGAGAGAGAGAGAGAGAGAGAGAGAGAGAGAGAGAGAGATCAAGTTATGAGCAACGTTGTGTTAATCTTACAGTAAACATACTATGTCTAGATATTCATACCATGGCTGAAGGCGTTAGTCACAACACTTGGCCGTCTTTGCGTTATCGGGCTGTGAGGTAGCATTACACACAAACTACTTGTTGAGCTGACAATATAGTCATATGACTGAAGCAACTTGTGACTACGAATTCTCATTTTCAATATTTCACGCTCTTGTTTCCTGCTGTTGAGAACAAGCTAAACACAGCTAATCTCACACATAATCTACAGTTTGTCTCACGTAAGAAATAAGGCTAAAAGTGCAATATTCATTATCAAAAGCCTTTTAAAGTGCTCATATTATGCTTTTTGGATGCCTCCCCCCCTTTCCTTTATTGTGTTATATATCTTTTTTGTGCACGTTATAGGTTTACAAAGTGAAAAAGCCCAAAGTCCCCCCCAAAGGGACTTACCATCTCCACCAGAAAACACTGTTCACAAACAGGGTGAAAAGAGGAACTGCAACAATGTGCATTACAACAAATATATGATGTTTTTTTGTAAACCTATTCTGATAGAACCTCTAAATACAATTATGAACCTGAAAATAAGCATAACATGAGCACTTTAAAAGACAAGGTCTACATTAAATGGCAAATATGAAAATACTTTTAAGTCCATTCAGCAGCAGGATCACTTTATCTATAATGCTCTTATTATCCTGGAGGTCAAACCATGGGATGGGGCTTTCTGGGAAAGTTTCTTTAATGATCACGAGTGCGACAGCAAGAACAACATGTCACAGCTGGAAGATCTCATCTTCGCGGTCTCTCAGTTTCTTGGTGAGTTTGGTGATAGTTAGGGGTACTGCCACATGCGATGCCTGCTGCTGCTGCTGCTGCTGCATTCTGGAAGACAAAATGACGCTTTGCGACCTCGTAAGCGGCCAACAGTCTGATGTCCTGCTGGTGCAAGCTGCTTCTAGGGCGGCAACCCTGTGAAGAATAAACAGATGAGAAGATACGGTCAGTCTTAAGACTGATATGATTCACATAATCAGCCTCACAAACGTCATGCCTTTTGATCTGAAAGTATGAGTCCTGCAAAAATATCAAACAGGTCTCTTTATTTACAGTCGTGACATTTGGTGCCAAAGCAGGAAGTGGTTAATAAGAATGGGGAGGCCATGGAGGTGGAAGGGTTTAAGTATTGGACTTGGTATAATATATAGAAAAGTAACACACACACACACCCAGGGCTGCCGTGAGGTGCTGACTTGAAAGTAAATAAAAAGGTGTCGCTCACTCTGACTCCATAAGCATTTCTCTATTTATTCTGATGACATTTCGGCCCTCAGGCGAAAACGTTGTCAGAATAAATGCATGAAGAAATGCATATCAAGGCAGTGTGCCACATGTTTTTCTCACTTTCAAGTAGGGCTGGGTACCGAATTCAATTCAAAATTCACTTTTTAGGCACCAACCTAACTGCTTCTATATAGAGTATCGAAAAATGCCTCGTCATTCAGTACCTAATTTCAATACCTTAAGGAGTAAATCTCATTAGCGTCAGTGAGCCAATAAGCACGCAGCATCCTTCTACCGAGATCTAATAATGTCTGTGATTGGCTGTCAAACATTACACGTCGTAGAGACGCAGGAAAAGCTCTACGTTACGCAGAGTGTAACGTAGAGTCACGTAGTAGGAGCTGAAAAATAAATAAAAAGATTAGTGCTGTAATGTTGTAATATCTTTTTGTTTTTATAAAATTGGTATGGCAAAAAGTATCGTTTAAGAACCGGCATCAAAGTCACGGTATCGGTACAGGTATCGAGCATTTTTGAATGATACCCAGACCTACTGTCAAGCATTTGACTTGGACCATTATAGGAGTAACTGGTCCTTGGGAGTGAAGTAATGGTGGTACTGTACATATGAAATATATTGAATGCCAAACAGCAGCACAGAAGCAGCTATAACTTGAGGACTCTCTCACAACACAAACATGGAGCTACGGGCTGCACAATATATCGTTTTTTTAACGTCATCGCGATATCAACTGGCGCAATATACACATCGCCAAACGCCGCGACACATCGTGAAAGATACTCGCCGTTTTTTGTGTTATGGTTGAAAGAAAATCAGTAGAAAACTGCAATTTCACCCTCGTGTCGTCCTCGGGTCAAAGTTTTTTTTTTTATAATCAGACAATATGGGACGCCGAAATAAGGGCAGAAAATGTTACAAATAAATAAATGACAAAATGTTGGGAAAAGTGATAAAAACGATGAAAAATAATGTTAAAAACACCAGAAGAAAACATCACAAACTATGAAAACAGCACCAAAAACGATGAGAAAAAACGCGACTAAACATCAGAAAAAGCGATAAAAATGTAGATATTTTTTTTTTTAAACGTTGAAAAAAAACCCACAAACTTAATTAAAAACATTTTTTTTTTAAAAGCTAGTGTTTTTTCATGTTGACAGGAAGACATCACATGGGTTAAAATGTAACTAACTTTTTTAGTTGTGCCTTTTATACTCAACTCAACGTTCAATTTGTTCAATGAAATAATGTTGGAAACGATTTCCTTTCATTTGTTTTCAATTCAACAAGCAGTTTGTTGTATATTACAAGAATACTAAAAGGTACACTTTATTGTATTTATTTTTATTTATTGCAAGTAATATTGTTATCGCGATACTCAACGTTAATCGCATATTTTCCTCATATCGTGCAGCCCTAAGCGTTACTGTGTCTGAACAACCGGTGCACACGCACGCCGTGAGAGCCGTGCGGTCGTACCTTTGCTCTGCTTCCTGGCATCCTTTGACAGCAGCCTGCTTGGACTGATTTATCAAGCCATCCAACCTTTTCAAAAAATCCACTGGAGTAAGGTCTGACACCCTTTCTTTGCCATCATTTTGCTTCCTCTCAGAGGAGCTCCCCGTGTGCCCATTCTGAGCAGAGGCACAGTCTTCTTCACTGTTCTCTTCATCCCAATCCACCGCGTTATTACAGTGGTCCAAGTCTGACAGCACAGGGATTAACAGGGACGTTTTCAGGAATATCGAGTCATTGGTGTACAGTCTGTTCGCTCTTTTGATCTGCTCCATCTGGAAGAGAAGATTACCTCGTCAACCTTTTGTAAACTGGTTTTTAACTTGACTAAAGCTAGCTCCACCACCCATCCCCCCCAAAACAAAAATAAACGTTGGTACTTTTTGCTGTTTTACTAAAATCACGAGCAAGACAGCACTCCAATTAAATAGTTAATTCATGCAAATTGAACAATTGAATAATTTAATTAAAGCTGTACTACTTGTGATTTTTGACAGAACTTTATTTCACTGAGCCGCAATAAGACGTAAACAAAAGACTACAATAACAAACATGTATATAGTAGTTTTAACAAATAACAAATGTTTAAAAGCTATAGTCAACGTGGAGGCATGATATAACCAGGGTCCAAAATTAGCACCATTTACCAGCCAAATGCTGGTAAAATATGCAAATGACTGGTAGATTGTCTTCACTCACCAGCCAAAAAAACAATGGTGATCTATTGAGTGGCTGGTACAATGTGAACATGCACTAGTCACATGGCTGATGGATGAAAATGTTAATTTTGGACCCTGGATATAACTATTATTTCCAATATCGGCTTAAAATGAATTGCTGGAGGACTTATAAAAAGGAGAAATGAATACTTACAGACACTCCATATTTCAGGGCCAAGCCTTGCAGTGTTTCTCCAGGCTGGATGTTGTGTTCAATGCGTCTCTGGCGAACCGGAGAGAGCGGAGAACGGACCAGACTACCGTAAGACCTGGTGCGGCGGCCCCCGCGGAGTAAGCCGGTCCCCCCGGCTGGCAAAGGTGCTCGCTCCCCGGACATAGTCATGAACCACTTAGCTAGCTAGCGTTAAGTTGGGCAACCGAACAATTGCAGTACGTTACAAGCCAACTTGCATGTTGTTTACATCATGAGAATACAGCCTATTGTACAAGCTACTTAGCCTAGCTAGCTAGCTAGCAACCTAGCAGCTTAGCTAGCTAGCTAGCTGCCGGCTAATTAACGTTGACGCTCGTGTATTTTTTTTCTCCAAACTATGTATGTATCTCGCGAACTTATGCCACAGCTAATGACAATAAGTTACTTGACAACAAGTTTCACCTACCATATCTCTCAAAAAACACCTGAAAAGTTGCGGAGAAAGTTGTTTCCTGGAGTAACGTCTCTCCGCTGCTTTATGTTGCCATGACTGCCGAGTTCAGCTGACTGTCACTGAACTCCCGCGAGTCTTTACTTGCGCTGCATTCAATATAATTGGAAAATCCGAAACAAATGGAGCCTTGGAACCCAAATTAACTTATTTGTCCACCAGCCAAATGGCTAGTGGATGTTCAAATGTGACCAGCCACTCAGTAGATCACCATTGTTTTTTTGGCTGGTACAATCTACCAACCACTTGCATATTTTACCAGCATTTGGTTGGTAAATGGTGCTAAATCCTGTTGTCCTCGGGTCAAATTTAACCCATTTTCAAAAAAAATTCTATATCAGAAATTTGGGTTTCTTTCAACCAAATTGTCAAAAAAAAAATAACGTGAATGGTTCCGTACAACGCTCTTCGCAAGTAAAATAAATGATCAGTTTACTACTTCCATTCAATTTGGGTGTTTTATTCAATTTTACAGCATTTGGGGAACAAAAAAAATATTATAATAGAATGTTGGAAAAAGTGACAAAAATGTCGAGCTTCAAAAACTTAAAAAAAAGTGCAGAAAAAAACAACAAAACATCGGGAAAAGTGACAAAAACATAGAGAAAAGGGACAAAGGTTTCGCAAAAACTTCTAACATTGAAAAAAATAACTTTCAATTTTAAATTTTGACCCAGAAAAACTAAAAGTTGCGCGGTCGACGGGAACTCAAGGGTTAAACACAGTTCATGCAGTAGCTAGATCTATGCTTAAACAGGTCCAGACCATTTGCTACACAGAAATGGAAGATTTCTGTTAATTGTCAATGTTTTCTGAGCATTAGACACATTTGGCGTATTTTAAATATATTGGAGCTGAATGTTTACAGGTATATAAAACATGTCTAAACCAAGCGAATGCAAAATATAGTAGGTTATAAGCTCTCAACATTAAGAGAAACTGGCCATTGCCAAACTAGCTCTGAGATCAAAACAATTTACCACATAAAAACTGAGCTGACCGGTATTTTTTAATCAGGAAACTTGTATTTCCCATTTCCTCTGTTGACTGGGAACGCAACATTTCGTTGTCGTGAAGTAGCTAGCTAGCCAGTCAACTATGCTAACCTGTTACTGACATCTGTTTTCAGGTTAATAACCATAATAATTATGTCTTTTAAAAGGGAAGGTGATGACAAGAGTCAGTTGAATATCCTGAAGGTAACACTTTACTTGTAAGCTTTTCTAGAAGGTACTTTAGTGAAGGGTTATGCATGTTGTTATGGTTAGCATCCTGCTAGCTAACTGCCATATAGCCTACTGTATATCTGTATATATCTATGGCTAAGAGCAGCTAGCTGTAGTATTAGAGATAAATCTCTGAAACTGTAAACTATGTATTAACCTCTCTACTATTGCTGACCTCTATCAATGTCTTGTGTTTCAGAAACGGCGTGTGGCAGATCTTCTGTCTCATTATATTCCAGAAGATGAAGCAGCTCTTATGAAAAATGGAAGGTGAAATTAACATTTTTGGGAAATGAATGGCTGTAAAACGCATAGAAACGGATGACATAATGTTAAAATTCAACCCTTTTATGCTGTCTCCAGATACACTTGCCTTGTGTGCTCCTACCGTCCCGTGTTTGACACAGTCGATACGTTGACGGTCCACAGAAACGGGAAGAAGCATCTAGAAGGTGAGACGCTTATTGATGATGATGAGTTATTTTATGTTTAGGTTGTAATTTCCTTTATTTCCTGAGATATCTAGTGTAACTTTCTAATATACCAGTTCAGTTCAGTTCAATACTTTATTGCCATGTCAAGACAGTTGATTGGAATTTGTCTTGGTGCCAATCAGGTAAAAAAAACAAAAAACAGGCAACAACATACACAGGAACATACAGTACATAAAAGACAATCACATAGGCAATCATTCAAAGGGGTCATCCCTATGTTCCCCGGGTCCTATGTTCCCCGGGTCAGGGTTAGGCCTACATAGGCCTATTATTTTCCATGGAATTTGGTATTAATGGTGGAAAAAGTAACAGACCGGGGAACATAGGACCCTTTTTTGACCCTATGTTTGACGTATGTTTGTCTCATACAAAGAGGGGAACATAGGACCCGGGGAACATAGACACGCTCCCCATTTCAACCAGTAAAAAGCTGTAAAGACCTTGTGCTATTAACCTCCCATGAAGTGTCTTGTGCAGTCTGTAAAGTGCATTTGAATAAGGTGCATTTAGTCCAGGTTTACTCTGCAAGGTGCCTGAGCATTAAAGGTGCACTATGAGTTCCTGCATGGTTTCAGCGCGATTTCATTTTTGTCTCAAGTGGTAGCCATCTCTCCTTGAACCGCTAACTGACATTGCTGAGCGACCGATCCTCCGTTTTCTATGTGCACACCGTACTGTTGTGAAAGCATGTTAGACATTTTTAGGTCAAATAAACATTCATTCTTTTTCATGTTGTATTATGTAGGATTAAAAGCATTCTATGGCAAGAAAGCACGGTTGAAGAATGAAATGGCAAAAAGGCACCATGAAAACTACGTCCAGACTGAAGACACAAAACAGGTGCGTAACTATAACAGTTAGATTAGATTAGATTAGATTAGACTCAACTTTATTGTCATTGTGCAGAGTACAAGTACAAAGACAAAGAAATGCAGTTTGCGTCCAACCAGAAGTGCAAAAAAAGCAACGTGATATTCAAAGTATAGACAGGACAAGAAATCTAGTGCAGTGTAGACAGTAGTATACAGTTGGTTTACAGAATGTGGTTTAGAGTAATATAAATTAAATATCAGCATCAACCGTGGATGTATTACGTCGCAACACCATGGATCTGCACTGTAAGACTGTTGAGTCGACTCGTATTGTTGTCTTGTGTCGAGGGCTTTGTGTGGCGCCCCCTGTGACTGCCATATGACCCTGACAACTGATATCCTGCTTAAAACCAAACATTTAAATTGTTGTTTGTTGTGGAAAAGATAAACATCACTTATGTTTTAAAGGAGCCCTCGTGTTCAGCCCCTTTACTGGCCCAAACACGGAAGCTTACACATCACGCTTTGTTGAAGACTGTACCATATAACAGCTGCCATACCAAAACCAGGTGAGTGACGTGGTTATTCACTGAAATAATTCCTACAAATATGTAAAGAAAAAGAAAAACAACAACACACAACATAAATGTACATCTGTTGTCATTTTCAAGTACAAAATCTGGAGAAGGAGCCCTGAGAATCAGCTCCGATCCCAGCGACAACTCTTTCAGCAAAACAGCATCGGAACAAGAAAAAGCATGCCGAAAAACTGAAGTTTCAAACAGTTTATCACAAAGCACTTTCAGTGGCTGCACAGCAGGTAAAGGTCTGTACGAACATACGAATATTGTTTTCATTATTGTGTCATGCATACAATAAAATATGCCTAGCCCACACAGGCTTACAAGACCACATTACCTAGGACAAAGGACCAGATGCCAAAGTGACCACACACCCTAAACAAATGCACCTTCTAGTCTTTTTGCCAAGCTTTAGAGACAAAAGTCGCCAAGTTATAAATATTAAATTTAAACAACCACTCCTACTGGTCCTCATCCGTGCACCAGAACATTTCAGGTTTTTTGGACAGACATCTCATGTGAGATCGGTGTTCTTACCTCATCCTAATACGGACAATATGTGAATTGTTCTCATCTTCTCCTACTTCACATAGTTCGCTCAACCTTTTATCTTCTTGGATAGTTTTTTTGGAGGTTGTGTCAGGTCCTGTAGTAGGAAATCTTTTACTTCGTTGTTCTGATTTTGTCCTGTTGATGGGTTCTCACTAGCGTCCCTTTCTTTTGATATATGTATATGCATTTTATACTGTTTGTTCTACCTATTCTGTTGTACAGCACTTTGTGATTTTATCTGTGAAAAGCGCTTTATAAATACATTTTACTTACTTACTGTTGTGATTTTGCTTTGACTGTGTGCATGTTGTGTGTTGTGTAGCCAGTGAAGGGTCACATCCAGACATAAAGGCTGAGGCTGCAGTGACACAGGACGCAGAGCCCATAACAGCGCAGAGGAGGAGAGAGCTGGAGCACTACCTCAAACTGAAAAGGTACCTACAGTACACAACTTCTTTTTTGCGGAAGTTGTGCATTCTCACTACTAGATGTCAGCTCAGTATATATTTGACTGTGGGCCTGTCAGTGCATTTATCAGTCCCTCCAGAAAAACGTGATTATGTGATCGCATAATTCAATGCATAATCAGCCAAAGTCTGCATATTTATGCGGGGGGGGCCGCATTCTTTCAAATACGCCGCACTTTCGCCGCGTAAATTGCCGATTTCCGCACAAAATATGTGGGGCTTGCATGATTTCATAATCCCTGCATTTTCGTTGCGAAAAAGTCACATATATCTCAGCAGAAAGTTGAAAAATCTTGTGTTTACTTCACACAAGAGCAGCCATTTTCCCCTGTTGCCATGGGAACGTTATGAAGTGACGTCATTTCTCCTAGTGAGAACACGGTGTTGGGGGGGAATCACTTTGTTTTTTCTCTTTTTCATCAAAACGCAGTTTAAGCAAGTTTCCGCAATTTCATCGCATAAAACTGCATAAATATCCCGCATATTCCATCACATTTTTTAAGAAAACGTGCCGCATAATCAAGGATTTTTGCCCTCAACAATCACAAAAAAACTCCACGTTTTTCTGGAGGGACTGAATATTTAATCTGTCTTGTCTGTTCCTTAGTGACGGGTGGTTGCCAGACCGAAGCGGCCAGTGGGTGAGAGACGAGAATGTGGAGTTTGATTCAGATGAGGAGGAGCCTACTTCGCTTGCCCCTCAACCTACAAGTCACTAAGACGACTAAGAACTGTGGGAAAACCCAGATGAACTTGTTCCACACTGGTACATTCAGAGGCCTGTTTGAAACAGCCGGAGCACCACGTGCAAGGACTTCATTAAAGAGATTTGTACTATTCATCAGCCTTACATTGAATTCCATGGGTTTTCTGTGCTGATTCTACTACTGTGTGTTGGACCAATCGTCAGTCAGCTTTACTATACATCAGCAGCAGAAAGGCTGTGTTGGTGCTAATCTGGATAGTGGAGCGGAGCCACTGGTTAGCATTCTCCGCAGTGTTTGTTCAGCACCCGGCTCAGCACAGTTGGTATGAATTAGATAACACGGTCAGGGTCAGTGGGAGGAGGGGGGGGGGGGGGGGGGGGAGGACTTAACATGGGTTAGTTTCTGATGACACTGCTAATATGTGCCCAAAGAACGGCCACTTCCTTATTTTGGCACTTAGAGTGCCACCATGACGTGGGCTCAGTGGTGTTTTAACCCCCCAACGTCTCCTTCCAGGCAGCGCTGCGACCGCTGACTTCAAGGCACCTAACCATAACCATAACCATTGCCTAATCCTAGTGCCTTCCAGGCAGCGCTGCCTTCCAGGGAGATGTTGGGGGGGGCTCTCATCATGTTGAAGATCTTCCTCACTTGTCGTGGAGACTTGGCAGTGTGACATGTAAACACTTGTAAAATGCTTTGAAGACAAACGTATCGAGGTTTAACTTTTGATTACCGTTCACATTTCAGCATTAGAACGTTCACAAACCTCTGACGGCAATCAGAAAACTAAAATGGAACCAGACGGAACACCGTATGGTAAATGCTTCTGTCACGGCATGCGTGGCGCCCAGCGTTACAGTCTAAAAATACACCTGTGTTTTACGGTGCAACAGCGATCAGAGGGGAGAGAAACCTTTTGGAACAGACTGTGGCGAGGTGAAGCCTGTACGGCTTTTAAAAATGCGACCTTTACAGAGGTCTAAAAGTCAGCTTTGTGCTTATTACTTGGTGGCCATGTCAAACTTGACATTAAGTCTGAGCACTTCAGAGAAATGAAATCGGTTCAAGACACGAGGGGAGTATAGTGTAGGAACCCCAGCAATGCTGTCAAAATCCTCAGAGGTTAACAGCTGTCTCTGCTCATAAATCTCTGTGGGGGGGGGGGGGGGGGGGGGGAGAGGGGGCACACCGGTGTAACCCTCTTCAAGTTGGTTCTTATATTTGAACAAGGTAACTCAAGCCCAGTGGACTAGGTTACGTTTCCCATCGGGGGTCTGGGGGGTAAAAATAGCTCAGGTGCTTGAGGGAAGTCAGAGATCAGGAGAGACTTTAAGGGATTAAAGTGCTGTGGATCTTAACATGAAGGGTTCATCCCCAAAATGCTGCAGTACAGTATGTCAATCTTAGGTATCCTGCAGAATTGCTGTCATATTGTGAACGTCTCGTATGAAATCCTGTATGCCCAGTATCCCTGGATCTAATTAAATTAATTAACTAAATTAGTATGACACGATTAAATGTCCATTTGAGCTTCTTTCTGCTAAATGCTTCTGTGCAGTTCCAGCTGTGGATATTCAAATGCACCAAAGTATGCGCTTCTTTGGTGCATTCAAACCAATATTTGTTAAGAATTATATTCATATATCCAGTATAAATGTGATGTTCAGATAAGGGGCCCTATTTTAACGATCTAAGCTTATGGCGTGAAGCGCCTGGTGCAGGTGCGTTTAGGGCGTGTCCAAATCCACTTTTGCTAGTTTGAAGGTGTATAAAAAGTGTCCGTGTGCCGGGCGCCTGGTTCTAAAGGGTTGTTCTTAGTGTCTTCATTAATCAGAGATGTGTTTTGGGCGTAACATGCAATCAACCAATCAAACCAAGAGATCATCTCCCATTCCCTTTAAAAGCCAGGCGCGTTTGGACCTTGGAGCATTGCTGTTATGATGGAGGATTTACACCCTAATATGTTTATTAGTAATCTTCTGCATGTGTGTGTGCTGCTGTGCGTCCCTGTGTGTGTGTAACAAGCATAGTGTGCACGTGCTGTGCACGAGCCTCGGAGCATTTTACTAATGTGCTGTTAAAATAACAATGAAATGCTGCGTTTTTGACTTTAGACCAGGTTTTTGTTGGTCAATGGTGCCATCACTTCCTGCTGCCTCAAGATAGCAATACGCCCAGAATGCACCTGAACACACCTCCCTGTAAGACCAGCACGCCCAGAATGCACCTGAACACACCTCCCTGTAAGACCAGCACGCCCAGAATGCACCTGAACACACCTCCCTGTAAGACCAGCACGCCCAGAATGCACCTGAACACACCTCCCTGTAAGACCAGCACGCCCAGAATGCACCTGAACACACCTCCCTGTAAGACCAGCACGCCCAGAATGCACCTGAACACACCTCCCTGTAAGACCAGCACGCCCAGAATGCACCTGAACACACTTCCCTGTAAGACCAGCACGCCCAGAATGCACCTGAACACACCTCCCTGTAAGAAGAAGAAGAAAAAATACTTTAATATATTCTTTTATTTAAAGTATTTACAGTTTTTTTTTTCTCCCACAGAAAGCACCACATTCAAATGTTTTCATGAATGAAAGGAGTTGATTTTTTGTTTGGGATGATGTTGGCGATGCTCAAACTAAAAAGCACAAAAAAAAAAGACACTTCACATTTTGCTTGTGACCTATACATGTCTTTATGATGAATTCAGCAGTCTACAAATAAAAGCTGGCTGCGGGAAATGAAATGGTTAGACATGGATGTTAGATGGACTGCACAACGACCCATGTTAACTCGGGGGGTGGGGGGGGATTCGTTGGGCTCTGGCGCTCCACGTTGGGAAAGCTGGCACGAGTCTGTCTGCAGGCTCCAGGGGGCTAAAGTGGTTCTTCTTCTGTTTGCTCCTCGTTGCTTTCATCTTAATCTCTGCTGGCGAACTGCAGAGAGAAAAAACATGAAATTTGACATAAAATAACAGGCAAAAAGATGGTTGCTCAAGATACATTTATTACACTTAAACATGAGCCTAGAAATCTGGATTTTAGTCTACATTTAAAGCCTCTACTGACACCTAGCCAACCATTTCATTTAAGATCATTTTTACACACACACATCCTTCCCTGTGCAGAGTGAATATCAGGGTTCAACAGTAGTAAAGTAAAAAACCACTTGCCCCCTTTCGGGCAAGTTTCAATCATTTGTTCACGTCTCGTTCGCA
>CM042429.1:40048628-40128628 GCA_023631565.1 Gymnocephalus cernua
GTTGCTCATCAGCGTGTACATTCCGAGGATGGCTGCAAGTACAATCAGGAAAACAATCACCATGACTACAAGATCAAAATATCCGTGGTATCTGGATGAGATCACCCTGAATGTCCTGGACTGTGTTTTTCCATGGTTGCTGTTGCGGTGTACTTGCACCGATATCCCCGAGACAAACTCATCGCTGCATTTGCAAATAAAATCTTTTTGATTTCAGACCCCATTTCTGAGAACCAGAGGCCCGGTTGGTGTTCCCTCATCTCTGTGTTTCTACTCTGTGTGTCTCTTTGATAAGATAACGATTGTGTTGCCTGAGCACAGCAGGAAACTCTGGAACTCCCAAAGGAAGTAATGATACCCCACACTGATACAGAAGATACACAAGTTTCAGGGTGAGGGGGTGGGCCGCTAGCTTTCTGAGGGTTATTCTAGCCGATATGGAGTCAGTGTTGAAAGACCACACACAGTTTTGGAAGAGACAACTTGGATAACTTCCTTCTAAAGAGAGGAATCAGCGAGTTAAGACTCAATGTTGTGAAGAAGATTGAACAGAGAGAATGAACTGGGAACCTAGAAAACTGGTCAAGAAAGAGCTCATAAAAAGCTGCAAAGAATAATCCATAAGTCAGTCCCTCCAGAAAAACGCTGAGTTTTTTTGTGATTGTTGCGGGCAAAAATCCTTGATTATGCGGCACGTTTTCTTAAAAAATGTGATGGAATATGCGGGATATTTATGCAATTTTATGCGATGAAATTGCGGGAACTTGCATAAACTGCGGTTTGATGAAAAAGAGAAAACAAAGTGATTCCCCCCCCAACACCGTGTTCTCACTAGGTGAAATTACGTCATTTCATAACGTTCCCATGGCAACAGGGGAAAATGGCTGCTCTTGTGTGAAGTAAACGCAACATTTTTCATCTTTCTGCTGAGATATATGTGACTTTTTTGCAACGAAAATGCGGGGATTATGAAATCATGCAAGCCCCGCATATTTTGCGCGGAAATCTGCAATTTATGCGGCAAAAGTGCGGCGTATTTGAAAAAATGCGGCCCCCGCATAAATATGCAGACTTTGGCTGATTATGCGTTGAATTCTGCGATCGCATAATCACGTTTTTCTGGAGGGACTGATTAGTTGTTAACTCTAATTATTATAGTTATTCGATGAATCTGCAACTAATGAAATTCATCGCCAACTATTTTTTTTTGTGGTAAATCTTTTATTAGCACCATTTATATCCTTCAGAAATACCTGAATATCAATATTGCGGCGATATTGTAGTGTTGACTATTGGTACTTTCACAAAATATGCACACAATGAGATTTTTTATAAATAATCATCAGTTATGTTGATATAATGACTAAGTGGGAAAAGGCAAATAATAGAACAGTTACAGCAGTCTGGTGTGTTCGGAAAAGTACATCACTTTACTGTAATACAGACAGACAACACATATCCTGGCATATCAGGATATTACGATATCCAAAATTTTTAAGACGATATCTAGCCTGATATATATTGATATTGATATAATATCGATATATTGCCCAGCCCTAACAACAACAACAACAACAAGCAGCAATTTACAAATACAGAATTATAAACATAACGACAGAATGAGTGATTAGTGCAGGTTTTTTAAATCAAGGACCCCTTAACTGAGAGACGGAGCAGGGCCCCCCCCCCCTACTAAATATACTGAAGTTGCACATTGAACTGGGCCTACAATAACTTTATACATTTTTACAGAGAATACTAAGCATCTTAAAATAGCCTAATAATTGTTGGCATGATTTTATAATCATGTTTTAATGTTAAACATCCACACTTAGGATGAACTGTATCTGTGGATGGTTACCGTAGTGACACCTTATTACATATGGGCCAGTCAGCCTGTCATCACTGGGGATTTATATTTGCTAATAATATGTTGGATTCATGTTCAGACTTTAAAATGTTGGTGAAAAAACAAACAAAAATGAACAATAATTTGGAGGCCCCCCTGCATTGACTCTGAGGACCCCCTAGGGGTCCCGGACCCCCTGTTGAAGATCCCTGGATTAGTGATTAGTGTGTTAAAGAGGCCAGAGAGTAAAAATATGTTAGTAGTGCTGTTATTTAAACGCGTTTATTAACGGCGTTAACGCAAACTCTTTAACAGCGTGACGTTAATGTTCTTTTTGGCCGAGCAAACTTTGTAGTTTTTTTTTTCACATGTTGTTGCAACAACTAGTAACGTTAGAAACACCACACCGGATCTAGCGAGACCGGGATCACAACAACAGGCCACGCCGCACACGCTTGTTTGGGGGCTTGCGAGCCGGCCATAGAGCAGCGGGCTAACGTTACGTTTTGAGCGGGTGGCGAGCGCGAGACGCCGAAATGGATGCCAATAAGATTCTGGAAATGGAAAGTTTACTTTTAAAAAGTTCCACTGACACGACCAAAAGTGATGTGTGTGTTTTGTGGTTGTGAACTGAGTTATCGTCGCAGCCCGTCCAGTCTGAAATACCGCCTGATGGCCCAGCACGCGGCTGATGCCAATTCTCCGCCGCCATCGTCAAAGCCAGGCGGCAGTGGATGACTTCAGACAGAAGCACGCGGATACCACTGCTCCATGTCCGTCTTGTATAAAGTACTCAAAAACAATACTTGAGTAAAAGTACAAGTATCTTACCAGAAAATGACTTTGGTAGAAGTTAAAGTCACCTTTTAAAATATCACTTGAGTAAAAGTCTTAAAGATATTTACTGTACTTAAGTATCAAAAGTAATTTATGATATTAAATGTACTTAAGTATTAAAAGTAAAAGTAAAAGTAAAAAAAAAATTGATTATGAACTTTATTGTAGCTCCCTCATAGTGAAGCGTAATATTCAGGGTTTCCACACCTTCTTAAACATCACGTCTGACATCAACAAAGAGAAAAACGCAAACTGAATTTGATTGTTTGTGAGAAAGAATCGTTAACTCCGACGTTGCAGTAACTAAGATGCTCAGGGGAAATGTAGTGGAGTAAAAGTATTCACTTTATACAGGATATGTAGTAAAGTAAAAGTAAAAGTTTCCAGAAATATAAGTAACGAAGTAAAGTACAGATATGTGAAAATTCTACTTAAGTACAGTAGCAAAGTATTTGTACTTTGTTACGTTACAACACTTCTCCATGTTGATAAGAGCATTACAATGAGAAAATATAATGGAACAAAAAGAAATCAAGGGACATTTAGAATAGATAAAAATGTGTGATTAATCGTGAGTTAACTATGACATTAATGCGATTAATCGCGATTAAATATTTGAATCGTTTGACAGCACTAGTCTTTAGCCTAGATATAAAAACAGAAATGGAGGGAGACCATGTGATATCTAAAGGCAGCTGGTTCCACCTTCTAGTCGTCTGGGACTGGTCCGAGCCGGGCGGCACCGGGCTAAACAACGTTTCCTGGGGGGGGGGGAAACCCTGGTGACAGTTTTCTCTTGTTCTCCTGCTGTTACTGTTTATGGCCAGGAGGAGGCAGACCTGCTGCTTCTCCTCTTCCTCTTGTTGTAACCTGCCAAACTGTGTCACAGACTGTGACAGCAGCTCCCCCCCCCCCCCCCCCCTTCCCTCCACCGTCGCTCCACCTTCCCAGCCTCCTGACCCAGTGTGGGGAACCATGGGACAGGCCTTGTGAGGAGAGGGAGGCCAGAGAGACAGCTGCCTGCTTAGGGAAGGGGGGGGGGGGGGGGGGGGTAACCGGCCATAAACACCCCCAAGTTATCCGATTTGGCCCTGAGAATAACCCACGGTAGCTTTACAGCACAAACTAGATTGCAGCCACTCAAAAGCTCAATAAAGCAACATGGTAATGCAAATTAAACGTGATAATTAAGTCACCAGGGCAACTTGTTGGATCTGGGTCTCTCTCTCCCTCTTTCTCCCCCCCCCTCGCCTCCCCATGAAGCGGGTCAGCCCAGCTATTCATCCCTCTTTTAGTCGGTTTGCCAAAAACGCCCAAACAAAAGAGCGACAGAGGCTAACTGAGGTTTAATCCTCATCTGGACTCCATCCAGGGTTAAAACGGCCGTCTCTCTGACAGGCTGATGGAGCCGGACAAACAGGCTCCACTGCTCTGCCTTCCCGGACGCCTGCCCCTCTCTTTCTCTGTTTCTGCCCCTCTGTTTCTCTGTTTCTGCCCCTCTGTTTCTTTGTTTCTGCCCCTCTGTTTCTTTGTTTCTGTTTCTCTGCCCCTCTGTTTCTCTGTTTCTGTTTCTCTGTTTCTCTGTTTCTGTTTCTCTGTTTCTGTTTCTCTGTTTCTGTTTCTCTGTTTCTCTGTCTCTGTTTTTCTGTTTCTCTGTTTCTGTTTCTGTTTCTCTGTCAGAAGTAAGGGTGCTCCGATCAGGATTTTTGAGGCCGATCACCGATCACCGATTGCTGGAAGACGTATCGGCCGATACCGATCACCGATCACTTTTATGAACTGAAAATTACGCCATTACATAACAGTCACACATGTTTAGAGAATGTATCAGTAACTGTTTGGCTTTCTGTCCTAGCTCAAAATCTAAAAAATGTCCTTTCAAGGTTCAAGGAGTCTTTATTATCCCCGAGGGGCAATTCGTTGTGCAGCAATAGAATGCAACATAAACAACACATAGACTATACAGAAAACAAACCCCATCAATAATAGACAAAATAAATACAAACTACACAGACATACACATCTCGCAATGACTTATTTACAAAGCCTATAGCAGCAGGAACAAAAGAGTTTTTATGTCTGTTTGTCCTGCATTTTGGCAGACAGAATCTGCGGCCAGACGGTAACATCTTGTCGCTGTTCAGAGGGGGGGGGGGAGGGGGGGTTATATCAGCCAGGACTGACTGGGCTTTCTTCAGAGTCCTTATCTCATATAGAGAGTTTAAGTCAATCAGGGAGTTTTGGGAAATTTTGCCACACACTTTAGTTATGTATTGGAGCCTATTTTTTTTTTTTTTTCAATCACTGCACATTTCTTCAGCACACACAGACACACACAGTCAGTCACACCGACACACACACACACACCGACACCGACACCGACACACACACACACACACACGGCGAAACAGCTGTTTGAGCGGCGCACACACAGACACACACAGTCAGTCACACCGACACACACACACCGACACACCGACACACACACACACACACACACACGGCGAAACAGCTGTTTGAGCGGCGCCGGAGCTGCTAGCTACACGACTCCGCTCTGCCTTAGCGTTAGCTAACTTTGAAAACTCCTCGTCCTCCTTTCTGTGACTAACCTTCAAATGTCTGATGAGGTTGGTGGTGTTGAAATGTCTTTGGAGATTTCCTCCTCGTGGTATTTCCTCGGTACACACGTTGCTACTCGCTAGTGTATCGTCTTTTTCCCAGATAGCAATGAGTCGGCGGACCACCAGCGTCAGAATGGTGTAATCACAAACACGTTTGCCGGAGCACCACCGGTGGCAGACGCTTTTAAAAGCGGTAGCCGTCTTCCTAGCGTCTTCGTTCCGCGGCCGCGGGCCAACTGCTGTTCTGCCGCCGTTCAGACACCTTGTAGAACTGCCAGAACGCTGAATGTAGGGACGCCGCCATTTTGAAAATGTTGTCAGGAGTAGTGCGCTCCTAATACATCCGTGGTAGTGCATCATCTGATCGGCCTTTATGGAGACCACCGATCAAACTATTTAAAGCCATTATCGGCCGATACCGATCGGTGGCCGATCGATCGGAGCACCCTTAGTCAGAAGTGTGACCGGGTGTTCAAAGGATCACACTCACAGAAAACATGTTTCTGAACCAGGAAGGCTGTCTAACACACCTTTTGTAATTCACGGGGGTTAGTTACCGAGGCTCTTTAAGCCATTTCAAGTATCCGCTGATATAAGATTTAAAACTTTTACTTCACTATGCAACGCTTCTCTGTCGTACCTGATCCAGGAATCTTGCCCTGCATCTTTTTTTTTTTTTTTTTTGTGATTTATCAGGGACGATGCTCTGGAGTCAAGCTTTGGGTAGTCTGTATATGGACGATGTTTCATTTCTGGGATTGTTCAGGTGCCGCGGGAAATTCTGACGGATGTCCCTAGTTTTTGGCCGGACGTCCGTCCCCTTCCTCCGTCTCTGTGTTGGCGTTCGAACCTCCGGCTGATTTGTGAGGACTCTGGTTAACTGCTCCTCAGATCTCTGCAGGGTAAATCCAGACAGCTAGCTAGACTATCTGTCCAATCTGAGTTTTCTGTTGCACGACTAAAACTACTTTTGAACGTACACATGTTCCACCAAAACAAGTTCCTTCCTGAGACTATTTAGCAGAGGCACCGTGGCTCCGTCCGGCGCTTAGCACCGCCCAAGATGATTGTGATTGGTTTAAAGAAATGCCAATAAACCAGAGCATGTTTTACTCCCATCCAGGAATGCTGTGTGGACTCACCAGACCCTCCTCCGCAGAGCTGTGGAGGAAGGTCTGGCAATGCGAGACTACCATGACATAAACTGCAGCAGTGCAAGAATGTAATGCTTGTTTGGCATAGCAACAGTAACTAATGCGGACGGCGTTTAGTGAATACTCAGTAATGATGTAATTGTTGATTTAGCAAAACGGTCCATTTGTATCTGTAGTCCAGTCAGATAGAGTTCACTTCTTATTGTTTGCTTGTAATGTTGGTGATCAAGGAGAATACTACCATCACAAGACTGAAAGCAACAGTCGATGCATCTACTTACAAATATCGTGTGTGTATTAGAGCTGCAAAGTTTGATCGATGAATCGATTAGTTGTCAGCTATTAAATTAATTGCCAACTATTTGATAATTTGGATATATATAATAATTCTCTGATTCCAGCTTAAATTACATGTGAATATTGTTCTAGTTTCTTCTCTCCTCTGGGACAGTAAACTGAATATCTTTGAGTTGTGAATATTAACAAGACATTTGACGATGTTATCACTATTTTCTGACATTTTATAGACCAAACTAATCGATTTATGGACAATGAAAGTAATTGTCAGTTGCAGCCCTAATTAATAGAATGTCAAAGTATTAAATGAGGTCGTACTGTATTGAAACTAAGTGTAACATGTCACGCTGTTGATTCCCAGCTCTAGTAAAGTGACTTTGAGCTTCAGGAAACATGAAAAGCTGTGGCGTGTCTATCTGTGTTAACAGTAGCTCCCCACTGGTCTGTTTGGAACAGATACAGTATCTGTGCCCCCCCCCCACACCCCCATGTTCACTCCACCCTTCCTCTGGCCGGCGGCCGGGCTTATTTATGTTTGTGGTGCTGAGTGCGGGGAATCGGACCCCACCTACAGTCTGGTCATGTCTGTTAGCCTGGGACTACTGAGCTGTCTCAGTGTAGAGGGAAACAATATCAAGCTAACAGCAGAGAGATGATGATAATAATAATAATAATAATAATAATAATAATAATAATAATAATAATAATAATAATAATAACAATAATAATAATACTGATTATAATATGAATACCAATAATAATAATACTGATTATAATAATAATAACAATAATAATACAGATTATAATATGAATAATATGAATAATAATACTGATTATAATATGAATAATAATAATAATACTGATTATAATATGAATAATAACAATAATAATACAGATTATAATATGAATAATAATAATAATAATACTGATTATAATAATAATAATAACAATAATAATACTGATTATAATATGAATAATAATAATAATACTGATTATAATATGAATAATAACAATAATAATACAGATTATAATATGAATAATAATAATAATAATAATACTGATTATAATAATAATAACAATAATAATAATACTGATTATAATAATAATAATACTGATTATAATATTAATAATAATACTGATGATAATAATAATAATAATAATAATAATAAGACATTTTATTTGTTGGTGCCTCTCATGGCACTAGGGGTGGGAATCACCAGAGGCCTCACAATACGATATTATCATGATACTTATGTCATGATGCAATATTAATGTAAATGTTAAACATATTGCTTTCTGATAAAAGAAACAATTCTCTTTGTTCATCTCACTTCTATTGTATTGCTGCAAAATGGGATTGTCGAGCAGACAAACTGACCAACACATATATTATAATAATAGATCGATACTTGGCGTCTGTGTATCGATACAGTACCCCCCCCCCCCCCCATCCCTACAAGGCACCCAAGAAAACCTTACAAAAACATTGATAAGTAAATACTTTCACTGAAATGATTGCAGCAATTGATGCTGTAAAGCTATACTCAAATATGTGATGTCTCATCACTATGTATCACATTGATTACAACTTTAATGCAAGCACAGCACAGGTGGATATGGTGAAAGGGAATGCTAATCTAAACAGATGTGTTCTGTATAAAACATCTGGTTCTGTAGAACACAACTACAGTCATGTGAAAAGATTAGGACACCATTGATAAAGGTGACTAAAAAGAGGAATAAAAAAAATCATCTTTTGCAAATTGATCTTAATGCCTTAATTAAAAAAAAAATGAGGAAAAATCCATTCTTAAAGGACACCAATTTTCTTTGTTAATGAATAATGTATCGTAAATAAATAAATGTTCTTCCTTAAAATACAGGGGTATAAGTCAGTACACCCCTATGTTAAACTCCCATAGAGGCAGCAGCCAGTTATTAGATGGATCCAGGATACTATGCATCCTGATAAAGTTCCCTTGGCCCCCACATCATCACATACCCTTCACCATACCTAGAGATTGGCATGGGGTACTTTCCATAAAATCATCTCTCAATGCAAATCAAACCAGCTATTAGGCTAACCAACATAAAACCATGTTAATCTGTAGGTATGGTGAAGGGTGTGTGATGATGTGGGGGCCAAGGGAACTTTATCAGGATGCATAGTATCCTGGATCCATGAAATAACTGGCCTTTAATAATAAAAATCTGCCTGCTGCCTCTATGGGAATTTAACATAGGGGTGTACTGACTTATACCCCTGTATTTTAAGGAAGAACATTTATTTATTTACGATACATTATTCATTCACATAGAAAATTGGTGTCCTTAAAGGTTGGATTTTTCCTACTTTTTTCACACGACTGTATGTGGGTCAGAGCCACTGTGATGAAATCCCAATCAGCACTCGTTGCTGGGAAACAGCATGAGGACAAACGGATGACGTCGTAGGAAGAATAGAGCGTTTACAGCAGACGGTTTGACACGTCACGGCAGGAAAAGCACAGGTGTAATTGATCTTATTAAGAGCGAGTGCATTCCATTCAGATGAGGGTCCTGGTACTGTGTGTGCTGACTCACCGTCACACTTGATGAAACTCAGCCATTGGTAACGATTTCTTTTTCATGTGCCTGTTTTATGCTTTGACAAGTCAAAACGCCTGCCATTATAAAGGTCTCGATGAAACCTGGGCCGAGTTTGAAGTCGCATACTTTCCTTTTTACTATTAGTACGTACTGCAGCAGTCCTTAAAAAGTACGTACTGCTTCAATTACATTTTAATTCAATTTGATTTATAGTATCAAATCATAACGAGAGTTATCTCAAGACACTTCACAGACAGAGTAGGTCAAGGTGAGTCGATTGAGAACATTCTCATTGTCAACGAGGACCTGATCACATTCCCACAGTTCCCCATTCATACTGGAAGCTGCCCAGTCCAACCACAGTCTGACCTGCTGGCCACTGAGCAGCTCCACTGGAGCCGTTGGAGGTTAAGGTGCCTTGCTCAAGGGCACCTCAGTGGTGGTGATGAGGGAGGGACAAGAGCTGCTCTTTCACTTCCCCTGTATATACTGTATCTTTACTCTTGCATGCAGTATGCATACTACTTTTTCATAACTTCTTCCTGACTTGAACTTTATGCTGCGAAGAGGATTGTGGGTCAGAATAGCCAGAAAAACACGCCGGCTTGCATACTGCAAAATCCGACCGGATGCAGTAGGACATCCTGGTATTTCTGGCATACTGCATATGACAAACTTTGTATTGGGGCATGCGAAATCTCTTTCTGGCATACTAAATAGTATGGCAGTATGGGTATTGGAACGCAGGGCGAGTCTTCCTCACAGCTGGAACATTATTATTTAGAGAGTGGGGTTAGTGAGAAGCTGCAGCCTGGGATGAAGAGATGGATGGAGAGCTGCTGCTGCTGCTGCTGCTGCTGCTACTAATCTGAGTAATATTAAAAGTGTTTGTCTAACCTGCAATATCACACATCTCTGCGTCAGAGGCATTTCTCAGAGCTTCCTCCAGCTCCGGCTCCAGTATCACCTGCTCGTGCTCAGGGATCTCCGCTGGCTTCTTGGGCACAAAGGTCTTTCCTGGAGATGGAATGAAAGAATAAATGAGTTAAGAGGTGACACCAGAGAAAAAAAGACTGAACAGGATGAGAGACAAAAAAAGAGATGGAAAGAAATGAGCATGAGAAGGAGTCAGAGAGTGTCTGATGTGTGTGTGGATTTATGAAAGACAAGCAAAGTTTACTCAACGTTTTTTATCTTAATGGGGTTTCTTCAGTCTGAATGTTTAAGACTGTAAATTTGTCTCCGTTTTGGTAAAAAGCTCTACACTATTCGGATCATGTTCCCAAAACACGAGTAAGTCAGGGCTTATCACGGATTTGTGGACCAGCGCTAATAAACTAAATGTTTTCCACTGGAGCCTAGAGTGCCTTCTTATCCTTTTCTTTGTGCTTTTACAATTTCAGCTGTAGAGCCCAACAAAAACAAAAACACAGTTTCAGACAGACGTGCCTGTTGTTGTATTATTGGTTTCTGTTTATCAGATGAGATGCACAAGAGCTACAGTCCAAATATTGTCAGCCACGTTATTTCCTGGTGTAGGTCTGGGGACATGTCAGCCTGTGGGACTATGATGGAAATGGCCCCGAAACTCAGTGACCTGCAACACCCCCCCCCCACACACACACACACACACACACACAGACCTGAAAGTAAGAGCCAGGGCTGCTGTGCAGCGGTGCATCGCAAGACACAAGACTGTACAGCTGCGAGGTACAAGGACAAAAAGGCCATGGGGATTTAAGTCCACACACACACACACACACACACACACACACACACACACACACACACACACACACACACACACCTTGTTACATAGAAATGATGCCTAGGCCTGTAACAATTACTACATAATTGTCTAATCACAATTAGTTTAGCGGTATGACTGTTGATGGTTATTGTCAATTGTACTGTATATATGTATGTTTTATGAAAATAAAGAGGCGTGGTTTACTCCACAGGCTGTGTATTTGTATCACATAACAGGGATATAACCAAAAGATGTATGTATCCTGGGATTCATCATCAATTGCCCTATTAATTAATATAATTGCCGCTGCCGACTGCAGCGATCTCTCTCTTAATACTGGACCAATGTCAGCGATTGTTGTTCCCATCAGTCACTTCAGACACACAAACACAGGAACAGTAGTTACCCTTTAACTGTCT
The DNA here is from genome assembly GCA_023631565.1 of Gymnocephalus cernua. NCBI lineage: Eukaryota > Metazoa > Chordata > Actinopteri > Perciformes > Percidae > Gymnocephalus > Gymnocephalus cernua. Next base: position 40,060,145 of record CM042429.1, read on the forward strand.
GTATTGATCTGAACTATTCATGTGTGATTTTGTTTGGCTTTCCTGTCTCTCATAACTACACACACACACACACACACACACACACACACACACACATCGTCATTTAATCTATATTCTTGCAATTTATTGTATGCCTTTGTTTTATGTAGCCAACCTTATGCGTGTTTTTTTTAATTCAGTGCTTACTTGTGTTCAATTTTATAAATTTTACTGTGACTTGTAATTGTAATTGCTCATTATATATTATTATATTATATTCTCTTCCTTCTATAAGCCACTAGGGGCTTTCTTAATCTCACCTTCACGATCGTTTTTTTTGTAAATATTATTTTATTTTCTTGTGTTACTGTTGTCTTGATTTTATTGTGCAAAATAAACAAATTCAAATTTAGAATTCATATGCTTTATTGTTTTCTATGGATGTGTGCAACCCAATAAAAGACCTGTGTATGTGACAAGTAAGAATAAAGTTTTGGCTGCCCCCCCCCACCTTTCTTCTCCTTGGTGAATGGCACCAGGTCGTCCCGGTCCTCGTGCTCCAGGGCCTGCTTCTCCAGGTGCTGCTGCAGGGCTTCACGGTCAAACGTCCCCGTCGGGCTCTTCTTCGTCTGGTCGCGCTGCCGGAAGCCAGCGGGCAGCATGGCATTCTGGGAGAACAAGAGGTCGCGTGTTACGTTGATGTGGCATTAAGACGAGAGCACGTGAGAGAATGGTAGTGGAGGGGAATCTAATTGTCCTGCCAGATATTGTGATTTTTTTTTCTAGCTACATATTTTGCACCTGCTATGTTAAATGAAGTAATAAAAAAAATGAAGTGAAAGATCCACTGAAAATCGGCCATTTCTGTAAATAATCTGTGATATGGAACATTTTTACAGCATTTATCTTAATGAAAAAACAGTAAAAGAGGAATAAAAAAATCCAAAATCCAAACTGCCTGCGAGCTTCTCCTGTACTGTACGGTAATTCCTCTACTATGAGACAGTAAGTCTCGTGGTTATGACCCAACCGTTAGCCTATTTTTATAAAAACGTCTGCTACGGAGCCATAACGTGAGGTACAAGGTAACAGAGCCTTTTATACATCGTCGTGTTTCTTTAGAAATAAACAACGGACAAATAAAGTCTTTAAACGCTTCAGATGTAAAGTTATTGGCTGTCAAAGTGACGTCAAAATGAATGGCAGTGAATGGGATGCTAACGGGGGGTGATAGCTTATTAGCATCAAAATGGCGCCATAGGAGGCTTCACTCTGCGGAGAGAGGCTTGCCCCCTTGGGTACACCTCTGAACAATAGCTGTCAATCAAGCTAAACTAAGGACGTCCGTGTGGGTGAGATCGCCTTGAAACACGTTAAGCGTGTGGGCGATCATGTACAGGGAAGACTTGGGAGTTACTCAATCCAACCGGTCGCTGCACCTGCCTGAAGCATTTTCTTTTCATCATTTTAATTTGGAAAACTTTGTTATGGCAACACTTGCTTTTACTGGTTGAGGGGGACGCTTGATTTCACTTCAATTGATCTTTTGCCCCTGTTCTCCTGCTGCTCGCGTCTTGTGTGCAACACATGTAATCACAGCGTGGGCTCGCTGAAGGGGAGGAACTGAACACACCTCTCATCTTTCATCCTGCAGGGTGACAGCTAACAAGCTGCACCACGCAGACACAGAGCAGACCGATTAACCACCCGGGGGGGAACAAAAACCTGCCGGACCTTGTGGACCTCATCGGACTAGAGCTGCAAAGATGAATCCATTAGCTGTCAACTATCAAATTAATCGGCAACTATTTTGATAATCGATTAATCCGTTAGATTCCATTTTTTAACTAAAGAAAAGATAAAATCCTCTGATTCCAGCTTCTTAAATGTGAATATTTACACTCTGAGGGAGTAGGGTAAAATTATGATCTTGAACATCGATCTGAGAAGCAATTTTATTGTTATTTCATTATAATATATTTATATAAAAAATAATAACATATATTAAATATAATAATAAAAAATATTTAAAAAAAAATTATCTTTTTTTCTCTTATTTAACTTGTGTCTGTGGGCATATATATATATATATATATATATATATATATATATATATATATATATATATATATATCTGTATATATGTGTGTGTGTGTGTGTGTGAGTGTGTGTGTATATACTGTATATGTAATTGTTTGTACCCAGTGGGAGGGGTTGGGGTGATGGGGGGGAGAACAGTGTGAAAAATGTTTGCTGTGTCTTATAAAAACTGTTATACACGGTATAATGTGATGTGATATGCAAACTGAAAACCAATAAACACATAAAAATGTGAATATTGTATAGTTTCTTCTCTCCTCTGTGACAGTACACACTGAACATCTTTGAGTTGTGGACAAAACAAGACGTTTGCGGACGTCTTCTTGGGGTTTTTTGTGAAACACTGACCGACATTTGTCACCGTTTGATGACAATGAAGTTGCAGCCCTAGATGTGACCACCGATGCCCTGTGGCATTGGAGAAAAGGGATCAGAAGCCGGTCGCCTGGCGGGGTTAAGACATATCAAGCGCTTCCCCCCCCCCCACCCGTACCTCGGGGTCCATCTCCATCAGCTCCTCCTCCAGCCGATCCAGCTCCTCGGCACTGAGGCCCTTGAGGATGGCATCCTCGTCGATGTCCCTGGGGTCCGACATGGCTCCTGAGGTTCTGGCTCACACACACACACACTCAGGCATACACACCGCTGCACACCCCTGGGAGCTGGAGAGGGCACTGGGAGAGAAGGGAAGAGAGAGGGGGGGGGAGATCAGTAGGGGTGGGAAACAGAACCGATGCACATATCCAGCAAAACAGACCGAAAAGCAGAAAATGCAGAAAATACACATGCTATGTACTTCTTTACAAATGAAATAAATGTCAGACTGACTGACTTTCGTTTTAGAAAACAATAGAAGTTTAGAAGAAAAATCCCACACACTGACCATTATGCAAGCAAACAATTTATTTACAACGTTGATGAAGGTCTAGGACCGAAACGTAAATACATTTTTTGCTTGCGTAACGGTCAGTGTGCGGGATTTTTCTTCTAAACTTCTGATCTGCCACTTTGGATCACATCCTACGCACCTGCCCGACCAGAAGAGGTGTGCAAAAAAGCTTTCTTATGATGTTTTAGAAAACAATGAGTTTTTCGAAATGTCTCATGATATGTTGTCTCTTGAAGTGTATTATTCAACTTTTGTTTAAGAAGGCAAAGAAAAATCGCAAAACTCAATACTATCGAATCGCAATATTTCTAGAATTGCAATAAATGAAGATCGCAATACAAATCGAATTAGTACCGTAAAATGGATCGAAATTGGGACAAAAGCATATCGTCCCAGACCCTGGAAGTCTGGAAATTAGTTTTTCTTTTGGTGTCTTGTGTCCTCTGTTCATTAAGAGCTGTAGCATTTAACTGAATTTGGCGGCTGGACGTGGGCGTTTTCACCAGGGCACCCCCAGCTTTTCAAACTATTTGACACAATTAGAAATCACTGTCCTTACTTTACCTGTGGACCCCCCCCCCCCCACCCCCGGAGTACCACTGGCCTTGCCAAACAGTTTCATCATCTGCATAGAGCTTATCGGCTGCCTCGTCCAGAGAGCTTCAATAATGTGAGGATGATAATAATAGATGCATTTCCAATAATAAACCTGCAATACTCAGGAGGGCAGAGTCTGGCCTCCAGGACACATGCTTCATTCTCGCCCAAAAAAAACACACGAGAGGTGAATAAGCACACACTGATGCCCTGCTGTGTGAAAGGCGAAGAGGTAGAGCGAGGCAGAGAAGTGAAGAAAGTGAAAGAAAGAAAGAAAGAAAGAAAGAAAGAAAGAGAGAGAGAGAGAGAGAGAAAGAGGGAGCAACGTCTTTGTAACTCTAAACCCTTAACTCACCACACATCAACTAAGAATAGCAGAATGGAGAGAGGAGAGGGTGTGTGTGTGTGTGTGTGTGTGTGTGTGTGTGTGTGTGGGGGGGGTGCTAGCCCTTATTTATCATTGACGTACACTTGTTCATGCAGCAGGGGACACACCCGAAACATATCTGCACCCAGTGATGAAGGCAAAGGCACCAACTAGGGCTGCACAAGTAATCGCAATATGGACTAGTGCAATATCCATATTTGTTAAAGCTATGGTGTGTAGTTTCTGTCTCCGCCATGAGGAATTCTAAGTAATGACATCAAAACTGTCGGCGCGTCCACGTGATACAAGCCTTCCGTGATCGCGCACCACCCCCACCCCTCCTCCACGCAGATGCTAGTAGCCAAGGAGGACACGGATGATTAAAAAAACATGGTGGACTCTTCAGAAGAGGTCATTATCTTCACTCAAGTTTCTGCACGCGAAGGTCACCGGACGCCACAATCTTCTGAGAGTTGTGAGGAGCTGAGAGTCTTAATCAGCTTTGTAGACACTCATTTGGCAACGGCTTGAATGTAACGGACCAACAGATCAATCATATATATATATATTATTTATTTTTTCAATGAAAATGAGAATAATGATACAGAAATGATCAATCCCTCCAATAACGTGAAGAATCATACCGCAATCGCAATATCAGTCAAAATAATCGCAATTTGATATGTTGGCCATAGCGTGCAGGCCATTAACACATTGCGGCAAACCGAGTCTGTTACAGCAAAGAGCAGCAAGTTCAAACTACACAGCAGGGCCCTCAAACTGGGACACACAATCCCCAGACCCACAACGTATGAGTAAAGTATGAGTAATGCAGCTATCAGGTTTCTCAGGTCCAGTGTTTTCATTTTCAGTCCAGTTTTCATCCCAACTTGGCCAGAGAAGAACAGCCATCACAGCCCCGGTCACAGAATGCCAGTCTGCATGTATCATGTCGGGAACCAATAACATCTGTGATCTGTGATGGCAACAAGAGTTCATGTATCTTAGCGTAGGCAGCTTTCTGCATGAGTATATAACCACATTTGTGTTTAGGGATTCAGTAAAAAGGGATATTTAGTTTAGGGCTGGGACGTAATCAACGTATTTCAAGATGGCGCATGAATATGAAGCGTCTACACCAGTTCATGTATGAATATGAAGCGTCTACACCAGTTCATGTATGAATATGGAGCGTCTACACCAGTTCATGTATGAATATGGAGCGTCTACACCAGTTCATGTATGAATATGGAGCGTCTACCCCAGTTCATGTATGAATATGGAGCGTCTACACCAGTTCATGTATGAATATGGAGCGTCTACACCAGTTCATGTATGAATATGGAGCGTCTACACCAGTTCATGTATGAATATGGAGCGTCTACACCAGTTCATGTATGAATATGGAGCGTCTACACCAGTTCATGTATGAATATGGAGCGTCTACACCAGTTCATGTATGAATATGGAGCGTCTACCTCAGTTCATGTATGAATATGGAGCGCCTACACCAGTTCATGTATGAATATGGAGCGTCTACATCAGTTCATGTATGAATATGGAGCGTCTACCCCAGTTCATGTATGAATATGGAGCGTCTACCCCAGTTCATGTATGAATATGGAGCGTCTACACCAGTTCATGTATGAATATGGAGCGTCTACCCCAGTTCATGTATGAATATGGAGCGTCTACACCAGTTCATGTATGAATATGGAGCGTCTACACCAGTTCATGTATGAATATGGAGCGTCTACACCAGTTCATGTATGAATATGGAGCGTCTACACCAGTTCATGTATGAATATGGAGCGTCTACACCAGTTCATGTATGAATATGGAGCGTCTACCCCAAAACAGATTTTGATAATGAACAACTACAAACGTTACACGCTGGGACTTTAAACGGTTTGCATGACAGAAAGCCTAAATACGCCTAAATACATTTTCCTCAAATGGGACCACTGGACATGTCATTTAGTCTATAGCAGCAACACAAAATGCAATTTAATTCCAGTTGGAAGAAGAAATATAAATATAAGAAGAAAATATACAGTGCAACAGAATATACTCTGTGCTATTCCAATGATCCTGCACGGTAAAGTCACATATATCTCAGCAGGAAGTTGAAAAATGTTGCGTTTACTTCACACGAGAGCAGCCATTTTCCCCTGTTGCCATGGGAACGTTATGAAGTGATTTCGCCTAGTGAGAATACGGTGTTGGGGGGGAATCACTTTGTTTTCTCTTTTTCATCAAACCGCAGTTTTTGCAAGTTCCCGCAATTTCATCACATAAAATTGCATAAATATCTCGCATATTCCATCACATTTTTTAAGAAAACGTGCCGCATAATCAAGGACTTTTGCCCGCAACAATAACAAAAAAAACTCCGCGTTTTTCTGGAGGGACTGAATGTCGTCAAAGGACGGACCACGGTCAAATTATCGGGTTTCCTAGACAACAGTACAGAAGCATGGTCGCCATGGAAATATTACTCTTTATTGCTCTAGTGACAAACAAACTGTATGTGACCATAACCTTCTTCTCAAGGTAACGCCTGTTTGGTTGGACTCACTGATCAGATTACACTTCATTAGAACACACACACACACACCCTTGTGACTGGAGATGCACATGCCACATGACTGATGAAATAATACCTACCAAAAAAAAAAAAAAAAAATCACACAACTTGGTATGTGTGTCTTCTGCGCTCCTCATGTGAAGGACAACGATCTGCGAGTAAACGCCAAGCGATCAATGGGTGGTACCTAACCTTGGGGATTGTGTGCACTACTGTATCCCTGCCCTACAACTGAATGAGATTAGCTGACTGTGGTATCATATATCCATAATCACAGGTCCATGCATAACAAATAGTGGCAACCCTAGTCTTTCCTAACCACCGACTGCTATTGGTGATGGCCAAAGTTACCTAAATTAGCATAGTCATAATTATGGACGTTACCCGATAAATCCAGTCTTATGCTGATGCTCTGACAAGTTAAACCCCCGCTGTCTATGTCCTGATAACTGTTTTATATTTTAGTGAACATTAGCCTACAAACAGCCAGAATCCGTCTCTTGGTCGATGATTTGCACGGCGTGTCGCTCGCGTAGGGAAAAGTTCAACACAATTCAACTCTTGCAGTGGGCGGGCGTGTGGCGAGCACGAACAACAGTTTCACGGGATTGCGCCCACTTGATGCCTGTCAATCGTCCCCCCCCCCCCCCCCTGTGTGAAAAGCCCTTATCAATGTTGATATATCAATCCATCCATCCCTACATACAGTGGAGCAACTACTACAGAAATGCAAAGCATACAAGTTATGCAAAAGTATTCTCTTGGTAAAAACACCTGTTGCTCCTGCAGACGCTGTGTGGCTCTAATGTGTAAAGTCAATGACACGAACAGAGGATCACACAGCCGAGTGCGGAGGAAGATGGAGGAGATTTAAAGGATGAGGGGAAGGAGGCTGCAGGTGGAGGATAAATCTCCCAAGACTCACTTTGTGTCTGCGATAAAAAGCTTCTACCACCATCCAGCCTTTACGTCTTCATATTCTTCACACAACCTTCATTATTATAGAATTACTAAGAAACAGGTATAATTGTAGTGAGGTGACATTTAACCAAAAGTTTAAACTTTAGGCAACTCAAAGTAACACTAATTTGTAATCTGTATATGATAATTCACCTGTAAAATACTGATTTGTTTCATCTATTTTCTGTCTTCTTAAAAGGTGCTCTAAGTGATTCTTTAGGCTACAACATTTTTTGTCACAAACATCTCCTCACTATCTGCTAGCTGCCTGTCCCCTGAACACACTGTAAAAAAAAACATCTCCTCACTATCTGCTAGCTGCCTGTCCCCTGAACACACTGTAAAAAACATCTCCTCACTATCTGCTAGCTGCCTGTCCCCTGAACACACTGTAAAAAACATCTCCTCACTATCTGCTAGCTGCCTGTCCCCTGAACACACTGTAGAAAACATCTCCTCACTATCTGCTAGCTGCCTGTCCCCTGAACACACTGTAAAAAACATCTCACTATCTGCTAGCTGCCTGTCCCCTGAACACACTGTAAAAAAACATCTCCTCACTATCTGCTAGCTGCCTGTCCCCTGAACACACTGTAAAAAAACATCTCCTCACTATCTGCTAGCTGCCTGTCCCCTGAACACACTGTAAAAAAAACATCTCCTCACTATCTGCCTGTCCCCTGAACACACTGTAAAAAACATCTCCTCACTATCTGCTAGCTGCCTGTCCCCTGAACACACTGTAAAAAACATCTCCTCACTATCTGCTAGCTGCCTGTCCCCTGAACACACTGTAAAAAAACATCTCCTCACTATCTGCTAGCTGCCTGTCCCCTGAACACACTGTAAAAAACATCTCCTCACTATCTGCTAGCTGCCTGTCCCCTGAACACACTGTAAAAAAACATCTCCTCACTATCTGCTAGCTGCCTGTCCCCTGAACACACTGTAACAAAACATCTCCTCACTATCTGCTAGCTGCCTGTCCCCTGAACACACTGTAAAAAACATCTCCTCACTATCTGCTAGCTGCCTGTCCCCTGAACACACTGTAAAAAAACATCTCCTCACTATCTGCTAGCTGCCTGTCCCCTGAACACACTGTAAAAAACATCTCACTATCTGCTAGCTGCCTGTCCCTTGAACACACTGTAAAAAACATCTTACTATCTGCTAGCTGCCTGTCCCCTGAACACACTGTAAAAACATCTCACTATCCGCTAGCTGCCTGTCCCCTGAACACACTGTAAAAAAACATCTCCTCACTATCTGCTAGCTGCCTGTCCCCTGAACACACTGTAAAAAAAACGCAGTCTCTGTAGACAGCCCAGGCTCCACAAACGCCAACAAAAACAAACTTACAAACCTGCACCACCAAACATAAAGCGTTCCAGCCGATAACCGACAAGAACATCACCCAACATTGCTTAGAGTACCTTTAATATCTGTACTCAAAATACTTTTTTTCCCATTGTTAAAAAGAGTTGCAAAAAAAAGCATCCGTTATTTATTCATCAAACGACTTCAGTCCAAATCGAGGCACCAATCACAACCGTTGAGGCGTCTTTACACGATGACGACAAGCAGCTTTTTGTTTTGTACATTCAACATGGCGGCCACCGAAGCGCAGCAACCCGTTGATGCCGCTGTCACTGCTACGTCACCCGGATCGTTGGTCGTTGGTTGAAGGACTATCCAATTGCGCCCAGAAGCATTTGAGCGGCGTCCGCTGGACGGCTGTGAATGAATCTTCCCCAGACCCGCTCTGTTACACCTGAGAAGGTCTGGGGTCAACCAGGCTAGTCTGCTGTATCAAATTATGTTATTTATTTAAAAACATTATACTTCTTATTGTTCATCATGCTGCCATTTCTTTCTAATTGATTCATTTAGGCTTCCAATACAATTGATTTCCAAGCAGTATTCTACTAACTATAAGACATTTTTGGCATGAAAATATTTAAAATGGAGACTATAAACCTTTCCTAATCCCCTTTTGTATCACGTTAAGTGTTTTTTTTTGTGTGCTTTCTAATGTATTTAACATAGAGAGCAGTCTGTGATTTAAGGAGTGACTGCGACCCAGTGCTCCATCCAAAAAAGGCTCATGTGATTTGCTTGCAGTCAAGCCTTTGAGCCGCGCTTATTGTGGAGTTAAATGCGTGGCTGTTTTCTGACACTTGAGCTAAGCGTGAGGGCTCAGACAACTGCGTACCAGCAGCCTGCCAGTCAAGGAGCTGACCAACAAAATACTTTGACATATACAGTTTTAGAAAGAGATCATACCGACTTTGTTTGGGGGTCTGATAACAGTACATTTCCTCTTCTTATAAATCCAGATTAGATCAATAGGCCTATACTTTTTTCTAATTCTGAGGGAATATTTAATTGTTAGTATGCTGGCTTAAAATAATGGATTCTCCAATTAAAATGTATCTTTTTTTTGAGTGATCTGTTAATAAATCAATCAATAAAATCCGGAAATCAATCTTTTAATATGCCTTTCACCATGGCTGTATAAGGGCATCACGTGATGGGACGGTGAGTCCCTAAACTAAATGATATCGAATCGGAACTGTAATCGAATCAGGACCTTGTGGTCGGAATCGAATCGGGAAATCATTGGTGATACCCAGCCCTAGAGGAACGATTACAAGTCAGCGCTCAGCTTCAAACGACAATGTTAAAAACAACAGACAAAGCCAGAAATCTTGGTGTAATTATGGACTCAGACCTGAATTTCAACAGCCACATTAAGACAATTACAAAGTCATCCTATTACCACCTTAAGAACATATCGAGGGTAAAGGGACTTATGTCTCAGCAGGACTTGGAGAAACTTGTCCATGCTTTTATCTTCAGTAGACTGGACTACTGTAACGGGGTCTTTACAGGTCTCCATAAAAAATCAATCAGACAGCTGCAGCTGATCCAGAACGCTGCTGCTCGAGTCCTCACTAAGACCAAGAAAGTGGATCACATCACTCCAGTTCTGAAGTCTTTACACTGGCTTCCTGTGCCTCAGAGAGTTGATTTCAAAATACTTTTGCTGGTTTATAAATCATTAAACGGTTTAGGTCCAAAATACATTTCTGACCTGCTGGTAAACTACGACCCACCCAGACCTCTCAGGTGGTCTGGGACAAGGTCTGCTAGTAAACTACGAACCACCCAGACCTCTCAGGTCGTCTGGGACAGGTCTGCTAGTAAACTACGAACCACCCAGACCTCTCAGGTGGTCTGGGACAAGGTCTGCTAGTAAACTACGAACCCCCCAGACCTCTCAGGTCGTCTGGGACAGGTCTGCTAGTAAACTATGAACCACCCAGACCTCTCAGGTGGTCTGGGACAGGTCTGCTAGTAAACTACGAACCACCCAGACCTCTCAGGTGGTCTGGGACAGGTCTGCTAGTAAACTACAAACCACCCAGACCTCTCAGGTGGTCTGGGACAGGTCTGCTAGTAAACTACAAACCACCCAGACCTCTCAGGTGGTCTGGGACAGGTCTGCTACTACACTACGAACCACCCAGACAGCTCAGGTGGTCTGGGACAAGGTCTGCTAGTAAACTACGAACCACCCAGACCTCTCAGGTGGTCTGGGTCACGTCTGCTAGTAAACTACGAACCACCCAGACCTCTCAGGTGGTCTGGGACAGGTCTGCTAGTAAACTACGAACCACCCAGACCTCTCAGGTGGTCTGGGACAGGTCTGCTAGTAAACTACGAACCACCCAGACCTCTCAGGTGGTCTGGGACAAGGTCTGCTAGTAAACTATGAACCACCCAGACCTCTCAGGTGGTCTGGGACAAGGTCTGCTAGTCAACTACAAACCACCCAGACCTCTCAGGTGGTCTGGGACAGGTCTGCTAGTAAACTACGAACCACCCAGACCTCTCAGGTGGTCTGGGACAGGTCTGCTTTCTGTCCCCGGAGTCAGAACTAAACAGGGAGAAGCAGCATTTAGTTTCTATGCTCCACGTATCTGGAACCAACTTCCAGAAAACTGCAGGTCCGCTGCAACTCACAGTTCTTTTAAATCATGGCTGAAGACCTTTCTTTTTGATGTTGCCTTTCGTTAAATAATTGTCCATTTCTTATACTTTCGTTGCTTATTTTATCTGCTTTTATATTTTTAACTGTTTTTAACTGCTCTTCAATGTTTAATTTCTTATACTGCACTGTAACTTTTATTCTTGTATTTTAATTGTCTTCATGTAAAGCACTTTGAATTGCCCTGTTTCTGAAAAGTGCTCTACACATAAAGCTGCCTTGCCTTGCTGTCAGCAATAAAATATTAAATTGTTATGTCAGAAAACTGCGTGGACTTTGGTGGATAACAGAAAACGGCCCCTCCCGGTAAGCAGACAAATAGCCAGGCCCAACATTGTGTTTTCATTTGTTTTGACATTTCATTTAGCACGTCCCACATGCCAGGAAGCCTCTGACCACGCTGCAAAGATAATGGACTGTTTGTGAATGTGCATCTGTCACCAGCACTCCCAGCAGTATTTCTATATGAACGACAACATAGTGGAGGCGGTCACCTGCCGCTGCCAGCTGACGGTTAACGTTTCTTCTTCCAGTGCAAATCTCAACCATCCCCTGCACCTGCAGTTGCTGCTATCTATCTTCACGAGAGCCGTGACATTAGCCGAGCCTGGTTCTAAATGTATATCTACATTTTATTGGAGTTGGTTAATGACAGCTACTTCTCTGGAAGTATTCAACCCCCATCTGAAAGAGTGCCAGGTCTGATTTCACCCTCATGTGTGTGACACAGGTCTAATGTTCCCTCTGTCCATGCCAGAAAAAGCTCATGGAGCGACATTTTACCATGACATGTTCTCCAGTCCCTCCAGAAAAACGCGATAATGCGATCACATAATTCAATGCATAATCAGCCAAAGTCCGCATATTTATGCGGGGGGGGGCGCATTTTTTCAAATACGCCGCACTTTCGCCGCATAAATTGCCATTTTCCACGCAAAATATGCGGGGCTTGCATGATTTCATAATCCCCGCATTCTTGTTGCAAAGAAGTCACATATATCTCAGCAGAAAGTTGAAAAATGTTGTTTACTTCACACAAGAGCAGCCATTTTCCCCTGTTGCCATGGGAACGTTATGAAGTGATGTAATTTCACCTAGTGGTGTTGGGGGAATCACTTTGTTTCTCTTTTTCATCAAACCGCAGTTTTTGCAAGTTCCCGCAATTTCATCGCATAAAACTGCATAAATATCCCGCATATTCCATCACATTTTTTAAGAAAACGTGCCGCATAATCAAGGATTTTTGCCCGCAACAATCACAAAAAAACTCTGTGTTTTTCTGGAGGGACTGGTTCTTGATGTATTTTTTTTATTTATTGGAAGGATAGGCCCTTGAGGGAATCCTATGTTAACTTTGTGCAACTCTACATAGCAAGTCATAACCGAATTCATCATCACTACAACGGTAAGTAAATCATTGTAGCATTCTCCTGAGATAATGTCATGATTACAGCTATGTGGGACAACGTGGGGGGGGGGGGGGGGGGGGTGGAGAATCCAACAGGCAGCTCCATTTAATGAGACGCCTCCGATATTAGAAAGCCTCAGGGCTTATGCTGTGACTAAATAGTATTTTAAACAAAGTTGGGCAAAATGAAAGTGAGTGCGAGCCAACTCTTGAATAGGGTCGGGTTCCTCATTTCGGTTCCACTTAATGTGACGACTGGAATATTTTCCCTCTGTTGCTCCGAAACAGAAGTAAAAATATCCCCCTTTCTCTGTCGTCTACCGTTAGCTAGCTACCGTAAATGTAGGCTACTTTGAAAATGCCATGTTTTCCCTCTGGGCACCAAAACGACGTCACCAAAGACGTAAAAAAAAAAAATCAAAAAAAGAAGCATATTCCGGCTATCACATCTATAACGAGAGCCTTTCTTTGATGTCATTTTTCAGTTTTTCAAGAATCTGAATCGTTTTAAAAAGTAAAAATCCAAACGATGCCCGACCGTACTCTTGACCTGAGGCTGGAGTTCCATAGCATTTCATCAGATCGGAAGAAGATCCACGTAATACCAGATCAGTTGAATCTGGATCCTATTAGACGTAGAAGCTACGGCTGCCTGATTATGATCGATCTATCATCCACTCACTTACTGTATCTCTACAACCACGACGATGCTAGAACCAAAACTCTGGGCAGATGGACTTCAGTATTCACCAAAATAATGATGCTGCTCTACATCAGGGGGTCAAACATACGGCCCGTGGGCCAGAACCGGCCTGCCAAAGGGTCCAATCAGGCCCACAGGATGACTTTACAAAGTGTGAAAGTTGCAGAAAAGTAATTAATTCCAAATTCCAAATTTACGACTTTAATCTCAGAGAATATACGAGTTATTTTTCCGTAAATTTCCGACTTTAATCTTAGAAATTCAGATTTTTTTTTCCTCTGAATATTACCCCTTTCTGCCGGGTCGGTAACATTATTTTTTTTTCCTACAATAACCGTAGAACGCCGTCGTAGCAGAAGCAACTTGTGATGCGGAAACAGTAATGCGACTGCACCTTAACTGCGTAAAGCGTAAATTATGCCGCCCGTTCCGAAGGTGGCGCACGACATCGTGACGTCACGGGATCGCCGTAACTGCTTATACTCGCGCTACTAGCTGCAGTCTTCTCCTGACCAGAGGTGGCGCTAATGAGGAAAGACTACCAACGTTGCTCTTTCTACAGACTAGAAGAAGAAGAAGAAAAAGATAAACAACGGCAGAACTGGCAGCAGCGTTGACGTGAATGCTTCGATCTGATTGGATGACCGTCAGATCGAGCCTTTCATTCATCATAAAAGAACTCATCTTAACCCAGTAAGTTTACCAGAGAGACTTGCAGTCACTCCGAGAGTTGTCGCGGTTAAATCCGGGCACGCCGGCAGGAAATTACATCATTTTGACGTCACGATGGCGTAAGGTGTAACCGGGCTCCATAAATAAATTACAACTAACGTGTCAGAAATCTCACGGAGCAAATTTTTCCTCCAACAGGATGTAACGCCGCTCCGACTGCAACAACGGCCCTGATTATTGCAACCGGTTTTTGGCTTTCATCTCCAACCATCTGTTGAGTTTTGTGCCTGGTCGCTTTGGTCACAGCAGTTAAGAGTATTTAGAGATTTCACAGCTGGCGCTTCAGTCTGATTCAGTAAATGTCCGTGGAGTCATTCGTAGACTGTAACAGAGATGGGTGGAAGATTTCTGTGGGGGGAAAAAAAGGCACTTATTTTGGAATTTCACGCTATAAAAAGTTGATTCACTGCAGGTGAGCTTGTGCAATTTGTTATTGTCCTGGTCCATTAAGGAGCTCCAGTAGCTCTATGTCTAAAGTAGTGCATCGAGACGAGCAGCAGTGAGGAGTTACTGCACGTTTTATAAGTCAAAGACCATTACATGAGTTTGGATTTCACAGTGACAAAGGTTATACACTTAGAAATGCTCCAGAATGATTTACACTCTGCTTCTGTGCCAGAGCTGGAGTAGAAAATAAACTTTGAGGTCATTTTTCTCAGTTGGTGTCTTTGTTGGGTAGAGGTCTATTTTTTGTGCAATGGTAGCTGAAGTTTTTCTTTTTTCTGAAGTGCCCAGTGCCATCGACAGCTCAGAAGATTTGTCACCATCCGCAGGTCGTCTTCTCTCCACGTCTTACTGCCCAAGTGTAACATTCCAGATCTGCCCTCAGCTTAATTTTAGCTTCACAAGTCAGCGACTTCCAGCCGTGTGAATCCAAGCCGGCTTGGGTTGCTCCTCGAGACCAAATCGGAGCACCATTTTCAGGCACAGAGAACAACTCACCTGCATAGGTTTTGCTCCAAAAGCGGACGTATTACGTAGTATTTTTTTAAACAAAGTCAGCCAATTTGAAGCTGCTGCAGAGCACTGACGTGCATAAAGAAGCAACAAGTGGAACTGTTTTTTTAACAGATTGTTTGGTGGTGTATGTCATTAACAAAAGCTAAATGAGTTAGACTCTGCAGTAACGTCATATGTAGCCTAACCAATGTACCCACTTCATCTTTCACTGGCATCAGCACACAAAACTTATCCAAAATTAAATCCAAGATAGTGACAAGATACCTAATTGACACACACTACTGGATCTTTGCTAGACAGGGAGGTGCAGGCGGAGGGCAAACTTCAACCTCCTTCCCAGTTTCCAAACACCGCACCCCAGTAAGACAACATCTCCAAAATCTCCTGTGACGAATTAACAGCACAACGATGAACAGCATTTGGAAAGCTTAACCCACCCCCCCCCCCCACACACACACACACACACACACACACACACACCATATTGATAGCTCCATTTGAGCGACAGCATTTCAGTTCACAGAGGGACTTCAGCCCATAAAACTCATGTCAGCATCGAAATATAAATGAAATCTAAGCATTAAGTCACAAAATGTCTGCACAAAAAAAACAATTCTCTCACACACACACACACACACACACACACACACACACACACACCATTAATCCTGCAGCTTTGTCCCATCTCAGACACAAATCCTCACATGAGGGTCCTGCTTAAGGTAAAGGAACCCCTCCAAACAGACAACCCATAGAGGGAGATTAAAGTGTGGATCACCCCGACATGCCAGCAGGATCCATCCATCCCCCCCCCCCCCCCCACACACACACACACACAGCGACAGAAGGAAGCAGCCTCACACCTACCTTCACAGACGAGCAGTGCTGAAGCCCCTCGGCAAGGCAGAGCCTGAAGTTAGAAACCAGAGAAAGTCGTTTCTCTTTTTTCCTCTTCTCCTCCTCCTCTTTCTTTCTGTCTTTCGCTGTCTCTCTCTCACTCTACCCCCCCCCTCTCGCTTTCCCGTGTGTCAGGCTTCAGGGCTGCTATGCTGAGACAGGCATACTGACGGACAGCACTTTGAGAAGTCAGCATTTTATTATTTTGGCTGTGAGAGAGATAGGAGGGGGGGGGGCAGAGAGACATATTGAGAGAGAGAGGGGGGAGAGAGAGAGGGGGAGAGAAGTGGAGCATGAACTCACATGTTCATCAGTCATTCAATTGCAACGGAGTGCAGTCCGACAGAAAGAGAAGGGCTGACATCTAGTGGTCTGAGTCGAGTTGTACTATGGAAATGAGACTGACTTCTTTTGCTTTCTCTCAGAAGTGATTTACCCAAATTATTTTATCTTATGTGTTCGTTATCATTTTATTGTAAATGTCACGATTGCTTGATTTTATATAAAGCACTCAAATTTTCTGCATGGATTGCATTGATACTACATTTCTTGTTAAGGAACGGCACTGGGGGTTGGACCCAAAAGCAGATGACAAAACACAGGAAATAAGATTAAGTGATTTAATACGTGAATAGATATATACAGTTCTCGTGCTGGTGATAAGGTGGGGTTGTGTCGAGGGGATCCAGTGGTTAGTGGTGAGTGCGGTGCTAGGTGAAGATGACCATGTGGTGTGGCCTAGTCCAGAGTCCAACAAACAAATGAAGCTTGTATCCAATCCTTACAATCAGCAAGGAGCAGTCTGGGAAGCAGGCAGGCAGGCAGGAAGCGTGAACATGAACAAGCAAGGGAGACTGTAACCAAAGAGAACACAGAAAATGTTAGCTACACAAGATACAGCACCAGGAACACAGATTTACACAGGCAGCCAGGAGTGCAACTATACCACGCTAGCAGACTGTACGATCTGGCGACGAGTGGATCACAGAGCCGGCTTTAAATACTGCAGGAGGATGATTAGAAATGAGTTTCACCTGCCAGCCAAGCCGCGCCCTCAGCAATCATCACCAGAGGGGGAAACATGAAGGGGAAAAACACACAGGGAAACCTACACAAAACAGGGAGGAGAGCGGGCTGCCATGATCGCATCATGACATTTCTACTACAAGACATTCATTGACAATAGTATTGAATGTGTGTATTCAGAATCAGAATCAGAATCACTTATTGTCATCATAAAAACATTGTAAAACGTTGTTACAACGAAATTAAAAGTGCTACTCCTGGTGCATATATTACAAATATATTCACACACTTCCTCAAGTCATACTCTCATACAGAATCATGCCAACACATACACATAATAAGACCGGTCACATGGTTGAAAGTGCAAATGCAATGCAAATAAATAACATTACATGTCATTTAGCTGACGCTTTTACCCAAAGCGACTTACAATTACTATATATCAGAGGGCACACACCTCTGGAGCAACTATGCCCCATGCTAATCTCTATTTTGAGGGAACAGCACATTTATACAAGCTGTACACTTAATACTTTACATTGTAGCAAAGTGTAATTTCTTCAGTGTTGTCCCATTAAAAGATATAATGAAATATTTACTAAAATGTGAGGGGTGTACTCACTTTTGTGAGATACTGTATTTTAAAAACCCTGAAAAGCTGGTCTCAGGTCTTTAGTATTTCTCTACGACCTCAAATATTATTGACTAAATGAGAAACAATCTGATTCAGTGTTTGTAAAAACACTCAATAATCAAGCTAATCAGCTCCTTACAGGCTGTGTGATCGAGGGCAAAGGGCTATTACTGAAAGGGGGGACGGGGGATTACTTTTAGGCATTTTTGCCCCTTTTTTTGACAGATGACAGTGTAGAAATGCGAGAGGGATTTACAACATGCAGTTTACCAAGGCGCTCCTCAATCTACCATTTCCAGTGTCCACAATGAACCTTAAAGTAGTACGAGTATTTTACTGCATTACCATCAACTGTTGATCTGTGTCTTTTCAGGACAATTACTGTATCTGTAAATAAATATCTGTGTGGCTGTGGTTGGATCAGATTTGACTGACAGTGTTAATAACATTTGCAAACATTCCCACAACTTTGATTTGGAGTCAAATGTTGCTTATTCTCCATATTGGTGCTCAGAAGTCGGTGGCATAATTATTTTTCGCTGAGCCCCGCCGACTTCATACCGGTGAAACGAGCACAGAGAAAACAAAAAAATAACAGATCTCTTATATGAAATAACAAAAACTGTGGAAGAAAGTGTAATATTCATGTAGGCCCAACTCACTCATAGTAAGAAGTTGATTTTTCATTAATTTCATGGGCTTAAAAGATATTTTGATATTAAAACACTCCCCAAGATATTCATCTGTCTTCCTTTGGCTGATGTCCCCACCCAGAGGCTTGTGTTGATGCCTGTGGCTTTATCTCTTTTTTTCAACACAAATGTGAGACAATGAGTAACTCATATTGCACTGGGAGGGAGTTATTACAACACAAAACGCTGCACTGTTTGTACAGTTGAACAATAGACAATCTGTTTAAGTGTGATGCAACCTATTAAGGTGTGGCAAGCTGTTGTAGTCCAAGGCAAATATATATAGCAGGGGTGTCAAACTCAGTTTCCCAGAGGGCCACACTGGAAAATCAAGGGCCAGACATGTAGAGATTATTGACATGTGTTTATTTAAGAGAAAAAGTCAAATATTTTGACTGTATTATTGCATATCTCATATACGGTAGTCTTTTCACTTACATTTTGGGCCTCGTGAAGCCCCAAAAAAGTTCGGCAAAAAAGTTTGTCAACCAACGTCAATTACGTTGAAAAAAGCACCAAGAAAGTTGGAAAAAGGCCGAAAAACAGGGTCAAAATTGTCTGAAAAAGTGACAAAAAACATCAGAAAGTGCCAAAAACTTCCGAAAAAGTGACAAAACATTGAGTAAAGCATCCAAAACGTTAAAACAAAGTGCCTAAAGCATTGAAAAAAAGCACATAAACCGCTGGAAAAGGCATCAAAAACTAGGTGGCCGGATTTGGCCCTCGGGCCTTGAGTTTGACACGTGTGATATATAGAGTCATATCAGTGTATTTTAATTACATGATCCTTGTTGGTTTCACGCATAACAGCAGAAATATTGATATCAATATTTCTGAAATTAAGTTTAAGACAAAGACTTCTTTCTGTTATAGTTTATTCTTTCTGGGCATTTTATGTATCCGAGTATGTACAGGAAATGAAAGCAACAAAGGTCCCCAGCCGGACCGGAACCAAGTATGTTACAGTCAGCACATTAACCTCTAAGCCACCAGGGTGCCCCAAAATAAGGCAGTTTCAGCGTTTTCAGTCAGCTTGAAGATGCTTGAGATGAGCTTGACATAAACAAATGAACTGGTTGAACTGCTCTTGTCTTGCCTGATAATTTGTATACTCTTACGTACGTTCTTGAGCTGACCTTTGGCAATCTTTTCATGGGAAAACTATATTATTATTTATATTTAGCAAAAAGTGAAGTCATGAAATGCAGGCTGGACCCTACAGCGCTGCCTGTGGAGGACACAAGTCCAAATATCTAGATAAACCTCAGTCAGCAGATCTTTAACAATTGTTATGAATGTTGTTTTGATTTTATATCACAGTATATGATGAACAATTTACAACACATGCTTTTATATCGTTAAGCTCTGCGCTAATACTATACATGCAATTTGGTTGAGTTTCTGGATTAAGTTGCATGAGGTTAATGACACTTTAATACACATATTACACCATAAAGCAGAATATAGGAATTCAGTGGAATCAATTCATGTTTTATCATTAACTCGATGTAAATATGTAATGCTTTCTTAGTAGACCTCCCAGCATGCATTGTATCAGAATTATAACACTCAGGCGACCCCTCTTTTTGTGGTTAGAAGAAAACAGATATGATATACATATAAGTACGTTTGTAATACATATTATGGTCGTTTCTTCTCATGATATTAAAAACAATGAGAACTATTACGATGAATTCAGTCCTTACTACACCAACATTAGAACATAATTCAGATCCTAGTGCAGAGTGAAGAACAGACTCTTTAACCTGTAAATTGAATGCATCCGTGTAACTATACAGGTATTGATTAAGTTAACGGAGCGTTATACGAATAGCCTCGGCCACACAGCTGAGCTATTCACACCCTGTGATGTAACACCACCGACGTTCATCTTCCTTGACAGCAGAAACGGGCATATTAAGAAAGTTTTGTCTCTAAAGTTTATAACAATTGAATTTGAATTAGCCAACAACACAGGTGCTGCAATAATAATTAAAATGATAAATACAATTTGATTGGGGAGGTTGTAACAGGTAGACAAAATGCACTGAGGGAACAGAAACTGTCACATGACTCCTATCTTATCCCTGATTCGTGGAATTGTGTGTTACAACTATACCTGGTCTCCCCTAACAACATTACGTACAGTCATTTCCTGGTTGGGCATTTAAGAAAATGCTAAAAGAAATTCCCCACTGGAGGGAAAATGATTGACTACTTCATATCAAACGTCCACTGTAATTCCCCTGTTTTCCCTGAAGAGAGAAGCTTGTTTTTAAGGATACCGTTCCTCAATTTAAATCCCCAAGAATTGTACATTAACTTTCATTTACTGTTTTTGAATCTTATTCTGCACCGTAGACAGCGACAGTCCTCCTCTTCCACCAGTAGATGGCAGCAGGTAGACACTCAGCATGTAAACACAGCAGCTCTGAAGTTCTTATGAAATCATTGCCTTCAAACAGGCAACGCTGTGTTTTGACTGTACAATGCCCTCCAGTGTTTGGCACGTGGGCTATAAATGAGGCAGAGGGCTGCATGAGGAAAAACAAGACATGCAATGAGCAATAGTGAGCTCATAACTGGAGGAATAAATGTATCATTTTGGGTTTGTTTTTAAAACCCACCATTGCATTGATGCTTTCCAAAGTGGTCGGCCTAATGCATGGTTAAAGCGTAACTATCAGTCCCTCCAGAAAAACGCGATTATGCGATCGCAGAATTCAACGCATAATCAGCCAAAGTCTGCATATTAATGCGGGGGCCGCATTTTTTCAAATACGCCGCACTTTCGCCGCATAAATTGCCAATTTCCACGCAAAATATGCGGGACTTGCATGATTTCATAATCCCCGCATTTTCGTTGCAAAAAAGTCACATATATCTCAGCAGAAAGATGAAAAATGTTGCGTTTACTTCACACGAGAGCAGCCATTTTCCCCTGTTGCCATGGGAACGTTATGAAGTGATGTAATTTCACCTACTGAGAACACGGTGTTGGGAGAATCACTTTGTTTTCTCTTTTTCATCAAACCGCAATTTTTGCAAGTTCCCGCATTTTCATCGCATAAAATTGCATAAATATCCCGCATATTCCATCGCATTTTTTAAGAAAACGTGCCGCATAATCAAGGATTTTTGCCCGCAACAATCCCAAAAAAACTCCACGTTTTCCTGGAGGGACTGAACTATTGACAAAATGCATCCTAGGATCTTTTTGTGAATGTACGCGAGTCAAACTTTAGTCGAGTCGCCACTTTTAAGATTCACCGTGTTCTTGTTTTTGGGTCAAATGGCCTTTTGAGTGGGAGAGCTAGGGGCACTTTTATGCTAGCCTCAAAATATCTATTTTCATATCTCCAGGAGCTCTACACATTAACTCCACCGGAGCACGAGGGATATACTAAACCTGTCGCTGCTTGTTTTGATATCGACTCGTTCTGACTGCCGAGACGGCGGCGACCGGAAACAACAAGAGCTACGGTGAGTTGTTAAAACCTTTCTTTTTAGTAAACTCTGGGTCCACAAACAATGTTCTCAATGCTGAGTTAATGTGTAGAGCTCCTGGAGATACTCGGAGCAAAGTCTCATGTTGTGTCGAGTCTTCTTAGTGGTTAAAAATAGATATTTTGAGGCTAGCATAAAAGTGCCCCTAGCTCTCCCATTCAAAAGGACATTTGACCCAAAAACAAGAATACGGTGAATCTTAAAAATGGAGCTTCCGTCCTAAATATGCTTTTAAACTAAAGTTTGACTCACGTACATTCACAAAAAGACCCTAGGATGCATTGTGGCGAGAGTTACGCTTTAACTTCCTCTGATTCTAACATTATTTCAACTCGTCGTTAGTATGACAGTGAAAGATGTCTATTAATAAAATAATTAGAGAGAATTGTGCAAACTGAAACTTGGCTGTAGACTAGTTTCCACCCTGACCAAGCCCGAAACCTTCTTACATTCACAAAATGCCATTCATCTTTTGAATGCCTGAGAGATTCTTAACACACTATACTTTGTAGGAATAAAGCATCACACACCTGACTGCATTCTATTCTGGTCTCTCTGCACAGACTCACCATAGAAATATCAACAATAAACAGAGTTCGGCATTCGTTCCTTTTCTTTTCCTCTAGAAGAGGATGAAATCTCCATAATCTGATATGAGTGTGAACAGAGACACACCTGACTTTTATTCTGCCATCTAAGCCCTTACTGTATGTGTTCAGTTTCAACGTTATTGGCAAGTGTGCACATTCCTCTGCATGCCCCGATATGATCTACCCTGATATGATCCATTGCACCTTAGCAGCTTTTGAATGGATTTCTTAATGGGTCGGTTCTCCCAAAGGATGCCATGGGTTTCAAATTACAAGTTGAGGAAAAGCATGAAAGAAATGAGTGGAGAAACATAAATAACGTAGATGCTTCTGGGACACAAAGGGTCTAAAACATGACATGGATCATATGCTCTGGCCTCCATGTTTATTCTCACTTATCCCATGATGATAGTTGCAGTTTCAGCCACTTTGAGGTTTTTGGATCCACACCAATGCAGTCGAGCTGAACGGAATAAAGTTTGCGTTACTTGGAATATTGCAAAAATTCAAAGAAAAGTATTTCAAAAGTAATGCGTCTTTCTAAAATCCCCAGACTTCACTCTGGACTTTTTTTTGTTGGAAATAATTTCTACTGAATAAATAGTCCCTGAACTGTTAATGGTGAGGTGATGGGACTCTACAACAATGTATCTGGTAATACATGGCGAGTTTTTGATTTTATTTTTTATTTTCCTGGCTTTGAGCACCACAAATTAACCTCCATTCACCTCGGCTGTTTTGGCTGCAACCCGGCACGTTAATCTACTGATTTGTGTGACACGTTCATCTCGTTTTTGTCGTGGTGGTCAACACGTTTTTTAAACTAATGTATTTCAATGGGAAGCATCTTTCGTGATCACAGCACGACTACGGTGGCGAGTGGTGTGAAAACAACGCAGGACTTTCACCACGGAGACCGCGGATCGTGTCCCGGCGTGTGACGTTTCCTTTCCCCGTTCTTCTTTTCCTAAACACAACCGTCCCGTTGTCGAGACCAAGGGGGCAGGCTTCTCTCCACAAAGTGAAGGCGCTATGGCGCCATTTTGATGCTACCAAGCCATCACCCCCCGTTAGCATCCCATTGACCGCCATTCATTCTGGCGTCACTTTGACAGCCAATAACTTTACATCTGAAGCGTTTAAAGACTTCATTTGTCCGTTGTTTATTTCTAAAGAAACACGACAATGTATAAAAGGCTCCGTTACCTTGTACCTCACGTTATGGCTCCGTAGCAGACGTTTTTATAAAAATAGGCTAACGGTTGGGTCATAACCACGAGACTTCCTGTCTCATAGTAGAGGTATTACCGTACAGTACAGGAGAAGCTCGCAGGCAGTTTGGACTTACATCAGCTGTTTAGTTTAATTACTAATGTTAACTAGCATTTTAGTTATCAATAATTAGCCTGTGCCTATGTTATCTCCTTACATATACCTACGCTCTCCGTCTCTGATAGATTGGGAATGATTGAGATTTCTCTTGGCACAGCTACCAGAAGACTTACAACGTTCAGACACGTTGCTCACGTCACATCTACGTCATCAAGCTCAGTTTGAGGCTGCGCAGTAACGCTCAGCCATCACCGGGGAAGTGACTTCACTGGTCTCCGTCCAGAGCAACGGGACCTGATGGTCCATTTCTTTAACTGTCTATGGTTGTCCCGCGTTCCCCAGAGACCGCGGCGTGGGACGTGTCCTTTCCCCGCTCTTCTTTTCCTAAACTTCAACCTCCATATAGATGCTTCCCATTACCTGCTGACCACGAAAAAAAAAAATATATATATAAACGTGTCCGTGTACACAAATCAATAAGATTAAAAATAACGTGACCATTTCGTGAACTGCAGTGAGACCGTGGTGCATCCTGGTTATTTGGGTGAAGTGACCTTTTAAACTATTGATTTCCCCTTTGCATTTCCTTTGAAGTTTTGTGAAGCTGTATGACAACAGCATCTGTGTATCTGCTTGACGCAACGCCTCACTGGAGCCGTCATGTTTTCACTGAGCTCACCATTCAAAGATAAGATCCGGCATTTTCTTCTTTGGAACTACAATTTAAAACTACGTGTGCAGGCTTGAACAAATGCCTGGTTCATGAAGATGCATGCAACCACAATCCCTCCCCTAAAAGGGTTAATAGATAATATAAGATAAGATATTATCTTGTGAGGATATCAATAAAACTTGTTTTTGAACTTTCTTGTCAATAAAGTCAATAAAATCTGTGTAATAAAAGTGATATTGTCATAAAAATATGTTGTTCCCTGTCAAGGTCACTATCACTTTCAGTTTGAAATAAAACGTTTTAAATCCTAAATTTAATGTTTCCTCACATGTTTAAAATTAGTTGAAAGAAGACACTGATCAGTCCTCAAAAATTCCATAGGTCACGTTGAGACCACAAATTTCTGCAGAAAAGAAGTATGTATGTGCTGTGCTGTGTGTGTGTGTGTGTGTGTGTGTGTGTGTGTGTGTGTGTGCTGTGGTGTGTGTGTGTGTGTGTGCTGTGGTGTGTGTGTGTGTGTGTGTGCTGTGGTGTGTGTGTGTGTGTGTGTGTGTGTGTGTGTGTGTGTGTGTGTGCTGTGTGTGCTGTGGTGTGTGTGTGTGTGTGTGTGTGTGTGTGTGGTGTTTGTTTTGCGTAGGCGTTTCCAGTTAAATGACTCCTTCACCAGATAGGGAGGGGGAAGTGAGAAGGCAGTTTAGCCATCTGAGAAACAGCGACTAAGACCGACAAAACAAGGGTGAGACGAAGAGATATGCTGTAGATGGACAGATTACAGACAAAAAAAACAGACACAGTGCTTACAAAATCTGTATCGACTTAATTAGCATAACATCTACTGGGCACCGACCACAAAAACGTTAAAAAAAGTCAACTTCAATGCTATTTGGCAGTGAAGAGACCAAACTGATTATCTGAACCAGAACACATGAATACACTCTGAGACATTATGACTGGCCAACAGCAGACGAATGTTGCAACGCAGAGAAAAACAGACAGACTGTCAGTTCTGCTGAGACGGAGACACACTTCCTGCTGCTGCGCAGCTTGTGGAAAGACATGTTTAACCGAGTTTTCTTTAAACAAATGAAATTCAAATTCCAAGAATTGGACACACTCTCCATGCAAATTCAATATTTACTTGAGAAGAAAATACATAAGAGCAAGTCACAGCCATGAGGGGAAGCCATGCAGTTAAACAACACTGAGTGCACTGAGTGCCTTCAAGGGACAGACAGGAAGAGACTGCTACCACTCCTCCATCTGCACAGTAAACACAAGCAGCCGCCAGCTTAGCACACACACACACACACCAAACTTTATTTAATGCAGTCCTATATAGCACCTTTTGGGGAGCAGATGTCACAACGTGCTTCACATTAAAAGACAGAAGCAAGACATTTTCTTACTTTCTGAATCATAAACACTCGTACTGTAAACCTCTTACAGCCTGATTTAGAAGAACCGCACTTTTGTTTTATGGTCATGACATTAAAATACAAATTTGAGAGAGGGGAGGCGAGGGGAGGGGAGGGGAGGGGAGGCGAGGCGAGGCGAGGCGAGGCGGGGTTGTCCCAGTTCAACAGGAAGGAAGTCTGCGGGGCTCTCCCCTTATATTCAAACACAAACTCAAACACTGGGCATGAAACTACAGCAGCAACAAGGACTCTGTTTCTTTTCCCTTTTTTGGGGAGGGTGATAAATGATCACAGTTCTTTCCTAGTGTTCCTACTCTTTTCTCACACATTTGCATTGTTTCCTCTCACAGACGCCTTCAGACTGGAAACCGGATGTCAAACTACCTGCTTCCTCATTCACAGGAACAGGGGAAACACACATATATGGAATTTCTGCAAGATGTGTCATCGTGTGAATTTCACCACTAGAGGGGGCACATGTGATGTTTCGAGTGACAAAAGGTCTTTGTCTCAAAGAATGCAGCCCATTCTACTGCTTCTTCTTTGTGTGTGGTACGTGTGGTACGAGGGAGTGTGTGCGTCTGTGTGTGTGTGTGTGTGTGTGTGTGTGTGTGTGTGTGTGTGTGTGTGTGTGCAGCATGATCACAGCAGGAGTACTTTTGCCTGTGTTGACAGCAAACACAAGCGCTGTCCTTCACTTTGTGTTTATGATGTTCCCAAAGGAGACGTTTTCATCTCGCTTTGGCACCGAAAACACTGAGTAAATATCAAACAAACCACATCAGAAACATTCCACCGTGTCAGACTGTACAAAGACTAAACCAACCTCAAAGCTGGCCCGAACCTGTCTGTCAGAGCCGTGCATGCCCTGTGGTGAGACTCACAATGTGTTCCTCAGCAGCCTAGCTGTCTGCCAAGCAAAAAGCTATGATGTGCAATCACATTGTTTAACAATCATGTGTGCAAGGAAGTGCTCTGCTCGCAGTACTCTCCCACAATGAAATGTGGATTTAAATATAATAGTTTGTCCAGAGAGGAGTGGTGCTGGTTTGGCGTCCTCCTTAAGCATACCGGGTTATACACTTAGACGGAAGTTAGATGTGGCAAAGTTGATGATAAGGTAGGGTTAGGCTAGGCGGGGTTGCAGCACATAGAGAACATGCCTGAAAGTCCAAAGGTCTTTGTAAGACAGAATTATCTGCACTGTTGCAGTGGTGGAGGATAATCTTTTACTTACAGCTGTATACTTTAATACATATCGTCAATGGCTCAAATAATTACGTGTAATGTAAAAGATATATATAGATATATATTCTGCCTTCAAACTGGGCCATGTTTACCGTGTTCACGAAAAGAGTCCATATAAAAACGCTCCGCTTGTTCTATTCGCCGACTCGTGAGTGGGAATTGTCTGAAAGCCCTCCTGTCTTTCTCTGCCTCTAATTGGCATACCCTGGTATTCTTACCCTAACTCTAACCAATCTCATTTCTCATGCCTAAACCTAACCAATCCAACCAACAAAGACAATGGGTACTAGCCAATCAGAGGCAGAGTAGGGCGGGTCATGCTTTCGCCACCGTAGGAGATGTAAATTTGCGAGCGGTTAACATAACGTAGGAAATGCAAAGGCATAATGACAGAGGAAAGAGAGGCCGTTTAAGACATAGAAAAAGGTGAAAAAAAAAACTCTACACGACTAAAATTACAATATATTAACTTACCATCTACCCAAAACTGAACTTCCAAGGCCTCCGTCATTTGAGAAAACCACGTCACAACTTGTGAACTAAATTGTTAGCCTTGTCTATGTTGCCGTTGCCTAGCAGGCGTGTTCTCTTGACTTAACCACCTAAATGCCGAGCATATCGTGTTGGCTACGTGACTTCCCAGCTCATAACCACGAGCTCACGATTTCTATTTGAAGGCGGCAATAGTAACGAACCCAGAGAACCCGAGAATTATCACTTAGCTTTACAGTTCCTCTCAGTTGTTCCTCTCTGTTTTTTAGCGTCTTTTACAACAGATTCTCACTCCCTTCGCGTAAAATACAGACGCTTGGTCCGGTGCCTTTGGCGTTGTTATTGGCGCTAAAAGTCTCCTTCAGCGTCCGATCTAAACAGGCTTTACCTTAACGCGCTTGGTCGGGACTATTGCCGTCACTTTTGATGCAGTTAGGTTAAGGAAAAGGTCGTGGGTGGGCTTACGTTTTCATGACACGTCGCGGGAAGAACGGGACGGTTGGGTTTAGGTAAAGAAGAACGGGACGGTTGGGTTTAGGAAAAGAAGAACGGGACGGTTGGGTTTAGGAAAAGAAGAACGGGACGGTTGGGTTTAGGTAAAGAAGAACGGACGGTTGGGTTTAGGTAAAGAACAATGGACGGTTGGGTTTAGGAAAAGAAGAACGGACGGCTGGGTTTAGGAAAATAAGAACGGGACGGTTGGGTTTAGGTAAAGAAGAACGGGACGGTTGGGTTTAGGTAAAGAAGAACGGGACGGTTGGGTTTAGGTAAAGAAGAACGGGACGGTTGGGTTTAGGAAAATAAGAACGGAACGGTTGGGTTTAGGTAAAGAAGAACGGGACGGTTGGGTTTAGGTAAAGAAGAACGGGACGGTTGGGTTTAGGAAAAGAAGAACGGACGGTTGGGTTTAGGTAAAGAAGAACGGACGGTTGGGTTTAGGAAAATAAGAACGGACGGTTGGGTTTAGGAAAATAAGAACAGGACGGTTGGGTTTAGGAAAAGAAGAACGGGACGGTTGGGTTTAGGTAAAGAAGAACGGGACGGTTGGGTTTAGGTAAAGAAGATCGGGACGGTTGGGTTTAGGTAAAGAAGAACGGGACGGTTGGGTTTAGGTAAAGAAGATCGGGACGGTTGGGTTTAGGTAAAGAAGAACGGGACGGTTGGGTTTAGGTAAAGAAGAACGGGACGGTTGGGTTTAGGTAAAGAAGAACGGGACGGTTGGGTTTAGGAAAAGAAGAACGGACGGTTGGGTTTAGGAAAATAAGAACGGGACGGTTGGGTTTAGGTAAAGAAGAACGGGACGGTTGGGTTTAGGTAAAGAAGAACGGGACGGTTGGGTTTAGGTAAAGAAGAACGGGACGGTTGGGTTTAGGTAAAGAAGAACGGGACGGTTGGGTTTAGGAAAATAAGAACGGACGGTTGGGTTTAGGAAAAGAAGAACGGGACGGTTGGGTTTAGGTAAAGAAGAAAGGGACGGTTGGGTTTAGGAAAATAAGAACGGGACGGTTGGGTTTAGGTAAAGAAGAACGGGACAGTTGGGTTTAGGTAAAGAAGAACGGGACGGTTGGGTTTAGGAAAAGAAGAACGGGACGGCTGGGTTTAGGTGAAGAAGAACGGGACGGTTGGGTTTAGGAAACGTGCCACGCGGGACACGATCCCCGGTCTCCTGGGTGAAAGTCCTGTGTTGTTTGACCCATCCACCCCCCCAACCAACCTCCCTATGCAGATTTTCGGCTTTCATACTACTCGCTACGGTAGTCGCTCTTAGTGCTACGTCATCTTCAACCCCCCGTGTAGCTGCTGCTCTCCCCGGTACGTTCTACACACACGCTGAAGGGCGCTTTTTGCGTCGCTTCAGACGCTGACAGCCACTGTCCAAACGTCCGTATTTTACGAGATTGGAGTGAGAACGGGTTGTCTCATTGTTTTGGTGTTTTTTAGTGAAAAAGCTCTTAAAGCACCAAAGTTAGCAACTAGCTAGTGAACATAACGGAGCATCTAGCAGCTAAAGAGCCATATTATTTTCCTTTGGATTTGGTGGAGAGGAAAACAGAGCTAAAAGAGACTTACATTCATCAGGTGGACATAAATACAACTCCAGATGAATGCTAATGTTGCTCTATGTCCGCTGTTTACTAACGTCATATTAACTTTGTGTTTACAGCGTGTTGCACTGCCCCCCCATAGTGGCCACAACGAATTGATGACTGCATGTTAGATAAAAAAAAGCAATAACAGGATATAAAAGTACACAAATAAAAGTCCTGCATGCAAACTTACACTGAAATAAAGTACAGAATTAACATCAGCAAAAGTTGAAGTGAAAGTACTCACTATGCAGAGTGTTATATTAGTAGAGTTTTGATACTGCTGGATTATAACATAGGCAACGTGGACACATAAGCACCATTTTAATATTGGAGGTACTTGCTGAAGGTGGAGTTGATTACTCTTCTCAAAGTCTACGCTCTTTAGACTGTTTGTCACGGTCCTCTGAGGTTATTTTCCTATCACTGCGTGCTGTATTATAGGGTTGGTTGGACCTAGACTCACCAAAAGACTCTCTAAGCATTTATTATCTCAAATTAGCTGACAACTAGTCTATAGTTCACATCCCCGGAACGTCTATATAAGGAAAAGAGCCGACTCACTCTGACAAGAACAGGCTTTACAAGCAAATGAAACTGATCGTATCTCTTTGCATGCTTTTAAACCTTCTTTAGGATTCATAGCTGTACTAAATCATCATTTTAGGACACATTTTGATCATTAGTGTTGCGTTTAATGACTTTATCCATTTTTTTTTCATTTTTTTTTTATTTCTCATGCTTTTTAACAGATTGATTGCAAAATGTTCACATTCTGTGTGTTCTGACGGCCGTCATTTGATGAATTTGCATTATCCTTCTGGTCCCATTCGTTATGTTGATCCTTGATTACATTATGGATTGTTAAATGTTCACCCTGTGACACTTTAGATTAAAACACCCACGAACCCAGAGACCTTTCACTGTGTCAAAGTAATAATAACCTTGTTGGGTAGTTAAATGCATCATATTTCATAAACTAATCATATGCAAAAATCCTAACCCGCAAAGCTGCGAGCCAGGTAAATATAGTGCAGTAAAAGAAGCAGCTCTGCAGCTATGAATAGAACAGTGACCTGTGTTGGCTTTATGTTTACAGTGTCAGGTGTGGTCACACACATGTACAATCTGTTGCACCCACACCTAGCAACTACGCCGCTTTGAGGCGTGGCAGTCTTGACTAATAGGTTTCCGCTAATGCAATTAGGAGCTATGATATAATCCTTTAATGGATGATAAACTAAATAAAAATCTTCAGCTAAAAGTTAAGTCTTTAAAAGGCCTCTTGGATCAGCTGTTCTGACTTTAACCCTCCTGTTTGACCCATTTTCAAATACGTTTCTATATACCCGAAATTTGGGTTTCTTTCAAACAAATTGTCAAATGAAAATAACATGGATGGTTCTATACAACCATTACTCTTCACAAGTAAAATAAATCACCAGTTCACTAGTTTCATTGAATTTTGGTGTTTTATAAAAATGTTATAGCATTGATAACAATTTAACAGAATTTATAAAAGTGGCAAATGATGGAAAAAGCTTTAAAAAGAAAACTTAGAAAAACAACAAAAACATCCCAAAAAGAAAATGCAGGAAAAAAACGACAAAAACTTTGAAAAAAGAATTTTAATTTTTAAATTTTGACCCGGAAATTCAAAAAGTTGCATGGTCAACGGGAGGACGTCAGAAGGGATTCTCACGGGACAGCGACGCTACAAACACAAGCATATGACGATCTTATGGAATATGATGCATTACTGCAGATTAAACTACCCAACAGTACATAAAGGAGTTAAAATGAGCACAACCTTAAACATCTACAGCAGTCAAATGCAACATACACATTAAAGGGGAACTACGCAGCTTTTTTTTAGCTTAATTTACCTTAAAGCGTAACTCTCGCCGAAATGCAACCCAGGGTCTTTTTGTGAATGTACGTGAGTCAAAATGAAATATATGTTGTGTGTCTGTTAAAGGGGAACTATGCAGCTTTTTCATCTTAATGTACCTTAACTGAACAGCTTCGGAGTCACTGGAATGGTTATATGACTTGTTTCTGGTTGAATGCTGGTCGTCTCCCCCCTAGCGCCTGGGAGATGAAAAACCACCCTCGCAACTTTGGGCCGGCGAGCCGGCGGCCTCAGCGTCAGGAAGTATGGCATGATATCAGGTCTCGCCATGTTAACGAATCGCTTCACGGCGCCGCACGCATACGGCCGTTCAGGAACCGGCTAACAAGGTAGAGATGGAGTTTTTCACACTATCGTCACGGCTGAGCCGGCAAAAAAGAAGCAGGAAGCTAGGAAAGCATTGTGGGAGGAAGAGAGGAAGAGGAAACGGCAGACTGACCGAGAGAGGAGTCAGACACAAAGAAACATAGGATGATATGATAATACTTACTTTATTTACTTCCGATAATTTAAGTAGGTTTCCATTTAGCTGATTATACTTACTTAAATAAGGTTTTTAATACAGGACTTTTACTTGTAGTGGAGTATTTTCCAACTTATTTTTACATTAGAAGTACTTTTACTTAATTAAAAGGATCTAAATACTTCTTCCAGTACTGTACATACCGCGGCGGAGAGTGGGTAGTGTATATAATGTTGCCAGGCTGGTTTGATAAGTTTGGTTTCTTTGTCACAGAGACAACTTGTCACAAATAGACTGTCGGGAATTCACGCTGAAGTTTCTACAGCCACCTTTGGTATATGTTAGGTGGAGTAGCACTTGTATCCCTGCACTGTTATCTATCTATCTATCTATCCATCTTATCTATCTATCTATCTATCTATCTATCTACCTACCTATCTGAACGATGAGGACCACAATGGAAATAAGTCCTGGACTTTATTGTGTTTTCATCCTTGATTGTATTTGATGTCTTTTTTGTCATGTGTAAGGCATTTTTGATACAATTAAATAAATCAAAAATCCATCCATCCATCCATCCATCCATCCATCCATCCATCCATCCATCCATCCATCCATCCATCCATCCATCCATCCATCCATCCATCCATCCATCCATCCATCCATCCATCCATCCATCCATCCATCCACACTTGGGCCACTTGTAGCATTTGGCAGAGCCATGAAAGGTCATAAAAAACAGATGGTAAATGATGAAAAATGTACAAATTGTGCATCACGTTCACTAACCCAGTTTTTACTTTCTGAGCTGTTTTGGATGTACAGTTGAAAAACAATGACTGTTGTCTCCGAGGACAGCAGACAGCTTCCAGACATTTGGTGATGTGGAAAACATTCCTGTAGGCCTATTACTCAGCACATTAGTAGTCCCTCTGGTGAGGGTGTGAGCCTGATATTCAGTGGCGATAAGTACTATGGAAGAACACACTCAGCGGGACATGTTGAGGCAAACAATGTTCTTGATGTTCCCCTCTGTGGGCCTCTTCTGTGCATGATGCCTCGCTGCGGTACATGATGTCACCGTGGTGAAACAACAAGTAACAAAGTTTGTTGTAGCCTATCCATCCATCAGGTCAGGACGCTTCTTTAAAATGAATTCAAGTTGTATAACTTGATGTAGAGAACTAAAACAAAGTGCAATTCAGCATCCACAACTTCACCTATGGTGATTATGTACGTTTCCTCTGCACCGTGCCATTTCTTACACAATGGTAATTTGCTCCCAGGATTATATGGCGTTTTTCCATCACATGGTATCTGCTCGACTCGCCTCGACTCGACTCTACTCGCCTTTTTCGGTTTTTCATTCTGATAAAAAGTCCCTGGTACCTGCTAACAGGTACTTTATTTGGTACCACCTCCGTCGATGTTCCAAGTGAGCTGAGACGATACCAAAAGGTGACGTGAAAGCCTGCAGACTACTGATTGGTCGGAGAGAATCGTCACTCATCACTGCATCATCATTGCTAGCGACAGACAGGGGGGGGGGGGTTTGGGTTAGGGGGGTCCTGAACAAACCTGCCATTTTTAAACAGTTTAGCCAGCTGTGTTTTTTTGCTGCCTCCAGCTTCTTTAGAAACTAAATGTGTCTTCTGGCAAACAGCCACACGCTGAGAGTCAAAAACAACACACCTTCGACGTTCTGTGTGTGTGTGTCGCGTTAGGTCACAGCAGTTTCCTGCGGTGTCACTATGACGACCAGCCACACTCGCCTCACGCATGAGGCGGTACTAAATCTGCAGTGGAAAATGGAGGATGGGGCACCGCGGCCGAGTCCAGTCGAGCTGGGACAAAAGCAAACTCTCACACATGCACTGCAAACCGGAAATGATCTAGACATTACACTACCGCTAGTCTATATCCACGACGTTCCACTACCGGGGATCGCTCCGGTGCCGTCGGAAATTCTCCCAGACATCCGTCTCCTTCCTCTGTCTCTGTGTTGGCGTTCTAACCTCCGGCTGATTTGTGAGGACTCTGGTTAACTGCTCCTCAGATCTCTGCAGGGTAAATCCAGACAGCTAGCTAGACTATCTGTCCAATCGGAGTTTTCTGTTGCACGACTAAAACTACTTTTGAACGTACACGTTCCACCAAAACAAGTTCCTTCCAGAGACTATTTAGCAGAGGCACCGTGGCTCCGTGCATTGCTTGGCACCGCCCAAGACGATTGTGATTGCTGAAGAAATGGCAATAAACCAGAGCATGTTTTTCTCCGATGCCAGACCCTCCACCGCAGCGCTGTGGAGGAAGGTCTGGCAAAGAAAGAACAGCTCTGTTGAGACTGTTTGTTATTGGTCACCATTGCAAATGTACGTGTCAAAGTTCACCAAAGTTGAAAGGCAAAAAGATTCACGCAATTCATCCCACCAGCAAATGCTCTGATCGCCGTGATGCCGTCGCTATGGATGGATTTGAAATGGAGAGCGAACAGACGTTACTGCTGTTTGTCTACTTCTCAGATTGGTGGAACTGATGCAAGTGGGAACTGTTTCAAATTTGAAGGACTCAATACTCAGAAATCATGTGACTTGGCTTTAATGGATTACCAGCATAAAGTACAGACGTGTTTACCAACCCAGCTGGTTCACGATGTTTAACGCCAAACAAAGGTGTAACTGTCCTTTCAGCTTTAACAAAGACGTCTACAGAGACCTGAGAATCCAATACGAGAGCTGTGTGGTTTCCCAACAGGTGCTCATGTGTATGCACTACTGTATGTGTTACATTTGGGCACGTAAGCAGTGGTGGAATGTAACTAAGTACATGTACTCCAGTACTGTACTTACATACAAATTTGAGGTACTTGTACTTTACTTGAGTCTTTTCTTTTCATGCCACTTTCTACTTCTACTCCACTACATCTCAGAGAGAAATATTGTAGTTTTTACTCCACTACATTCATCTGACAGCCTTAGTAACTTTACAAATTAAGATGTTTGCACACAAAACGTGTGTAGTATTTTGTATTGAGAGATATATAGATAGATAGATAGATAGGTAGATAGATGGACAGTTAGATATAGAGATAGATAGATAGATAGATAGATAGATAGATAGATAGATAGATAGATAGATAGATAGATAGATAGATAGATAGATAGATAGATAGATAGATAGATAGATAGATATACTAAAGCTTTAAGTAACATTTTCAATGCAGGAATTTTACTTTTGTGTCTTTTTACAGTATGGTATTAGTACTTTTACTTATGTAAAATATGTGAATATTTATATAAGACTTCCACACCTGAACAGTGTCGAAACAGACGTCAGGCCATTGGTACAAAATATTAAAAGTTATGATAAAATAAAACATCGTTAATGTCGATTAACAAACATCTATATACACGTGACCTTATTACAGCGGTTCAAACGCAGAGGTCTTATTTCTCTTTCTCTGACGCACCGTCCACACAAACGACAGACAGACAGACACGCAAACCATGAAACACTCCTTCAAATTAAGAGGAGCGCTTCGGTTTGGTCCAGGTCTGTCGTGGCACTGGGGCCTGATAGAGTTTGAATGAGTGAAAAAGCTGAATGGAGCCAGACAGGGGGAGGCATGCGGTGGCGTTCACGGTCACGTGGTGGATCGCGTTTCCTTTGTCTCTGAACCCCACGGCCTGCTTTTGTCTGAAAGAGGGGATCCGATTTCCCCTCGTCTTTGATGTCTCCTCCTCCCACGCTTCCACGCCTCCTCTCTTCGGTCCTTATTCCTCCCTCCTCCTCCTCCCCCCCCAAAGCCCATACCAACGCTCGCCCTCCCACGCAGTCTCACACACACACACACACACACACACACACGGCTTTGCCTTCTGCTTGCGAGAAACCCGACACAAGGCTGCATCTGGAGGTGAATGCTCAGCCGTGAGCCTGAATACCTCATTGAATGACTGCATGGGGAAAGAATTCATGGATTAAATAAAAAAAAAAAGAGATTAAAACAGGGCCCACGTTGCTTTTGGACCCTGATTTATCATTGTTTTGCACGCTCTGTTATACTAAAGTTAATATTATTTTGTACTCCGTGTACTGAGGAATGAAACAAATAATCTTTAATCTTAAATTCCCAACCAGTCCTTATCTAAATTTTGTACACGGATTTCCTTATACGGGACAAGAAGTTCAGAGCTAAATATTTACCGATTCTAAACTGTAAACAGTGTACAATATGTACAGAAACTAATCGTCTACATATATTTAGTTGCTTTCAACAAACAGTTTCTTTCATTACCTCTGCGCTCACACAGCATTCTCAGGGTCATTGTGCACGTTCATGGAAATAACCTTGAGAAAATAAAATAGGCTAAAATAGGCAATGGTCCCCCTGTTTGTTTCTCACTCCGTACCACCCACTGTGTTGCCCTTGCTCTTCACTTAACTTAACTTGATGGAGTCCTAATACTTGAATATGAACATCTAATATTTGTATCAATAGAGTCAGCTTTTGTCGTTTCAGCCATTGTGGTCACTTTCAAAAAGAGATCCAATTACATGACAACTAAAACCTAGAAACAGCTTTAAAGTAGTTGTAGACGGGTTCAAACCCTGTCATTATATATCAAGTTGTCCAAACTTAAGGGACTCTGAGGTCATGGCTCATCTCTGCTGTAAGATAACCGGTTATTAGTGTGTGCTAGGTTCCTTCAGTCATCCATATAATGGCAGTTATCGTTATATGTCATATCAGAATTAGATCTTTTATTATACATGTCTTTTTCTCATGTCTGATGATTATTTAGATAATCTATGGATGATGATGTCGGTCTGACTGACGTATCTCAACAACTACACAATAGATCTCCGTGACATTTTGTCCAAACATTCATGGTTCCCAGAGGATGAATCTCAGGTGCATTGATGACTTTTCTTCTGGGACTTCTGTTTGTTATTTTGGCGTTCATTCACCCTAAAGGTAAGCTTCTGTTAAAGAATTATTAAGTTACGATTATTTGGGTGTGTGAAATAACCTTGTTTATTGTGAAAGTAATAAATTGCTTTGCTATTATTTCAATTTTCTATTTTTAAATGTTGCGCTCCCACACTTCTAGACCTTCTAGAAATTTGTGGGGTTTTTTCCCAATAACTGTTGGATGGATTGCCATGGATTTTGATAGAGACATTCATGTTTCCCTCAAGATGAATTGTAATAACTTTAGCAATCCCTTCACTGCTCCTCTAGCGCTAACACAGCTCAAAATTCCAATGGTTGATGGCCAAGTTCCTGCAAAACTAATGACATTTCAACCTCCCCAAGTTCTCTCACACCACACCGCTCCTCCGCTCTCTCCACTGGTTACCAGTTGCTGCCCGCATCCGCTTCAAGACGCTAGTACTTACATACAGGGCCACGAACGGATCAGCCCCAGCTTACATCCAGGACACGGTCAAACCATATACCCCAACCCGCCCACTTCGCTCTGCATCAGCCAACCAGCTCGCTGCCTCCTCACAGCGAGGGAGAACTACTCGCTCAACCAAGTCCCGACTGTTTGCTGTCCTGGCTCTTATATGGTGGATGAGCTCCCTATTGACATCAGGACAGCCGAAAGCCTACGCATCTTCCACCGAGGGCTAAAAACACACCTACCTACCTACCTACCTACCTATCTATCTCTTTTTTATAGCTGCACTTTCATATGGCTCTTTGTAGTTTTGCCTATTTATAGCTAATGTTCTTGCTCTTACTACTTGTTGTCTGGAGTTTGCACCTTCAGGGTTTAAAGCACCTAACTGGAAGTTGCTTAGGACAACAGCGTCAGCTAAATTAAATGTAATGTAATGACATTCCTGTCATGCTAACACCTTTGCTAAGCATGCTTCCTAAGGTGAGGAACATGGTGAGCTTTAATGCTGCATTCACGTGTTGTCAGAATAATCGGAACAATGACTTCCCGACTGGGAAAAAAACATCCCAACTACACCCAGAACCTTCTTGCTGTGAGGCCACAGTGCCAACCATTGGGCCACCATGCTGCCTTTCTTAAACATGCTGAATCCTGTGTATTATAGAGACACAGGCCATCAAACCCATAGCAATAGTTTTCCAAAATGAATTCAAATAACTCTGGAACGTACAGCTTGATATTTAGAGAACGGTACTAGCGAACACACTGCTAAGTCTTCAACATGTATTAATATGCAGACAGATGAAGTCTATACCGGACTGAAATACTAAAGGCCTGAGCACAAAACTAAACAAGTCATCAAGTTGCCGTCACGCCCCGCAATTTTGCAAAGCATAATATTTACATTCAGCATGTGACCTAAATTTCCATATGGCCCGTCGATGTGGGGATAATCCATCTTAACCATCGCTGGGCATCTCCATCTAATTTATGCCGCAAAACAACATGTGGTATGTAAAGCATCCCTTTGATTGCATTGTTGTGGGGGGCTTGTGCTGTCAGAGATGGCTGGGGCCCCCACCCTGCCGGGGTCCAGCCTGCCAGACTCCCAGGTCAGGAGGAGGAGGGGTGGGGGGTGGGGCTCTTCTCGCTCACAGCCGCTTGGCTGTTGAGGCAGCGTCCTTCCTGCAGCCGGGCTGATGTCAGGGCCGAGGAATGTGGAAAACAGAGCACACTGGGGGGCCTTGTTCTCCCACAGTAAATAGTCCTTGGGCAGGAATCCAAACCGCATGCCACACACACACAGCCTGAGCGAGGAGGCAAGGGGGGGGGGAGGTGGAGAGTGGACGGCCGGGGAGACCAGACTGAGAAAACAGACTCTCTGGAAAACCTGCGAGAGGTTTGAGGTTATACGGATGTTAAAGCCCGAAATACTCCAGAGAGGAAATGTCTGGAGATAAGTTCGAAGAATCACGTTTAACTGAGGATGATGATGATGAATCATTTTATTTTGGTTAACATACATGAAAGAAACAATTATTTTACACCGTAGCACCTGCACCGTTTGCTTATTTTTACCCTATAATCATATAACCAAATGAAAGTAAATACTTGAGACATACAATCCTAATAGACAATCCTTTAGAACAATGATCATTTTAGCCAACGCCTTCATTTTAAATCATTTTGAATTTGCATGCACTTCTTGGTTTAAAGGCCTTAC
Organism: Gymnocephalus cernua; assembly: GCA_023631565.1. Lineage (NCBI taxonomy): Eukaryota > Metazoa > Chordata > Actinopteri > Perciformes > Percidae > Gymnocephalus > Gymnocephalus cernua. The sequence goes on from CM042429.1 coordinate 40,099,583, forward strand.
AAACCGCTTTAAAGGGAGGCTGCAAACAGCACCGAACAAATGAATACGAGTCACACGCAGGTAGGTCACAATTTTGTGGAGCTCAACTGGCTCCCCGTTGAGTCTCGTGTTCCTATGTCAAGACTGACCATGATCTATAAAAGACTGTCTGGTAGTGTAGCAATTGTTTTTGTTGTGTCTTATAACTAAGGTAAAGGACACACACAATATTTACACTCGTGGCAGCATATGTGACCTGTGTCCTTATTCATTTAAGACAGCGTTAGGGAAACCTTCGCCTATACAGGAACAAGTAAGATCGGCAAATTAAAGTCATTCTCAGCCTGAACTCTTGCAAAAAGAGCATCACGGCCTGGATACTAGAGAGGGTTGTGGAATAGAACGAAAAGGCAAGTTACCGTTTTAAATTTTTATTTATTTAAGGAATTTTTTTTTAATGTTATGTCATTGATTAAGTGTGTCGTCTTGAGGACCACAATGGAAATAAGTCCTGGACTTTATTGTGTTTTCATCCTCGATTGTATTTGATTGTCTTTTTTATCATGTGTAAGGCATTTTTTTTGATACAATTAAATAAATCAAATTAAAAAAAAAACAACAGAAATACACATTTTGAACTCATCATGATTAAGTTCCTTCCATAATGTAACCGTTAAAACTGAAACACATGTATATCTTTACATGTATCCTCACTTCACCAGTCTCAATGGTAGATAACTGTGAATGAATGAATGAATGAATGAATGAATGAATGAACTATTTGACAATTCTTTGAAGCAGAGTCATCCTGGGAATAAATATAATCACATTTCAGTTAAGTCTAAAAACAACCAACAGACCTTAAGGACCCCCCCGTAAACGAGATGCTACATCTCAAGGGGTTATTCCTAATAATAACAAAAGAAGTACCTTGACTTGTCCTTCTTTCTGTCAGTCATGAACCACGATGATGGAGGGAGCTCAAACAGAAAGAGAGCATCAGGTGCAAACTATTAAGACCAATCAAGCACTGGCAGAGAAACGCCACTCTGCAGGGAATGTGGCAATGCACAGACGTCATTTAACCCTTTGAGGTCTAAGGGCATTTTTTAGATATCTTTTAAATTCTCCTTTTAAAGGTATTTATATATCAGAAAAAACGCTGAGTTTTTTTGTGATTGTTGCGTGCAAAAATCCTTGATTATGCGCCACGTTTTCTTAATAAATGCGATGGAATATGCGGGATATTTATGCAATTTTATGCGATGAAATTGCGGGAACTTGCAAAAATTGCGGTTTGATGAAAAAGAGAAAAAAAAGTGATTCCCCCCCAACACCGTGTTCTCACTAGGAGAAATGACGTCACTTCATAACGTTCCCATGGCAACAGGGGAAAATGGCTGCTCTCGTGTGAAGTAAACGCAACATTTTTCAACAAGCCCCGCATATTTTGTGCGGAAATCGGCAATTTATGCGGCGAAAGTGCGCCGTATTTGAAAAAATGCAGCCCCGCATAAATATGCAGACTTTGGCTGATTATGCTTTGAATTATGTGATCGCATAATCACGTTTTTCTGGAGGGACTGATATATATATATATATATATATATATATATATATATATATATATATATATATATATATATGAAGGTTCGGAAGTGAGTCAGGAGACCGCAACAGATGAAGGAATCCGGTGATCTTGAATTCAAGTTCACCTGATTCCTGTCATGACATGAGACCATCTGAAGATGTCCACAGCGTGGGCACCAAAGATGTCCTAAATTCTGTCTGTGGCGAAAGTCCTTATATACACGATTTTGTCCTTCAACCTAAATAACTTGAGCTGACTTGTCATCCTATAGTCCTCAGACAATACCTTTTAGGGCACTCTTCTGTGAATAGAATTGCTATAGAAAGATGTTTTTCTGTTTGACTCAGTTACCTGAATTCAAGGCATTTCTCAAAATAGCTGGAAGTGCTAGAGCTTGAATGCACACACTTGAACCTACTTACTACATGCTGAACTACAATAAAATATATCCTATCAATATATATAAGCTGATTGCCGTGTGTTTCATATCAAAATGTTTAGAACAGACTCACCTGTCTGTAAGGTGAGGCCCACATTAGTTCCAGAGCAATGTGTGAAGAGATCATTTGGCCCTAAAGCTGAAGAGTCGATGTTCGCTTTTTGTGAAATTTCTCAAATCTCTTGTGAAAACAAACAATTGTTTTGGTGCTTGACATGAATTTATAAAAGTCTTGGGGTCACAAACGTAGTGTAATATATGAATAAAATAGTAAATAATTGTTTAAAAAGAAATTTTGTAATATCGCTTTTTGAATACGACTGTTGTCAAACATCACTTGGACTCGCCGGTGCGTCTTTTGTCCTCAGAGAGTTAAAGATTTAGAGCGTAACGTTTTGATATTAATGAACGTCCGTTACATTCAAGCCGTCGCCAAATGAGTTGCTACAAAGCTGATTAAGACTCTCAGCTCCTCACAACTCTCTCTGGATCTCTCAGTGGGTCTATGTTCAGAAGATTGTGGCGTCCGGCATCAGCCGGATATCAGTTACCTTCCTCTGTCTCTGAGTTGGCGTTCTAACCTCCGGCTGATTTGTGAGGACTCTGGTTAACTGCTCCTCAGATCTCTGCAGGGTAAATCCAGACAGCTAGCTAGACTATCTGTCCAATCGGAGTTTTCTGTTGCACGACTAAAACTACTTCTGAACGTACACATGTTCCACCAAAACAAGTTCCTTCCTGAGGCTATTTAGCAGAGGCACCGTGGCTCCGTCCGGAGCTTAGCACCGCCCAAGACTATTGTGATTGGTTTAAAGAAATGCCGATAAACCAGAACACGTTTTTCTCTCATCCCAGAATGCTGTGTGGACTAACCAGACCCTCCTCCGCAGCGCTGTGGAGGAAGGTCTGGCAATGCGAGACTGGTACCAGACTAGCTAATCTAGGCTGATCACCTCCTGGTAGTGATAAATCAAATATATGTGGTAAATTTTCTCTTTCTTTAACAGCATGTGACTTTACCGCTGACATGAGTAAAGACAATCAATAGACTTTCACTTCATTTAAGTAGCGACATAAAACTATGTTAAAACATGTTACAAAACAATGCAAAATCAATGCATATTATGTACTTTTTATGAAAAGAACACAACATTAACGCGATGGTTGCCACCAGTATTTCATCCTGGTCGTATGTTATTTTTCTGTACATATTTTCAAGACTTTTCCAAACAAAATTACCTGCAAACAGAAACTGAAAATGCAGGTGACAATCTGTTTGGTGTAAAATCACAAAAAGTCCCCCCCCAAAGTGATGATGTTATTATCAGTCTGCCGAATAAATGACGAGAAAACAGTAAATGAAGGACAGGGGATTTCTTCCAGTGGATAAAACACGTGTTACGTGTTAAAAGTAAATAAAGCAGACTGATTCAGAACGAAAGTGAGGATGAAAGTAAAAGGGGAGGGGACAGAGAACCAAAAAAGGCTCGGCTCTCATGGCTCCGGCAAACAGCTGGGCGGTAACTGGTTTGGTAGGAACATGTTCTTGATCCCGGTTCAAATCATGGCAAATATATTGAAAACGATGAGGACTGCCCCGCAGGCTACGGCAGAGCAAAACATGTCTCGTTATGATGATTTTGTAATCAAATGAGAGAGTTTTCCAAAGAAAGAAAGTTAAAGCAGGAAAAGAACCAATAAAATGTGCAGATAAGGCATGTAGGCTACCGCATGTAGATAAAGGTTTTTATGGTCGTGCGTAGAATTGATGGCGTACGGTCCGGCGTAGACGCAGACGTGCACCTCTCGAACAATGTAACTACGCATTGCAGCGACGCACGTCTCTGGGCCGTGGCTTGGTAGCGTTGCTTCCCCCCCCCCCCCCCCGACTCATTTCCTGGTTCTCCTTCTCCATAAACAACATGAAATCAAGGAGAGGGTTAACTAGCCTCATGAGACCGTCCTGATCTGGCGAGCTCCAGTTTTCCGCTCTCAGATCAGTCTGGCATCTTGAGGTAGAGAAAATTTGGAGCCGTTCGCCAAACGACCGACCAATCAGCGTTGGTTTTGAGGCGGGTTTAGGTGTGATGCAACGAGGAGCTGGCGAGATCAGGACGGTCTCACGAGGCTCAGCAAGCGGAAGCAACGCGTGCAGATCTGACCTGATCTAGACTCGTGTTCAGACAGCGGTAGCCCTGATTCTGTTAGCCGCTCGCTAATGCTGTTTCCTCTTGGATCCTTCTTCTGGAATATGGACCGGGAACCTGAAACGGGGCCTTTTATTCCTAAATTCTCGTTACACAAACGGCAAATATCCTTTACCGACATGTTGCTAGCTGAGCTAACGAGCTGTGCTCTGCCTGCAGCAGCAGGGGGAGCCTGGCGTCGTCGTCGCTCTGTCGGTACGTCATACGCTTCGTTGATCTGATTGGTTGATTTGGTCCGTCTCTCACCAACATAGCTGGTGATAGACAGATGGTTTATCCAATCAGATAACCAGTGTTTTCGCCCCTTCCCAAACGTTCTCCAACGGAAAGTTCCCAGATGGATATGCTGAGCAGATGCGAAGCGATCCATCTGGTGGAGTCGGGTTAAGGGTTAACTTCTGCTGCTGCAGGTTTCCCACCGTGGTCAGAAAGAACAGAGGAGACACTTTGTTTCTCTCACTATGACTCTAGAGTCGCTACTCGCTCCGAAGATAATCGCCTTCACTCTCTCACTACCTCCTCGCTCTAAAACACACTCCCCACACACACACACACACACACACACACACACACACACACACACACACGCACACACCAGCGCACAAGTATAAACATCAGGCCGCTTACGTAGGCTATGGCGAAAGCTCTGCGTGGAGCCTTCGCACAACCGTAAAAAGATAAAAATGTTGTCAAAACAGACATTACAGAACTCCATCAAAGGAGTTGAGAGGCAGAATGATATCACATTATGAAAAAGGAAATCAACCAAGGAAAAACAAATAACACAGGTGTGACTAAAGCCAAGGGCGAGTGAGTTTTAGTTACACCTAACAACCAGAATGATGTAATCATGACATATTGTCTCCTCACACAGAAGCTAAATACCTTCAGGGTCGCTTTGCTTTCATCATGTAATCACACAAAGCCAGATACACATCGAGCCGTCTGCGTCATAATGTTCTCATGAATTACACACTGATGAGACACAGCGTCCTCGCCTTGTCTTGACTTGACCGTCGCATTCCTGAGAAAGAGATGTCACTAAACATCTGTGCAGTATACTGTATGTCACTAAACATCTGTGCAGTATACTGTATGCCACTAAACATCTGTGCAGTATACTGTATGTCACTAAACATATGTGCAGTATACTGTATGTCACTAAACATCTGTGCAGTATACTGTATGTCACTAAACATCTGTGCAGTATACTGCATGTCACTTAACATCTGTGCAGTATACTGCATGTCACTAAACATCTGTGCAGTATACTGCATGTCACTAAACATCTGTGCAGTATACTGTATGTCACTAAACATCTGTGCAGTATACTGTATGTCACTAAACATCTGTGCAGTATACTGTATGTCACTAAACATCTGTGCAGTAGACTGCATGTCACTAAACATCTGTGCAGTATACTGTATGTCACTAAACATCTGTGCAGTATACTGTATGTCACTAAACATCTGTGCAGTATACTGCATGTCACTAAACATCTGTGCAGTATACTGTATGTCACTAAATATCTGTGCAGTATACTGTATGTCACTAAATATCTGTGCAGTATACTGCATGTCACTAAACATCTGTGCAGTATACTGTATGTCACTAAACATTTGTGCAGTATACTGCATGTCACTAAACATATGTGCAGTATACTGTATGTCACTAAACATCTGTGCAGTATACTGTATGTCACTAAACATCTGTGCAGTATACTGTATGTCACTAAACATCTGTGCAGTATACTGCATGTCACTAAACATCTGTGCAGTATACTGTATGTCACTAAATATCTGTGCAGTATACTGTATGTCACTAAATATCTGTGCAGTATACTGCATGTCACTAAACATCTGTGCAGTATACTGTATGTCACTAAATATCTGTGCAGTATACTGCATGTCACTAAATATCTGTGCAGTATACTGCATGTCACTAAACATATGTGCAGTATACTGCATGTCACTAAACATCTGTGCAGTATACTGTATGTCACTAAACATCTGTGCAGTATACTGCATGTCACTAAACATCTGTGCAGTATACTGCATGTCACTAAACATCTGTGCAGTATACTGTATGTCACTAAACATCTGTGCAGTATACTGTATGTCACTAAACATCTGTGCAGTATACTGTATGTCACTAAACATCTGTGCAGTATACTGCATGTCACTAAACATCTGTGCAGTATACTGTATGTCACTAAACATTTGTGCAGTATACTGCATGTCACTAAACATATGTGCAGTATACTGCATGTCACTAAACATCTGTGCAGTATACTGTATGTCACTAAACATCTGTGCAGTATACTGTATGTCACTAAACATCTGTGCAGTATACTGCATGTCACTAAACATCTGTGCAGTATACTGCATGTCACTAAACATCTGTGCAGTATACTGTATGTCACTAAATATCTGTGCAGTATACTGTATGTCACTAAATATCTGTGCAGTATACTGCATGTCACTAAACATCTGTGCAGTATACTGTATGTCACTAAACATTTGTGCAGTATACTGCATGTCACTAAACATATGTGCAGTATACTGCATGTCACTAAACATCTGTGCAGTATACTGTATGTCACTAAACATCTGTGCAGTATACTGCATGTCACTAAACATCTGTGCAGTATACTGCATGTCACTAAACATCTGTGCAGTATACTGTATGTCACTAAACATCTGTGCAGTATACTGTATGTCACTAAACATCTGTGCAGTATACTGCATGTCACTAAACATCTGTGCAGTATACTGTATGTCACTAAACATCTGTGCAGTATACTGCATGTCACTAAACATATGTGCAGTATACTGCATGTCACTAAACATCTGTGCAGTATACTGTACGTCTCACTCTCTCCACCGACACTGACAGAGACTTGAGACGGTGACTACGTTTACAAGCAGCCGATATCCGGGTTATGGTCGGGTTAAGGTCACTATTCGGGTTTCTGAAACATTCAGAATAACCCGTTTACATGCGTGAGCAGAGAGAGTTACTCCTGTATACGTGGAGTTTGTAATCAATCGGCGATATCCCGACGTAAACGGCGACGCACGGTTAGCGTCTGGACGTACGGACGACCTTAAGACGCAATATGCGTCATTTCAACAAACACAACAACAACAGAAGACATTATATTCATGGTTTTCACCACACTAATGAAGACATTGGTTTCCTCCTCGCTCCAAAAGTGTGGTGCTGGCTGCGTCTCGCCATGTTTACCTCTACTTCTTGTTTACTTCCTGTATGCTGCACGCGGTGCAAGAAGTTCCTCTACTCAAAAGACCGAGATTCCTTGTGAATAGAACATGCGCAGAACACAAATCAATGTTCCTTCTGATGGAGATATGACGATACGTGTTTACATGACCAAATATTCAGGTTAGAGAAGAGGAAACCCAGGGGTCATATTCAGGTTTTTAAAAACAGGAATATGACCATATTTGGGTTTTTGCCAGTGTTTACATGGCCGTGTGCGACCGGGTTATTGCTAATATTCTGGTTTTGAACGAGTTATTGGCTGCATGTAAACGTAGTCAGTTTCTAAGGGGCCGTCCACACCGAAACGCTTTTTGGTGTAAACGCATGTTTTGCATCGTTTTAGCTATATCAAGATATGGAAAGAATATAAAGTGACATGCAGCTGAGCTGCCATGCCGTGGGTCAGACGGACTGCATAAATACAACTATCTCTGTGGCTCTATCCATCCATCCATCCATCCATCGTCGTCCGCTTATCCGTGGTCGGGTCGCGGGGGGAGCAGCTCCAGCAAGGGACCCCAAACTTCCCTTTCCCGAGCCACATTAACCAGCTCTGACTGGGGGATCCCGAGGCGTTCCCAGGCCAGGTTGGAGATGTAATCCCTCCACCTAGTCCTGGGTCTTCCCCGAGGCCTCCTCCCAGCTGGACGTGCCTGGAACACCTCCCTAGGGAGGCGCCCAGGGGGCATCCTTACCAGATGCCCGAACCACCTCAACTGGCTCCTTTCGACGTGAAGGAGCAGCGGCTCTACTCCGAGCTCCTCACGGATGACTGAGCTTCTCACCCTATCTCTAAGGGAGACGCCAGCCACCCTCCTGAGGAAACCCATTTCGGCCGCTTGTACCCTGGATCTCGTTCTTTCGGTCATGACCCAACCTTCATGACCATAGGTGAGGGTAGGAACGAAAACTGACCGGTAGATCGAGAGCTTTGCCTTCCGGCTCAGCTCTCTTTTCGTCACAACGGTGCGATAAACTGAATGTAATACCGCCCACGCTGCGCCGATTCTCCGACCAATCTCCCGCTCCATTGTCCCCTCACTCGCGAACAAGACCCCAAGGTACTTAAACTCCTTCACTTGGGGTAAGGACTCATTCCCTACCTGGAGAAGGCACTCCATCGGTTTCCTGCTGAGAACCATGGCCTCAGATTTAGAGGTGCTGATCCTCATCCCAGCCGCTTCACACTCGGCTGCAAAACGATCCAGTGAGTGCTGAAGGTCACAGGCCGATGATGCCATCAGGACCACATCATCTGCAAAGAGCAGCGATGAGATCCCGAGCCCACCGAACTGCAACCCCTCCCTACCACGACTACGCCTCGATATCCTGTCCATAAATACTACGAACAGGATTGGTGACAAAGCGCAGCCCTGGCGGAGGCCAACCCTCACCTGAAACGTGTCCGACTTACTGCCGAGAACCCGGACACAGCTCTCGCTTTGGTCATACAGAGATTGGATGGCCCTGAGAAGGGACCCCCTCACCCCATACTCCCGCAGCACCTCCCACAAAGTCTCCCGGGGGACCCGGTCATATGCCTTCTCCAGATCCACAAAACACATGTAGACTGGATGGGCATACTCCCAGGCTCCCTCCAGGATCCTTGCTAGAGTAAAGAGCTGATCCGTTGTTCCACGACCAGGACGGAATCCGCATTGTTCCTCTTCCACCTGAGGTTCGACTATCGGCCGAACCCTCCTTTCCAGCACCTTGGAGTAGACTTTACCAGGGAGGCTGAGAAGTGTGATACCCCTGTAATTGGTACACACCCTCTGGTCCCCCTTTTTGAAGAGGGGAACCACCACCCCGGTCTGCCACTCCTTTGGCACTGTCCCAGACTTCCACGCAATGTTGAGTAGGCGTGTCAACCAAGACAGCCCCTCCACACCCAGAGCCCTCAACATTTCTGGACGGATCTCATCAATCCCTGGGGCTTTGCCACTGTGGAGTTGTTTGACTACCTCAGTGACCTCCACCAGGGAAATTGACGACAATCCCCCATCATCCTCCAGCTCTGCCTCTAACAAAGAGCGCGCATCAGCTGGATTTAGGAGTTCCTCAAAGTGCTCCTTCCACCGCCCTATTACCTCCTCAGTTGAGGTCAACAACGTCCCATCCTTACTGTACACAGCTTGGATGGTTCCCCGCTTCCCCCTTCTGAGGTGGCGGACGGTTTTCCAGAAGCGCCTTGGTGCCGACCGAAAGTCCTTCTCCATGTCTTCTCCGAACTTCTCCCACACCCGCTGCTTTGCCTCTTTCACGGCAGAGGCTGCAGTCCTTCGGGCCCGTCGGTACCTTGCAACTGCCTCCGGAGTCCTCTGGGATAACATATCCCGGAAAGACTCCTTCTTCAGTCGGACGGCTTCCCTGACCACCGGTGTCCACCACGGTGTTCGAGGGTTACCGCCCCTTGAGGCACCTAAGACCCTAAGACCACAGCTCCCTGCCGCAGCTTCAGCAATGGAAACTTTGAACATTGTCCACTCAGGTTCAATGCCCCCAGCCTCCACAGGGATGCACGAAAAGCTCCGCCGGAGGTGTGAGTTGAAGGTCTGTCGGACAGGAGCTTCCTCCAGACGTTCCCAATTTACCGCTCTATGTCTTTCATATATTTCAGCAACATGGACAGAGGCAACCTGGTCTCTCAGAATTCTGTGAAATGAGCACGGGCCCTTAACTCAAACTCCGTGGCAGTTTCACGGAATTGCAAGAAATTCCGTGATGGGCCCACGGAAGAATTCCATGAATAAACACGGATCGCCGAAAAATAAACACAGGCTCACGTTTCCATGACGGAATCCCGGCCTTACATACTACTCACTACCGCAGTCACGCTTAATGGTACGTCGTCTTCTCGTTGACTTTACATCGCCGTTGTTTTCCGTGGCGGCAACACGGAATGAGCTGTTACCAGTTCGTGATCATTTCACGGAATTCTGTGAGACCAGACTGGTTTAACACACACACACACACACACACACACACACACACACACACACACACACACACACACACACACACACACACACACACAGACACACACACACACACACACACACACACACACACACACACAGACACACACACACACACACACACAGACACACACACACACACAGACACACACACAGACAGACACACACACACACACACACACACAGACACACACACACACACACACACACACACACACACACACACAGACACACACACACACACACACACAGACACACACACACACACAGACACACACACACACACACACACACACACACACACACACACACAGACACACACACACACACACACACACACACACACACACACACACACACACACACACAGACACACACACACACACACACACACACACACACACACACACACACACACACACACACACACAGACACACACACACACACACACACACACACACACACACACACACACACACACACACACACAGACACACACACACACACAGACACACACACACACACACACACACACACACACACACACACACACACACAGACACACACACACACACACACACACACACACACACACACACACACACACACACACACACACACAGACACACACACACACACACACACACACACACACACACACACACACACAGACACACACACACACACAGACACACACACAGACAGACACACACACACACACACACACAGACAGACAGACACACAGACACACACACACACACACACACACACACACACACACACACACAGACACACACACACACACACACACACACAGACACACACACACACACAGACACACACACAGACAGACACACACACACACACACACACACAGACAGACAGACACACAGACACACACACACACACACACACACACACACACACACACAGACAGACAGACAGACACACAGACAGACACACAGACAGACACACACACACACAGACACACTCATACAACACACACACACACACACACACACACACACACACACACACACACACACACACACACACACACACACACACACACACACAGACAGACAGACAGACAGACAGACACACACACACACAGACACACACACACACACACACACAGACAGACACACAGACAGACACACACACACACAGACACACTCATACAACACACACACACACACACACACACACACACACACACACACACACACCCGCACACGCACACACGCGCAGACACACACACATGCGCGCACGCACACACGCACACACACACAGCAAGGCACACGAGAACAGCACACACACACACGCACAGACACACACACACACACACACACACACACACACACACACACACACACACACACCCCCGCACACACGCAGACACGCACACACACACACACACACCAACACGCGCAGACACACACACACACACACACACACACACACACACACACACACACACACACACACACACACACACACACACACAGTGATTCTTACGCGTGCATCACGGTGTAGGTCCGTGAGCAGAGCTTATGTTCGCACAGGGCCTCGCACCCCCCCCCCCCTGCGACGGCTCTGTATAAAATGACTAATAAATGTTCCCTTTGTAGTTGAGGTAAATAAAGGACCCACAGTTATAAAAAGGGACCCATGTGAGCGTGTATATAGACGTTCCAGACGGCACCCTCCGCCTGGCTGTGACTTTGCTGAGACGTTGTTAAACCTGCAGCAGGCCCACGATGCTGTTTGGCTGAGGCAGTGTATCGTGTGAAAAGGCCCAGCAGCTCTTCTTTACACCTCCTTGCCCTGTTCTAGCGGTGGTGTGTCATCAGTAAAGCATGGCGTCGGGCCAGCGTCTGACCTCCATGTTATGAACCTCCCATGTTATTATAAGGCATGTCTGATGGGATTACATCCAGCTCTTATGTAAGGCTCAGCAAGTCCAGACATGCACTTTTAAGCAGTTATTTCAGCCCTGTGCAGGAATCTGCCTCCTTAAGGCTCCTTGCAGTTCAAAACAAAATGTTCCCAGCTATTGATGCAGCATTTATGTGGAATGTCAGGCAGCATGAAAACAAGATGCACAAACTTACTGTAAGTTAACACTTAAAAGGCCTTGCAGTAAGACAGCTGTTTATTTTCTTCTTTCATGGGCATCATTTTTAACTTCACATTGTTCCAGAATATGTTTTTCGTGGACCTGGTTTCTGCACAAACTAGTCAGATATTTTAAATAATGCAGGGAAATAGTTATTATAACTATATGTTTTGCCATTTTAGCGCTGTGGCTCTAGTGATGGCAATGACGGTCTCTTGGTTGGTCCAGACTAAAATATCTCAACAATTGCTAGTTGAATTAGCCAGACATTTAGTTCAGATATTCATGATCACCAGATGATGAATCCTGATGAATTTAGTAATCCCCTGACTGATCCTCTAGCGCCAACACAATCTCTGGCACGCTCCATTTACGGCAGCTATATGCACTATTTTTCAAGCCATTTCCTAATAGAACGCCTAAAAGTCTGTACGTCATTTGGGAAAACATGATAGTTACCGAGGAAAACAATCATCTTATAGAGCCGACGATTTCACATCTAATCGTACTCAAACTGAATGCAAACTAATGTTGAGGATCAATTATTTTCACTCCTGCCTGCCACCTAACACCAGATAGACTCAGGAGAAATGACACAAAGTTGAATTTATTTAAAAATGCTGAAAGATTCGGGTGTTCTGCGAAAGACTGGAGCCCTGATTCCCTCACGTTTTATTTAGTGCAAATCTTTATTTGTCCAATAAACTGGTTTATGGCCAAATCCCTGCAATGTCACCCCCAATAGCTTCAGCTGGACTCTGCGTTTGGTGCTAGTTAGCAAATGTTGCTGATATTCCAAACATGCTAACATTATAAACTAAGATGATGAAAAAATTGCACCGCCTTAACATCACCAAATTTCTCCATACAGTAGAAGTGTTTTTTTTTGTACCTCTTTTGCCGCCTCACTTTTACCTACCATCTGTTTACGGATGCCATTGCATTACTTTGCCCTTCATACAGTTGCAGAAAGTATATCAAACTCCATCTCCATCAGCTGGTGGCACCATCTGTCTCCTATAGGAGACCTCCAGCCCCATACGTTGTGTCACAGCGTTCATTTAGATAACAAAGTAGGCCAGCGCTGTTGTAAAAGGCTTATACCCTCTGCTTCCACTGACATGATGCAACCCTCTATTATACACAGCTTACAGTCAGAGATGTCTAACGTTAAACACGCATATAAACACCACTTAAGGAGACGTCATGTCTGCAGGCTTTGTGATTGGTTGATGCAACAGGAGAGATTGGTTACAAAAACAGTCATCTTTATTTCACAGGAATCCAACAGAAATCCCTCCATAATCCACCAGACTCCCCAGAGACATCCAGCAACTGCAGAGAGGGAGAGAAAGAAAACAAAAAAAAACATGCCCGCCCACAAGATTTTACTATTGAAAGCATTTGGAGGCAATAGAAAAGAAAAAAAAAAGCTTTTGGGCAACATGTCTGATTCCAAAATCATAGCTTGAGGACGTAGGGATGGATTTAAAGGGAGGTTAGTAAGAAGTGAAAAACATGGCGTTAAAGTCAGGATAAAACCGTATTTGCATTTGTATGGACACATACCCGAAAATAAAGAGCTGGAGACTTTCATTCCAAAATGAGACATCCACCTCCACAGATGTGAAATTAAAGGCACAGTCTGTAGGAAGCTGTAGGATCTCATCGTGCTACACTAGAACTAACACAAAATGAATGATTTTCCATCTATACGTCAAGTTCTGCAGTCTACTGTATGTAATAAGACGCTACCTCAAGTCTTCATGACCACAACATGGACAGTTTGAGCCTTTAAAGGAGAAGTCCGGCCAATTTTTACGTTAATCTAGCTAAATATAACTATGCGAGACCTGTCTATAGCAACAACAGTTAGCGCAACAGCAGCTACCTAGACGGAGCTGCTGCAGCTAATGCCCACCGCTCCCACTTAGCTAAACAGCAGTTATGGGGGCATAAATGAAATAGTGCCTTTGTGTATCTTAACAGGACACAAAATGCAATTAAAATGTCTGCGGGCAGGAAGCAGAAGCAAGGCCGCCGGTCGGAAACTACCACACCGATCCCCACAGAGAGAATACTACTCTCCAACGCCAGATGGATCGCACACAAAATGGATATATGTCATATATATTCATACATATGCTACAAATACACACTGGACTGGTGCATTATGATTACTACTGAAGCCTGACTGAACACTCTCTGTCCCAGAGGACAGCTAGCTAGCTAGCAGCTAACAGGGTAGGTTGATGATGAAAACGCTTCTTGTTGTCATGTAAGGGCCCTGTTCATGTTACACAGACATTTTAATTGCATTTCATGTCTGTTAAGATACACAAAGGCACTATTTAATTTATGCCCCCATAACTGCCGTTTAGCTAAGTGGGAGCGGTGGGCGTTAGCTGCAGCAGCTCCGTCTAGGTAGCTGCTGTTGCTATAATTGTTTTTGCTATAGACAGGTCTAGCATAGTTATATTTGGCAAGATTAACGTAAAAATT
The DNA here is from genome assembly GCA_023631565.1 of Gymnocephalus cernua. NCBI lineage: Eukaryota > Metazoa > Chordata > Actinopteri > Perciformes > Percidae > Gymnocephalus > Gymnocephalus cernua. The sequence continues at coordinate 40,114,684 of CM042429.1, forward strand.
CTCCTTTAAATCAGTTGTTTGTATGATTTGAGTATTTATTGAAGTTCAAATGATTTTTATATTTAGCACAAAATATATATTTTAGAGTATATACATAGCTTACATACATTTTGAACAGTGAACATCAGGTAGGTTTCGGAAAGAAAAACGTTGTGGAATCAAATTTGTACATTTTCACAACAGGTGCAGAATAATAACAATCATAATCAATATAAGTGCAAACATTTCTAAAAGCTTATTTTCCTTTTAATAATATGAGATTGGCTTTCTCTAACACAACGGAACAATATATGGAGGATTATTAGGGCCAAATGAAAACAACGAATATGTATTTGAGTTACCTTCAGAATTCTGATTTAAAAACTGAGAATAAATTAAAAAACTTAGGCTACATTTAAATTGCTACATTTTGGTTTAAAAACAAATATCTTTTGCTACGTTCCCCCTCTCATTCCCCCTGCTCTGGTGTTTCCCCCTCTCATTCCCCCTGCTCTGGTGTTCCCCCCTCTCATTCCCCCTGCTCTGGTGTTCCCCCCTCTCATTCCCCCTGCTCTGGTGTTCCCCCCTCATTCCCCCTGCTCTGGTACATTTCCCCCTCTCATTCCCCCTGCTCTGGCGTTCCCCCCTCTCATTCCCCCTGCTCTGGTGTTTCCCCTCTCATTCCCCATGCTCTGGCGTTCCCCCCTCATTCCCCATGCTCTGGTGTTTCCCCCTCTCATTCCCCATGCTCTGGTGTTTCCCCCTCTCATTCCCCCTGCTCTGGTGTTTCCCCCTCTCATTCCCCCTGCTCTGGTGTTCCCCCCTCTCATTCCCCCTGCTCTGGTGTTCCCCCCTCTCATTCCCCCTGCTCTGGTACATTTCCCCCTCTCATTCCCCCTGCTCTGGTGTTCCCCCCTCTCATTCCCCCTGCTCTGGTGTTCCCCCCTCTCATTCCCCCTGCTCTGGTACATTTCCCCCTCTCATTCCCCCTGCTCTGGCGTTCCCCCCTCTCATTCCCCCTGCTCTGGCGTTTCCCCTCTCATTCCCCATGCTCTGGCGTTCCCCCCTCATTCCCCATGCTCTGGTGTTTCCCCCTCTCATTCCCCATGCTCTGGTGTTCCCCCTCTCATTCCCCCTGCTCTGGTGTTCCCCCTCTCATTCCCCCTGCTCTGGTGTTTCCCCCTCTCATTCCCCCTGCTCTGGTGTTTCCCCCCTCTCATTCCCCCTGCTCTGGTGTTTCCCCCTCTCATTCCCCCTGCTTTGGCGTTTCCCCCTCTCATTCCCCCTGCTCTGGTGTTTCCCCCTCTCATTCCCCCCGCTCTGGTGTTTCACCCTCTCATTCCCCCTGTCTGGTGTTCCCCCCTCTCATTCCCCCTGTCTGGTGTTCCCCCCTCTCATTCCCCCTGCTCTGGTGTTTCCCCCCTCTCATTCCCCCTGCTCTGGCGTTTCCCCCCTCTCTTTCCCCCTTCTGACCCGTTTTGGTTTGAATTCTGCGCGGTTGTGTTGCCGTCTCAACGGCTCCAAACGGAGACCTTTGGCAACACCGACGGCAATGTCTCGCCGCCTGATTGGGTCATGGCTACTAACGTTACCGTGGCAACTACCAGCAACGGGCGGAGTATACATCCTCCTGTTTACCCCGGCACGTGCATGCCCAGTGTACGAGAACGTTGATGAGATATTTTGGTTTGGGCGTGTTAGTTTATACGGAGATAAGTTCTCCTTCTGGAGATAAAAACACGGAGATCACTTCTGGCTCAAAACGCTGCTTAAAAACCAAAACGTAGCGATGTAAATGTAGCCTCATTCTAACGGCAGGATGAAGTTAAAAGTAAGAATTCTGAATTTTGAGACAACTGCCACTTTAATTTCAGCATTCTTTCTTTAAGATTACCAAGATTAAGAAAATGTTTTCACGTGGCCTTAATCATCATTTGTACACAACACGTCAACGGACATGAAGTAAATAGTAATGAAATGAGTGACGGTCTAAAAACAAAAGAGCAAATACATGCGTTTATGAATATGAGGTGCTGGCTGACATCAGCGGGACCTCGAAAATAACAAACCAGCTCGTGGGAATAAAGTCACTGATTTGAATCCCCAAATTCACCTGGAGAGTCTTGTGAGGAAACTACTAGTCTCTCTCTCTCTCTCTAAAGGTCATGACCCACCAACCGGCCGGCCGACCGGCGGCAGTAAAGCCAGTCGGACTGATCAGTCTCCCCGAGTCGGTCCAAAAAGTTCTTCAGAACACACCGAAGAGACGCCGACTTGAGCGTACGTTCTGCGCGTGCGTGAGACGTAATGCGTCTCCATAACAGCAGGCGGCGCTAATCTGTATTGTCGCCCAAAACATGAAAACCGGAAATGAACGGAAGAAAATACGACGGCGAGTAATAAGAAGATACCGGCGTTGTCAGCTCCGGTTTTCCCGTGCACTGATTCGCTAGTCAAGGGTTAGCTCTCCACCAATCAGATCGGTCGTTGAGTCCGACCTCCCACTGGCCGATTCAACAAGTCAAATCGTCCCAAATGAAGGCCGACGGCTCCTCCGACTGACGACGGCACGGAACACACCGACCAGACTCGAGTCACCGACCTCGCCGGACTGTCCGATGGCCGGTTATCAGGTTGGTGTGTCAGCGCCTTTGTTTACCTCTCATATCGAGCCATGCACAGTTCCAGTTTTTCTTAAAGTGCTGAGATTTTCAGATATTCATCTCCAAAAACTTCTGCTGCCACCCACATACAACAAAGGTCAGGGACATTTTGACTTTTGCAGCTCAAAGCATTGAGGGAAAACGCAACAGCATCATATTTTCCTACAAACAACGGATTTTGTTTTTCTCAGTAGAAAGAAGTTCCAATAAAAACTATTGACAACAGGTAAATGAGTAACCAGGACAATGTTTCTGGAAAAAAAAGTATTTCCTGTTAAATGTTTTTTTTTTTTAAATGTAATTTTTCAATGCTGTGAACAGCACAAACAAACATACGCTCCTCTCTGTTGTATAAGGGTGGACGCAGACATCTTAGAAACATATCTCAAAACATTTTGCTTGCAGATACAATAACTCAAATTTGGGTGAACTGACCCTTTAACCACACATTATCCAATGGAGGTGACCAGTGCACAGTAGTGGACAATGTAGGAAACTGAATGGATACAAACTGACATTAAAGTGCATGCTTATAACCCCCCCCCCCAAAAAAAACAAAAAAACAATGTGTGCAAAGAATGGAATAACTTGTGCTAAAATTCTGTTTAATGGGATAATACCCAGAATCCCAGTGTTCAACCAGACGATGATGGAGGATGCAGTCATCTATGGTGCTGAAGAACAGGATTGTTGTTTTGAGTTGACCAACGTCCTTCCTGGTATAGGTTTCTTTCCAGTGTAGAGCGTCCGGAGATCACTGGTTCTCACATTACATTACAGGAACTGCAAAAGCCAAAAAAAAACAGGAGGTTACTACATCATTTCTCAGCAAACACTGATCATCATCACCCATCAACCAGAACATGCGGAGAACTCTGGTTTCACTGCTTAAAAGGAACACGCCAACTTATTGGGACTTTGTCTTATTCACCATAACCCCGAGAGTTAGACAAGTCGATACAGACCCGTTTCATCTCCGTGCGTGTCGTAACTCTGTCTGATGGCTCCACCGTTAGCCTAGCTTAGCACAGATCCTGGAGGTAACTGGTTCCAACTAGCCTACTGCTCCGAATAAGTGAGAAAATAGCGGCAACATGTTCCTATTTACATGTTGTGATTTGTATATTCACAGCGTGTACAAATAACAAGGTCACATGACACACAGCCATCTTCCAACCGTATGCATACTGGGAACTATATTCTCAGAAAGGGCAGCAGAGCTGCAAGCATATCACTCCGCGCCCAAGTAGCACTGCTTCGTCTTTCTGAGAATATAGTTACTTCCAGGATCTGTGCTAGGCTAAGCTACCGGTGGAGCCGTCAGACAGAGTTACGACATGCACGGAGATGAGAAGGGTATGTCTGGACTAGGGCTGTCAGTTTAATGCGCTATTAACGGCGTTAACGCAAACCCATTTTAACGCCGGCAATTTTTTTTATCGGGCGATTAACGCATAGACAGTTAGCTAGACAGGAAGTAAAATTACGACTCCTGTACGAATCCCACTATGGCCACGCCAAGACGAAGCAGCTCGATTGGTTGGGGTTAGGGAGTAGTTAGGATAGCGGATTGGTCAGGGGACAGGACCTGAACAAATGGGGTGACGTTACCTTGGGCGCTTGGCCAAAAGTAGTGATTGAAGGGCGGGTTTCGCAGACCGGAAACCGGCCGCTGTTTGGGCTTGCGAGCCGCGTAGCTAGATTGTAGGCTCGTCACGGCGATTATCTTCAGAGCGAGCGAGTAGTAACTCTACAGTCAGAGAGAGAAACAAAGTGTCTCCTCTGTTCTTTCTGACCACGGTGGGAAACCTGCAGCAGGAAAACCCTCTCCTTGATTTTACGTTGGTTATGAACGAGAACCAGGACCAGGAAATGAGTCACGGGAAACCAGTTGCTATGACGACGGCTATGCCGCTGACGACGCTATGAGCCCGTAGACAGTAGGACGAGCCACGCTCGCCTCAGGCATGAGGCAGTACTACCTGCAGTACTATCTGCAGGACTATCTGCAGTACTACCTGCAATGGAGAATCGAGGTAACAGAGTTACATTATGTGACAGATTATTAGTTCCAAGTGTGAATGTTAGTGTGAAATTGAACATAACGTATATGACAATGTTGTTTTCAATCAAAAAAACATTGTCACAAAGCAAGCCGATCCACTTTTCCATGCTGATAAGAGAATTAAAATGAGAAAATATAATGGGACAAAAAGAAATCAAGGGACATTTAGAATAGATAAAAATGTGCGATTAATAGCGATTAATCGCGATTAAATATTTTAATCGCTTGACAGCACTAGTATCGACTTGTCTAACTGTCGGGGTTACGGTGAATAAGCTAATGTCCCAATAAGTTCCTTTAAATGCTCAATGCAAAATCACCGTAGACAAATCCGAGCGGTGCGCATAGTTGGGGCGGCACCGCTCTCCCCTGCAGGAAGTGAATGGAACGGCCTGCACAAAGCGGTTTATGCCGCCTATCATGTGTAGGTGGCTTCATGCATTGGTGATTGAATATGTTTGTGTTTGTTAGAGTAAAAAAAATAAATGATTCACCAACCACTGTGACCAGATAAGCAGGAATGGGATTGCTTTGAAAATATTGGCACCTATTTGGTGCAACTACACTCACAATCTCCCACAGAACTGCTGCCAATCAGTTCTGAAGCTGAGCTTGCCTGTAAACATCCGGGTTTAAAGCACCAACCCTGACACTGCTTCCACTGAAGTAAAATACACTTTTGTTTTGCCAGCTTCTCGCCATGGCGTGGGTTGCGCTGCACACACGTGACTGTAAATCAACACGGCTTTTAATCTGTTCTTGTCTTTACAGCTTTGTGGATAGATTGAACCACAGTCAAATTGCACTTGGCGTGGCTATGTTTGAAAAGTTCTTCCAACGATTGCACTGAGGGGTGTGTGTGCAGTAAGGTGTGTGTGTGTGTGTGTGTGTGTGTGTGTGTGTGTGTGTGTGTGTGTGTGTGTGTGATCCAAACAATATACTTAGAAAAACAAGAACATGCATTCAGAACAAACACACATAAACAAACATTGCATTTCCTAAAAATCAATCAATAAACATTTCTAAGAATGAATGCACATGTATGAGTACACAATACAAAGCAAAAGGTGGATTTTATTTCAGTCAATGCAGCTGTCACACCTGGAAAGGTGAGTCTCTATCTCATTTCTCATGCATGTATTGTGGCACAAAAAGCATGAGACACTCGAATGAATTAGCCAGCATCCAGTTTAATAACCTCTAAGCTCGGTGTGGTGCCTACCTGAGGTCACTATAGACCCAATCACAATGTTTGTTTGCAATAAGTTCCGGTTAGAAAACTCCTGCGTCCCGTACATACAATTTAACGGCACTGAGCAAACGGGGACGCTAGCAATTTAATACAGCACAGAAAATAAGCACGTCACAGTGACTGGGTCTATACCATGCATGTTCACATGGCTCCCAGATTAGACAACATTGATTTAAAGTGCCCATATTATGAAAAAAAATCACTTTTTCTGGGATTTGGGGTGTTATTTTGTGTCTCTGGTGCTTCCACACGCATACAAACTTTGAAAAAAAAACATCCATGTTGTTCTGAGTGAGATACGGTTTCTGAATGTGTCCTGCCTTCAGTCTCTGGGTGAGCTGGTCAAAATCTGCAGGGCTTGTTACGTAACTAGCCGAAACGACGGGCTATACACAACCGTTAGCATGCTAGCATGCTAGCTCGTTCTCAATGGCAGAGCACTGCTACAACACACACAAGTTCACCATAATCTCCAAAAGAAGTACTTCCATGTACGCCCTCCTTTAGAAGAAGTCTCCCGGCTAATCCTGCCTTGTAACTGACCAAAGTTGGAGAAACAACCTTTCTTTTACTGTCTATGGAGCTAACTGACATGATCTACCATCTGAGCTACTGAGCATGTGCAGAGTGGAATCAAAGATAGTACAGAAGGAAAGATGATTCACTCTGTAGCTAAAACAGAGACCTGAACACAAGGTCAAAAGAGGAGCTGCAGCAGTGAGAGAGAGATGTGCTGTACAACAAAAATATATTAAACCATGTAAACATATTCTGGTACAACCTTAAAATACAATTATGAACCTGAAAATGAGCAGAATATGAGATCTTTAAATCTGGAAATACCTAAAGGGCCCAACCCACGTGCCACCTCCTCTGTGGCTGTGTGCACACTGTCTGCAACAACCGATTATCGGCCGGCGTCAGTCGGAGGAGCCGTCGGCCTTCAGCGGGCGGTCGGACTCAATGACCGATTACCGGAAATGACGAGCGGGATGAGCGTGACGAACGCCTCTCAAAATCTGACGAAAATCTTTTAAACTGACCTTTGTCGATCTGAAATGAACGAAATTTCTCCCTTAAAATGTTTTCAGAAACACGTTTTGGTGAACTATCTTCGTAAAATATGAGATCGTAATCCGAACGACATTATGGTCGGATGTAAAATTCGGCAGCAGCCAGACCCACGTGACGCGTTCGTCCAATCAGCTGCCAGTTTTTTGGGGCGGCAATACAGATTACCGCCGCCTGCTGTTATGGAGACGTATTACATCTCGCGCACGCGCAAGAACGTACGCTCAAGTCGGCGTCTCTTCGGTGTGTTCTGAGGAACTTTGTGGACCGACTCGGGGAGACTGATCGGTCCGACTGACTTTTCTGCCGACGGTCGGCCGTCTGGTTGGTGTGTCGGAGACTTAATGTGTTCAGACTCGAGTTCTCGTCCATGCAGGAGTAGCCATTGCTCTGCGACCCTGCAGTGCGCGACCCACAGCGGTACTTAGCAAGGCCACTGTAGAAGAAAAAAGCCGCACTTGACGAGGGTACCACAGACCAATGAGCCAACCATCAACAAGGAGCCGTGTGCATGTGGCGTGGCTGCAGGTCGTGGTGGTTTGTAGGTGCACTTGATTTTGCCGAGCATAGCACGACGAGAACCATCCAGTGTGCCTGACTGCATGTGCTGTATAGCCATCAACATTTGTGCACATCCAGCAGTAAACCACACAGCCTCTTTTTCTTATTGTTAAACAGTTACACTGTACGTATTTGTTTAGGTTATCGTTTCATTAACATGTGTTTTTATGCACGCACAATCCACCAGGCAAATTCCTTGTAAGTGTTCCTTATTTTGCAATAAATCCTATTCTGATTCTCTTTCTTCCTCCAGTAATGGCCCAGAAGTTTAGTCCGCCAAGCTAAACAATAGGTTGTTTGTCATTCTGTTTGCAGAGCTGGCACTCCTTTTGTCTGCAGGACTGTGCCTTCCAATATGAATGTACTGTTAGTTAAGTTTAGACACAGAGTTTATGTGGTTACGGTCAGGAAAAGACCATGGTCATAATTACAAGTCACGCCTTTGTCCACCCAACGTGCACCCATCCACGTCAACCTTCGCTCAGAGACCTTTTCCGGCGCCTTAACAACGTCGTGCTTCTCCTGCTTTTGCTTTCGAGAGACAAAAGTCATAATTGGCACAACAGAATAAGACGTGTGGCATTGTATTCCCCAATCAGTCAACACAATATCAGACTGATAATGGCTCTTCATGGCAGACGTGTGATGACAGCTTGTTTTTATTCCATGTAGAGTAGACAGACACGGCATCTGGGAAGTCTCATGATCTTCTGAGAAAAAGACTAGCGTGACAATATTTTTGTTGCCTTATTGATTTCATTCATAACTCTAAATAAAGATAAATAACTTTGGTAAATTTTCATTGATCAACATTATGAAATCAATGTTTCAATTAGTCCAATACCTTTATGACCAAATTCCTGCAAAACTAACGACATTCTCATCAGCCTCCGCCGTACTTTGTGTTTATTACTGATCTGATAACATTACTAACAACAATTGTTGGTTTTGCTAACAAGCTTAACTAGGATGGGGAAAACATACTTGCTAAACATCACTTTATCTTACAGACCATTTCAGTAAATATGCGTTGGCCCAACCCAACCAAAAAGCCAGGACAGTTGCCAAAATGTCTAAGGGACAACTTCCTCATCCACTCCAGGGCGAGACTTTAAGTCCCAGACAACAAAGGAACTATGTATAAAGGCTGGGATTCACAAAATAAGAACCACACCATATCATCAGAGAGGTAGTCTATATCTACAACGTTCCACTTACTGGATTGCTCTGGTGCTGCCGGAAAGTACGACTCAAAAACAATCACGACTAAAACAACCTTTGAACGTACACACGTTCCACCAAAACAAGTTCCTTCCCGAGGCTATTTAGCAGAGGCACAGAGGCTCCGTCCGGCGATTGTGATTGGTTTAAAGAAATGCCAATAAACCAGAGCAAGTTTTTCTCCCATCCAGCAATGCTGTGTGGACTAGCCAGACCTTCCTCGGCAGTGCTGTGGAGGAAGGTCTGGCGATGTGAGGCTACCCGAGAGGAAACCCAGTTGAGCGTTGCATCATCGAGAGTATGTGCACATGCTGATGTTAGCATTTAGCTCAAAGCCTGGGTGCAGCCTCACAGAGCTGCTAACCTGGCTGTAGACTCTTGTTTGGTCTTGTTTGGTGCTTTCCCAAAATAAACTGTTGTACTGCAGCTTTGCCCAGTGTGGTTTACACGAGTTCCCAGACTCATTCTGCCTTTCGGGAACTCTAGCCTGTCGGTAATGTACAAAAGCCTCAAGACGATGAACTTCAGCAAGACACTTCATACCTTGTCTCGCATTGCCAGACCCTCCTCCGTCTCGCTAGTCCACACAGCATTCTGGGATCGGAGAAAAACGTGCTCTGGTTTATCGGCATTTCTTTAAACCAATCACAATCGTCTTGGGCGGTGCTAAGCTCCGGACGGAGCCACGGTGCCTCTGCTAAATAGTCTCAGGAAGGAACTTGTTTTGGTGGAACATGTGTACGTTCAGAAGTAGTTTTAGTCGTGCAACAGAAAACTCCGATTGGACAGATAGTCTAGCTAGCTGTCTGGATTTACCCTGCAGAGATCTGAGGAGCAGGTAACCAGAGTCCTCACAAATCAGCCGGAGGTTAGAACGCCAACACAGAGACAGAGGAAGGAGACGGATATCCGGCCAAAAAGGACATCCGGCCGGCACCGGAGCAATCCTGTTTGGCTGTAGACTACTTCACCCCCAACCTCCTCCCTCACTGGAGCTGCCCTGTGACTAACAGTGGACTGGATTTGCTGTGTGAGCTAAATGTGAATTTAAAAAAAAAGCCAGAAAAAAGCAGCAGATGAACTCAGCAAAAGCCTTTGGCCATCTAAATATAGGTTAAAGAGATATGAGATGACAGCCAATAATTCACACAAGTGGTCTTTAACTTGTTGTTCAATCCCAATTACTCATGATATGAGCCTTCTAGATGTTGTCATCCAGCTGCTCAGAGCCTTGATCCTCTCTCAGCTGTTGGGCTCAGCTGCAGAGACAGCCGGGGAGTTAAAAAAGAAACTACTTCTTACAAACCTTGACTGGCAGTAATTACAGTGAGAAAAGAACGGCCTAATCATTATTTTCATTGTGTATACAGATCCGTATAAGCACTTAAAATGATTACATGCGCAGGTAAGATGGTTCAGAAGGACGTTAAAAAAGGGTTAAAAAATGTGTGCATGAAGTGGTCACAGAATTGAATTATTAAACTAAACTTCATGAAAATAGTACCAAGAAGACTGAAACATTCAAACGTGCTGCCTTATTTAAGTAACTGCTCGTTTCTTTTATTCCTGTTTTCATACATGTTTTTATATTTGAGCTGTTTTTATATTCTCTTTAACAAATGTTTTTAACTGCTCTTTAATGTTTTACATCAGGGGTCTTCAACGTTTTTTTAAGACAAGGACCCCTTCACTGAAAGAGAGATGGATACTACATAAAGTATATTGATTGATAATAAACTGGGCCGACCATAACGTGTGAAACATACCTATTTGGTGCATAGAATACTAAGCTATTAAAATAGCCTAATAATTGTTGGCATGTTTTAAATGTTAAAGTGCCCATATTATATATTCTGGGATTTGGGGTGTTATTTTGTGTCTCTGGTGCTTCCACATATACAAACTTGGCAGAAAAAAACATCCATGTTGTTCTGAGTGAGATACGGTTTCTGGATGATTCCTGCCTTCAGTCTCCGGGTGAGCTGGTCAAAATCTGCAGGACTTTCTACGTTACCAAAACGAAGGGGTTAACCATAGCATGCTAGCTCTAGCATGCTAGCTCGTTCTCAATGCCAAATCACTGCAACAACACACACTAGTTCACCATAATCTTCAGAAGAACTACTTCCTGTCCCTGTTCTGCAGGTATTCCACGCTAAGGTGGAAGTGTTCCCTGTTTAGAAGAAGTCTCCCTGCTGATCCTGACTTGAAGTTAGAGAAACAAACAGCTAGCCGATGTGATCTTACCGAGCTACTGAGCATGTGGGAATCCCCACAAAGATGGTATAGAGGTGAGATGTCTCACTCTGTAGCTAAAACAGAGAGCTCAACACACAGGGTGAAAAGAGGAGCTGCAGCAATGTGCAGTACAAAAGTAAGGAAAAACTAATTTTTGGGGGGTCAATTCTTAATGTAAACATTAACCCGGTGCATTATAAAAATATTTGAGGGTTGCTTCTTGCTTGTACAGTTTACAGCATAAGCATAATAAAGAACTTTTCCCTAACCTAATTAATATTGAATTGGAAACGTAATCGAATCGATTTGGTAAATCATTGGCGACACCGAGCCCTATTGCCTTCTCTTATTTTAAGTTTTGAATACAGCTGTATGTTGGTGCATATATGAGCCTTGAATATATATTGCTTTGTCTGAAAAAGAAAGTTTTGCAGATGCATAATTGGTGTCTTTGCATCTTTAACTTTTCAGGCTGATTTTTGGAGAGACACAGGTCCTAATTCACATTTAGATTGTCTTCAGAATGCTTCCATTGAATCTCAGCTATGACCCTGGTCCTGGACTGTGCTGGAGGATTTTGGACTGTGGGAATACAGGAATACGGCTCTGTCATGGGGGAAAATCAAAAACATTACGGCACAAACTGTTCGATTGGCAAGGGATCTTTTGGGAAGTCCGCTGTGGAGACACCGCAGCAATGGGCCCTAGGCAACAAAGATGGAGACACTATCAAAACAAGCTGAATACAAAGATGCTTTTTATAGCCTTTCATAATCACAAGCGTAACTTCTTCATTCATTCTTACCGACCCTTCCGTTCTTTCGTTTTCTTTTATTCAGTTTTTGTTGACTTACAGGGAAGACACACCTCTGATAATAAAGCCCTGACACCGCCAAGTCTTTCAGGCCACAGCTGCAGCGTTCTCAGTGACATTCAGTCAAATTTATCAGCAAGCCGAGGCCAGAATAAGTCAACAATTTCATCTTGGTTGCAGTTTTCTTTTCACAGGTTTTTTTAACCAACGCCGACATTTGGGTACTTTCCACTGCACCGAAAAAACACCAGCTGACATGGGCCACTAACCAGCCAAGCGCTCCACCTCAGCGCTTTCTGTAGCGCTGAAGTCAAAACATCTTGAGCAGTCCAATCGACTCAGCTGTTTCTCCTCTAAATAGACATATTTTGTCTTGTAATTATGCATTTTTGCAGCTTTATAGGACACAGCATGATTTTTAGTTATGGTTTAGTTTGTTCTTTCTTTTTAACTTTACACACATGTTTTTTGTAATTCTGCATACTTTATACTAAGCATTATTTATAAATCATGCTGTTCAGCACCATGTATTTATTAATCACATCAAATGACAAAGACAAAGACAATACTTAACAATAACTTAAATAAATGTACATACCTGTACATGTATACATATGTGAGGTATGCATAGTGCAAGTGGTGCAAAATGGAAAAGCAAAGTATACAGTAATATTATAGTGCAGTTACAGTTTAGATAACTTAAAGATGTTGAAAGGGGGAAGCGTGGGGCTTCACCTCCGACCCCCCTGTCCTGAAACAGAGGGGACAGGTTGTATAGGGAGAGGGACCCAGGGGCGTAGCACCAAGTTCTGGGCATTTTCTATGGGCTTCTCTCCACATCCACAGCTATTCATTCTAGCATCTTTTTGTGCCCTCCTCACATGAGGGCCCTGGGTACTCAGTCCCCCCCCCCCCCAGTCCGATGCCCCTGGAGGGACCTCCTGTAGTGGCCTCCTGTAGCGGCCCTGGTCACAGCTGAGCTGGATCAGTCTCTGACTGAAAGTGCTCCGCTGTTAGACCAGGAGGTCATACATAGGATGTGAGGTGATTTCCATAATGCACAACAGTTTGTGCAGCATCCTCGTCTCCACCACCACGTCTAACCCCCAATTCATACCGAGTGCGTAACGTGTGCTCCGTGGTCCGCCGTCCATCAATACACACCAGGTCCGGATTTGTTGCGGCACCGCTGCGGCCATGACTGACAGCTGAAGTCACGAGGACCCACGAGATCTCGCGAATTCACGCAGAATAGAACCACAAAACCACCAACAGTTAGTTTCCATCCAGAGGAGTCGAGGGGAAACAACTCCGTGCTGTGTTTTCAAGGTGTAGTGAAGGGAAATATGATCCGCCGTGAGCACGCTGTATTTTATTTTGAAAATTAACCGGATGTTTTATTTTTGTTTCTGTGCTCGACTTCCTGTCCCGCACCATCTGCCGTGCGCTGAATTGCTGCGGAGCTCTCCGGCGTCCGGCAAAAATAGAAGCTCTGCGTATCTGATCCGGATCAGATACGCAGCTGTTACGCAACCGGTATAAATTGGGGGTAACAGCTCCAGGGTCCCAGGGTAGTTCCCTTTCTGAGCAGTTTGTTCAGTTCAGGCTGTCGACTGACTGCTGATGTATAACCCCTATTTTCCACCGGGCACGTCTGAAGCTAAGGTTATCTAAACTATAACTGCACTATCATTTTAAAGTATACTTTGCTTTTCATTTTGCACTACTTGCACTATGCATACCTCACATATGTATACATGTACAGGGATGTACATTTATTTAAGTTATTGTTGATAAGTATTGTCTTTGTTGCTCCAAGCATGGGATGTGATTAATAAATACATGGTGCTGAACAGCATGATTTATAAATAATGCTTAGTGTAAAGTATGCAGAAATACAAAAACATGTGTGTAAAGTTAAAAAGAACAAACAAAACCATAACTGAAAATCATGTGTGCTGTGTCCTATAAAGCTGCAAACATGCATAATTCACGCGTTGGGACAGCTGTGCAGGAAGGAAAACAGCGAGAGCATCCAGACAGAATACGGAAGAAGTCACACATGTGGTTCTTGGACTTTG
>CM042429.1:40133628-40203628 GCA_023631565.1 Gymnocephalus cernua
CTGGGACAGTGCCAAAGGAGTGGCAGACCGGGGTGGTGGTTCCCCTCTTCAAAAAGGGGGACCAGAGGGTGTGTACCAATTACAGGGGTATCACACTTCTCAGCCTCCCTGGTAAAGTCTACTCCAAGGTGCTGGAAAGGAGGGTTCGGCCGATAGTCGAACCTCAGGTTGAAGAGGAACAATGCGGATTCCGTCCTGGTCGTGGAACAACGGATCAGCTCTTTACTCTAGCAAGGATCCTGGAGGGAGCCTGGGAGTATGCCCATCCAGTCTACATGTGTTTTGTGGATCTGGAGAAGGCATATGACCGGGTCCCCCGGGAGACTTTGTGGGAGGTGCTGCGGGAGTATGGGGTGAGGGGGTCCCTTCTCAGGGCCATCCAATCTCTGTATGACCAAAGCCAGAGTTGTGTCCGGGTTCTCGGCAGTAAGTCGGACACGTTCCAGGTGAGGGTTGGCCTCCGCCAGGGCTGCGCTTTGTCACCAATCCTGTTCGTAGTATTTATGGACAGGATATCGAGGCGTAGTCGTGGTAGGGAGGGGTTGCAGTTCGGTGGGCTTGGGATCTCATCGCTGCTCTTTGCAGATGATGTGGTCCTGATGGCATCATCGGCCTGTGACCTTCAGCACTCACTGGATCGGTTTGCAGCCGAGTGTGAAGCGGCTGGGATGAGGATCAGCACCTCTAAATCTGAGGCCATGGTTCTCAGCAGGAAACCGATGGAGTGCCTTCTCCAGGTAGGGAATGAGTCCTTACCCCAAGTGAAGGAGTTTAAGTACCTTGGGGTCTTGTTCGCGAGTGAGGGGACAATGGAGCGGGAGATTGGTCGGAGAATCGGCGCAGCGTGGGCGGTATTACATTCAGTTTATCGCACCGTTGTGACGAAAAGAGAGCTGAGCCGGAAGGCAAAGCTCTCGATCTACCGGTCAGTTTTCGTTCCTACCCTCACCTATGGTCATGAAGGTTGGGTCATGACCGAAAGAACGAGATCCAGGGTACAAGCGGCCGAAATGGGTTTCCTCAGGAGGGTGGCTGGCGTCTCCCTTAGAGATAGGGTGAGAAGCTCAGTCATCCGTGAGGAGCTCGGAGTAGAGCCGCTGCTCCTTCACGTCGAAAGGAGCCAGTTGAGGTGGTTCGGGCATCTGGTAAGGATGCCCCCTGGGCGCCTCCCTAGGGAGGTGTTCCAGGCACGTCCAGCTGGGAGGAGGCCTCGGGGAAGACCCAGGACTAGGTGGAGGGATTACATCTCCAACCTGGCCTGGGAACGCCTCGGGATCCCCCAGTCAGAGCTGGTTAATGTGGCTCGGGAAAGGGAAGTTTGGGGTCCCCTGCTGGAGCTGCTCCCCCCGCGACCCGACCACGGATAAGCGGACGACGATGGATGGATGGATGGATGAAGTTGGAGAGCAGTGAGGAGCTGGCACATGACCAGCGACCAGAAACATTAACCCGTGTGACCAGTTGGCTGGCCTGTATGTGAACATGACATGCCAATTTTTGGAGCAGAACGGTTTGAAAAGTTATTTACGTTGTACTGATTACAGAGCAACACACACACACACACACACACACACACACACACACACACACACACACACACACACACACACACATGCTTCCTGTTTACCCAAAACAAAAGGAAAACTGGAAAGACCAAACTAAGGCTGACTCTAATGGAGGCAGCAGGTTGGATCTTGACTTGCAGGACGCTAACGGCCGTTGCATTGCCAGCAGCTGGTAGCTTGGCTTTCAATTGTCTTTTTCAGGGCAGCGCTTCAAAGTCCACCTTGCTATTCAAAGCAGGGACAAAAGGCCGAGGCTGGGAAGCTTTAATGAATCGCAGCTGGAGTAAAAGCTCTCGCTATTCCTGTTCAACCACAGGCCTCGAATAGCCTCCGAACAAAAACACAATCCCCCTTTACTGTAAGTACATGGAAATGCTGTCACAGTCGTACACACCTTTATTCGCGTATTATATATATTAGTACTCAATGTTCCCAGGACTTCCCCGGTTCTCTGGACCGACGCCTGCCTGTATCCTAATCCTGGTTCCTCCCAAACACAGCCACACTCTCTGAACGTTATGTCAAAGTTGTAAAGCCTGCTTAGTGAAATACTGTACAAAAACAGACTGCAATGATGAAACAGCAGCAATGAAAGAGGGAGCTGTGGATGGACATGCGTTTACAGGTATATGACTTTGCCAAAGACAAGCCCGCTCTTGTGTGTTGGCTTTTAAATGCATCACAAAGTAAATTTGCTCTACAGGGAAGCAAACACGGTCAGCTGATGGACGAGCTGGGAAAAGAAAACAATGAGCGAGCAAACAGGCGCTTTTAAAGGACGTCCTAGTGAAGACACACCAATAAATTACATGAAGGTTAGAAATACACAGGCAGAAGCATGTGGTCAGCACCAATGTGGACCAAAGTTTCCGCTGCCGTAGCTCGGAAAAGCAGATGATCATGACAATAGGGAGCAAAGGTCAGACGCCAGGAAGCAGAAATAATAACGAGAAGTTCAATTCATTAAACTTTTTCATCTGATGACAGCAACAGGCCCAGCGTGACCGAGGAAGAGAAGTGAAAGTCTGTGAGTTAAGTGTGGACTTAACCAGATTAGCTTTTGCTTAGACAAATGGAACAGCAGCTGATTTAAACTGACATCATCATGATGTCATCCACTTCCTGTGTAAAGGGTGACCGACTGCGTGATTTGGCCGGATGCTCCATAGTTGGCTAATCTGAAATACTGAAGAGTGGGGGAGGGAGTGGCGGCGTGGACAAAGTTTAAAGTACCAGCATCAGACCATCCAACTGGAAAACTTCATTGCACAAGATTGAGGAATTTTAATTACTGTAAGCAGGTCCACATGGACATCAGCTGACTCACTCTAAACCAGAAAGAAGGACAAAGGTGAATCATGAGCTGGCCTTTAAGGTTTCACCAAAAACAGTCCCTGAGGGCCTCAAAGTTGGCTGTCAAAAAACATTTCCTTCTTTTGAGAGGCCGAAGACTGTAAATTTAACTTTATGGCAATAACAACAGATAGAAAAATAGTGTTGGGAGCCAATATGTCTTTTGGTTTCTTTCTAAATATTTCTTTTGTAGAAGAAACGTTATTATTCATCACCAGAGATGGGAAGTAACGAAGTACAAATACTTCGTTACTGTACTTAAGTAGATTTTTCAGGTATTTTTACTTTACTATTTATTTTTGTGCCGACTTTTTACTTTTACTCCTTACATTTTTAACACAAATACCGGTACTTTCTACTCCTTACGTTTTACAAAAGTGTCTCGTTACTTACCCACTTACAAAAGCGCGATGATACGTAACAACATTGTTTGTGACAGAACGTTCTCATTTTCATTCATAAATTCACCCCGTCTGTGTTGGGAAGCTCTGACATTTGGACCTTCGGGGTTTCCGTGGCCCTGGATCTGACGTGAGGTCACTTAACGTTACTAAGCAACAACAAGTTGCATTCTTTGCGCGGTCTTTCCTTTCTCGCAACTAGTTAGTTACCTAGAGTTTGAACTAAGTTTTATAAGTAACGAGATATGAAACGTTACTAAACAGACCTAAATAACACTACGTCAGTGTTTTCTGAAGTCTGTCCCTGAAGCTGCTGCCACGTCGGGTGATACTGCAGCTGCCACCAACGTTAGGTTAGCCTACTGTTACCTGGTAAGTGAGAGTAGCCTAGCTTATATGATACCGCGTGCGTGCGTGCGTGTGTCTATGTGTGTGTGTGTGTGTGTGTGTGCGCGCGCCTGTGTGTGTGTGTACGTGCGTGTGTGTGTGTGCGTGCCTGTGTGTGTGTGCGCGCGCCTGTGTGTGTGCTGTGTGTCTATGTGTGTGTGTACCTGCGTCTGAGTACAGCAGTAAACAGAATACTATGTTTATATGTCCTTGTTTCAGATGATGAGAGACAGTGAGAACTCCTGGCCTTCATTAGGTCAATGACTATGCAACATTAGAGTAAATTCTTAAATCTTAAATATGCATTGCTTTACACAATTAAATGACTATATGGTAATGTTAGTTAGCAATGGTCAGATAATTAACTAAAATAGAAAGAGTGGAACTTTTTTCTCCTTTCGTCTGCTTTTTATGCATTTGTTAGCCATGGTGTTGAAGATTGTAAACAGTTTATTAAATACTTTTGAGTAAATGTAGGCCCTTATCAGCAGATTTTACTGCTAATCGATACAAAAGTTGTATGATGATGCTAATTATTAGTCATAGTTTTGTGTGGCAGTGGGGGGGTGTCGGGGGTTAAACGGCTTATTTGTGTGATGTGATGTCCGGTTGCGTTTCTCAAAGTGTTGTTTTTCCAGGACTTTAAATAAACGGCATCAATACTTAAACGTCTGTTGCCCGTGTACAGTTCGTATTCAGAAACGTCACAGTACCGACTGTATGGGGTGTCGCTCTGGGACAGGCGAGTATGAGGCTGGGAGGCTGCAGAACTTACATGTAGATTCCTTTAAATGTTGATTAAAAATGGAACTGGATCTGTGAATTATTACAGAATCACAATTGAATTCATATCTTGCTACTCAGTCAGAATCTTATTAACCTGGAGTCCCAGTCTCTGTCACAATAATCATATATGGGATGTTTTAGGCCTTTTGGCAGACATCCATTTAAAATGTACACATGGCATATATACATAAAGAGCCTTGTCTCCATGTCTACTGAAGTTTCTCAGCTTGCACTCTAGTAACATTTGTGGTCCTGGTAGCTTTGCATAAAAAATGGTTGTCATTCGCAAGTCTACTTTTACTTTTATACTTTAAGTACATTTCCAAGCCTGTACTTTGTTACTTTTACTTGAGTAAATAAGTTAAATCAGTACTTCTACTTTTACCAGAGTATTTTTTAACACAAGTATCTGTACTTCTACTTAAGTATGAGAAGTGAGTACTTTTCCCATCTCTGTTCATCACATACAATTGTACAGTACAATGTAGTGAAATACAATCTATGCATTTAACCCATCCTAAGCATCAGGAGCAGAGGACAGCCACATGGACCCTCTCTATCCCCGAGCCACAGCCACCCTGTGTGTTTTAGTACGCCACGGCCCAACAGGGCACTTAACACGTTGGTGATGGTACACGTCACACAATCAAGTAACAATAAAGCCGCGTTTAGGGCTCTGACAGAGTCAACGCGAGCAACGCGAGCAAGCGACGTGAGCGACGCGCTTCCTTTCATAGTCTACACAGCAGACGCAAGCGGACGCAGGCGTCACGGGCGATGCGTGAAATGCAACGCACCGCCCACGCAACAGGGGGTGGCAGAGTGTTCCACGGTGTTCGGTCGGCAGAGGCGGGGTCAGAGAGTCAGACCCTCACGGGACAGCCAGGAGAGCGGCACTTGTCTTCTTATCAGATGCTGGCGTGCATCTCCACCGCTACAGCGTGCTACGACAGGGTAGCACTGACCGATACATTGATAAATGGTCGCTTAAACATGGTTCAGCAGGTTTTATGAAGTTGTAAATACGTTTAGGTCTCTCTATCTCTCTCCTGCCGTAGGCTATTTCAGCATCTTGCACACAGCATTGGCTACACACACACACACACACACACACACACACACACACACACACACACACACACACACACACACACACAGTTGACTAGCTACATACCGAATACTTGCAGTGTCGCCCCCAACGACAACGCATAGTATTGTGCGTATCGGTGCGTTGCGTAACAAAAACTGTGACGACACATTTTGCTACGCATCGACGCATAATGGAGGCCGAAGCGTAGCGATGCGTAGCCCTGCGGACGCGTATGCGTACCAATGCGTACCAATGCGTTGACTCTGTCTGAGCCCTTACGGCTCTGCTCGACTCGACTCACTTACTTCGTAGCGGGTACAGACTACATTTTCCATTTCACTTTCCACTGCAGATAGTAGGCCACTCCCACAGTGTCTAGGCCGGATTCTCAGCTGATTGTCAAAGCGTCCCTGCGTGAAACTGCCGTTCTAGTATTGGCTCAACTCGCTTGAAAACTGGACCAAAGTAGTAATAAAAAAAGTACCAGGTACTAGCCGCAACTTTTGCTAATGGAGAACCAAAAAAAGAGCTGTATCGTTCAGTGGAAATGCGGCAATAGACACAGATGTGTAGCCTCGTTGTGTTTTGGACCGCGGGAGATGAAATGGTTCTTCTAACACAATTATGTGACATAAATCAATAGCCCAGGTTCTTAATATTACACGCGTACTAACACAGCTAAGGAAACTACACTCTGCAATCTACAATTACAGCAAGACAGAAGCAGCAAGCGACGAAGGATTAACCAACGGCATGACTGCTGAAGACAATTTGTAGCTTTCCATTCCCAACCGTGGTGCCAATCAGTCACAACAAATTCTCAAAAGGTTTTCACGGTGGAATGAAAAGTAAATAACAATACTTCTACATAAATTGTAGAAGTATTGTAAAATTGTATGTTCACACACAGGCATGTCAGCTGTAAATGTGAAAAAGTAAAGTACAGGGTAAAGAACAGGAGGACTATTTAGGTACATAATTTGTGCATAATCAATCAAAAGGGGAATTTCACAAGAAAAGATGTAAAGATAACAAATGGAGGACTTCACATCTTGTCAACATACCCCACCTCAACACAACATGCATACATTAAGCCTAATTTTTAACCCTTGTGTGGTGTTCGGGTCTGTGGGACCCATTTTCAATGTTTATTAAAAGAAAAATGATGCTATTATTTCTTCTAACTCAAACTCCTTGGCTCATTTTCTGTGAAGAACAAAAAATAACTTAATTTCAATGACTGCACATGGTACGCTTGAATTTCCTTATTTTCTCACAAAAAATGAAAATGATCACATGATCATAAATGTGATCTCACAGGAGTAAATGGCAAATATGAACCATAAATGATGTATATATCATTGGTAACTGAGCTAAAGTAAACATCTGTTAAGAATTTTTACATACATTGTTATGGCTGTATTGATTTAAAAGCCTAATAATGTGGTGGGTCCACCAGACGCGGGAACATTGGCTGTGTAACAAAAATATGAACACCACACAAGGGTTAAACGAAGACTCACATTTCCAAAGAAAATATTTCAGTATTTTCGTATATGTTGTGCTGTTTTTGTTCATCAGTTGATATTTGTGGAGATGGAGCTTTTATTCTAAAGGACTCCGGTTGTAAAACTCGTTATTGAACTATTGTTGCTGCTGCAGGAAGTAAACGACAGATTTCTGATCCCAACCTCTGTTCTAAATGAAGAAACTTAACAGCAACTTCAACAGTCCAGAGGGGCTGAGTGTATCTCATTAAAAAGCTTATTTTTGGGTGGAATATCACTTTAACACAGGCGCTCTTATCAGCGAAGGCAATGACTGAAACTTGCGTAGGCGTGTCTGTTAAACAGCAAAATGAAACTGACGCACTGTCTCTTTAAGAGCGTGGGCGAGGATAGTGAAAGAATGTGGGGAGACAGCCAAACACTCACATTTTCTAAACAGACGTGTATTTCCCGTCTCCGCTGACGCCAGTGTCGGGGCCTTTAATTAAGTCATATGTGTGTGTGTGTGTGTGTGTGTGTGTGTAGGAGGCAAAGTTGGCCAGTATTTCACTCAAAATACTGAAGGTGTGAGATTTTTTTTTAAGGTAAAAACCGAGACATTTATCTGTGGGGGATGATCAAAGCACACAGACACAGAAAAGCGTGTTTTTCTGGATGTGACCTGAGGCCGTGAGGAGGAAAGGACTGAAACTTAAGAAAAAACGAGATATCATAGAAAAATAATATATGTTCGGTAAACAAATAATCTCAAATGGGGCTTATTTACATGCTAGAAGCCAGAGGCGCATGTCTTATGCCTGAGACATGATTTGGATGCAGACTCTGATATCTGATGCGTGTAATCCAAACAGTATATACCAGACGGAGAAAACGTGCAAAAAGATCACAAAGAGGACTTATAAGCATTCCTAAGAACATTAGGTCATGTGACAGAGACCGAAAGTTACATCATTTTGAGCAGATTCAGAGTTCAGAGACTGTATCTATGTTTTAAATCTGCTTCATGTCATTTGGTTCACAAGGTAGTCTGCCATCTTCTTCCTCGCTCTCCTCAAAAAGGACTATCAGGTAACTTCTGTAATCCTTTAATAACAAGGCAGTGGCAAACCAGAGAATGACCGAGAGAAAACGTACTTTTAAGACTGAGTGCATACTGAAAGTCATCCAGAGAAACATAACACTGTGGCTGCTGTGTTCATGTAGGCTGCAGAGTCCCTCCAGGGTGCAGTGAAGGGCTCTCTGCATTCCTTCATGCTAAGCTCTTGTTTTTCTGGACTCACGGGAACACGGACGTTGAGACTGAAAACACCTCGGATCACTGAGTCTGTGCAGCACAGTTCATGCGCAGTTCGGGCCCCATGCATGACACACACACACACACACACACACACACACACACAGACACACACACACACACACACACACACACACACACACACACACACACACACACACACACACACACACACACAGAGACACACACACACACACACACACACACACACACACACACACACACAGGTTTGTGGCACTATCTTTGTGGGGACCCGTCATTGACATAATGCATTCCCTAGCCCCTTACCCTCACCTTAACCCTCACAACTAAATGCCTAACCTTAACCCTTACGCTAACCTTAACCCTTACCCTCACCTTATCCATCACAACTAAATGCCTAACCTTAACCCTTACCCTAACCTTAACCATCACAACTAAATGCCTAACCTTAACCCTTACGCTAACCTTAACCCTTACCCTAACCTCATTCTAACCCTAAAACCAAGTCTTAACCCTCAAACAGACCTTTAAACATGTGGGGTCCAGCATTTTGGCCCCACAAAGCTGTCTGGACCCCACAAGTATACTGGAGTCCCGGTTTTTGGACCCCACAAATGTAGTTAAACAGGAATACACACACACACACACACACACACACACACAGGCCAGCAAAACAGCTCCGTTGTCCTTTTACTGACTGGATTTCAGGCTTTCGGCCGAGAAAGAAAATATCTACAGTACATCAATTATTTGCTTGCTAGCAAGTCTGATATGTGAAGATACGCTTTGTTGTTTTTTCTTCTCTTTGGGCTT
Organism: Gymnocephalus cernua; assembly: GCA_023631565.1. Taxonomy (NCBI): domain Eukaryota; kingdom Metazoa; phylum Chordata; class Actinopteri; order Perciformes; family Percidae; genus Gymnocephalus; species Gymnocephalus cernua. Next base: position 40,142,808 of record CM042429.1, read on the forward strand.
TGGACTGTCAGATGAATAATTGGACAAACAGTCGATGATGAAAACAGAACTTGTTTTCTGTATTTTTGTAGACTGATATCATGTCAGCATCAGTGTCAACGCCCTATTTCTCCACCTCCAACAAGAGTCGGTTTACATTTAAAAGTCGCTGCAGATTTTGTATTCATTTGATTATTCAAATTCAGTTTTGTAACTTGGGTTTCCCACGCCTCAAGCCTAAAAGTGCTCTTAAGTATTAGCTGTCAGCAGTTTACCAAGGACAATATCTGCCTACACAAAGCCAGCCATCATTTACACTGTTCTGTGTATAACAAACAAGTGAGGGGAGGAAATAGGAGACAAAATAAACAGGTTAATCCTCGTCATCAGATATGTATTTTCAGTTTTCCAAACTAAGAGGACATAAAGACAGGAGCTCTGAAAGGAGATTCTCCTTGACCCTGACTGGGCGTGTGTGATCAAATGCTGTCATTGACCTGAGAACGGACACGTACGTCTATTTTTAATCAGTGCTTGTGACAGTATGTCGTCACATGTTCTCTCAGAAACGCTCCTTTCTGTCTGTCTCACGCTTATCATGTTTCATCGCCAGAACCCGACACAGTTTCAGTCGACAGTGACACCTATTTCCTCAAGTCAACCTGGGGGCTTGTTGGATCACATGCAAGATAACATGTAAAAGAAGTGGATGTGGGGGGAACGGTAACAGCTACTTCAGTTAAAGTGCCCATATTATGAAAAAAATCACCTTTTCTGGGAAATGAAAATGTCTCGTTCTCAATGGCAAAGCACTGCTACAACACACACAAGTTCACCATAATCTCCAGAAGAAGTACTTCCATGTGCGCCCTCCTTTAGAAGAAGTCTCCCGGCTAATCCTGCCTTGTAACTGACCAAAGTTGGAGAAACAACCTTTCTTTTACTGTCTATGGAGCTAACTGACATGATCTACCATCTGAGCTACTGAGCATGTGCGAGTGGAATCAAAGATAGTACAGAAGGAAAGATGATTCACTCTGTAGCTAAAACAGAGACCTGAACACAAGGTGAAAAGAGGAGCTGCAGCAGTGAGAGAGAGATGTGCAGTACAACAACAAATATATTAAACCATGTAAACATATTCTGGTACAACCTTAAAATACAATTATGAACCTGAAAATGAGCAGAATATGGCATCTTTAAGAATTGATCACAAAAAGCAAAAGCTGTGTCTGTGGAAGGGGGGGTTTACCTCTAATGGGCGCCATCTTGGCTCGTAGCGGAAGGGAAGGGACCGCCAAACTTGTTAAAAATGACGGCTGAAGAATCTGCAGCGGTTGCAGTTCTACGCAGTTGTTGACATAATATCCGTCTTGTGTGAAATAGGGGGCACACAAGCAAGAAACTATTATTAATATTTTTTTAATAAACTTGCCAACTATAGGTGGCGGGAATGCCCCGCTGCCCGGTTGCAATCCTCTATTAAAAAGATGAAGAAGAAGCGGTTAAAGTTTGCGATCATCATTTCCGGTCAGTGCATAACGGCTGTGTGTGCGATTTGAGACATCACTACCCTCCCCAAATTCAGGCACTACGCAAGTACATAATGTACACAGTGTACTACATGTTCGAAGACTAATGGTAAGTATCCAAGTTGAGAAACAGCATAAATATCAAAGCAAAAAGGTTTTTTTCTCGGTGTTGGTCGGTTGAACATTTGATTAGTCAAAGAAGAAGAAGAAGAATGTAAGTAAGTATGTATTTCTCGATAAAAGTAACAAAATATATGAGATAAAATGCCAAACTTATCAGATATTTACAGAAATAAGACGTCCTGAAGCGTTTTCCGCCATCTTGAATTATTTCTTCAACTCAAGCAACCACTGACATACGTCACGTTTTCGTACAAAGTCATGGCCTGACAAGCCAGACCCACATCCAGATGTTGGGTCTGACCCACATCCAGATGTTGGGTCTGGGAACTCCCCATTGGCTGGGCTCAATCCGAGGGGCGGGATAAACGGTTGTCTTTCAAACTCCCTCTGCACGCAATAGGATAGATCTACAACCAATCAGAGCAACGAAGAAGGGGGCGGAGCTAGTTGATAGATTAAACTTTAAACTCTGAACACATCTTCCTTTTTTAAGAATGACTTCAGTGCCGTTCTTTGTTCTTTTCTCAAAGAAAAGCTGAACTCCAAGTCTTCCAGAAGACCGCTGTTCACCAGCAGCAGCCACAAGCCCCGCCCACCGACTCTATACACGATGTGATTGGCCAGACAAGAATTTAGTTTTTCCAGCTCGCAAGCCAACGGAGAGTGTCTAGACAGTTTTACCTCAAAATAAACTGCTTTAGATAATCCGGACAAATTGTTTCTTGTTCAGTCTGACTTCTTTTTTTTTATTTCTTTATTTATTATGATTTTCCAGGTCCACATATTACAGTCAGTCATAGTACCTATCATACTTCTCATTCAGCCATCTGTAAATGTACATTAATAGCAACAGAAAAGCATCACAGGCTCAGTAAACAGTACAAAAGTGAGCAAGGACCCATTAGGCCTTCATTTTGCAGTATATGCGCATAAACATTTTTAGATATAGTAAAAACAGAACGAGAACTAAATAAATAAACATGTTGGGGTAAACCTCAATGACACATAAAGCCCTCTACAGAGGGAGAGTAGTCTGACTTCTTTTTAAGTTCATGGATAGAAATAATGTCCACATCTACAAAACTAAGACCCTGAAACAGGAATTCATACTGGACCGTTTCACTTTCCCATTAGCTCACATGATGCGTGCGTTTCAGTGGTAATCAGCTCTAATTCCGACTGCTCATCAAAAGGAAATCAGGAAGGAAAGCGACGAGATGTATCAATGATCCTTTTTGCGGGGGGGGGATTTAGATGGAAGTTGTGGTGTTAATTCAAGAGAAACCTAAAACGCAGCATGCAGCACATTCAACATTCAAACGCACTCAGAACAACAGTTTGTTCTCGCAGAGGTCAGATAACGTATCGCAGATTTATCAGAGGAATCTGCTTTCGGTCAGCAGCAACTGAGGTCACAGAAAGCACCACGTTATAGGGGTTATAGGGGCTAAAAAGGATCTGAAAACTTGCTTATTTAGGAAAGCTTTTGGTTGATGGGTTCTCACATATATGTATATGCATTTTATACTGTTTGTTCTACCTATTCTGTTGTACAGCACTTTGTGATTTTATCTGTGAAAAGCGCTTTATAAATAAATTTTACTTACTTACTTACTTAGGAAAGATCGACGCATGAAATACACATATTACATCTGAACAACTGTGGCGGCAGAGGAGTTGGAATTACAGAATAACTAAATGAAGTTTAGTAACACAATTTAAATCAAATAACTGTGTTTGTATATGTTAAAATATGTTAAAACGAGGGTTGTGTGTTGTGTGAAATTCGATACGTTTCCTTTTCTCTCAGTCCCGTAGTTGGGTCTCAAGTTACTGAACGGTTCCGGTGGTCAGGTTTGAACACTTTTTTCCACTCATGAAATTTTAAAATAGTCAAGCCGAATGACATCACTCCCTAGTGTAGTGTGGTTTTCTCTTTCTGTGTCCTTGAAGTGTGCCGGTCATTCAGTGTGTGTGTGTGTGCTCTGTGTGTGTGTGTGTGTGTGTGTGTGCTCTGTGTGTGTGTGTGTGCTCTGTGTGTGTGTGTGTGCTCTGTGTGTGTGTGTGTGTGTGTGTGTGTGTGTGTGTGTGTGTGTGTGTGTGTGTGTGTGTGTGTGTGTGTGTGTGTGTGTGTGTGTGTGTGCTTGTTTAACTATATTTGCGGGGTCCAAAAACCGGGAGTCCAGTATACTTGTGGGGTCCGGACAGCTTTGTGGGACCAAAATGCTGGACCCCACATAGTTAAAGGTCTGTTTGAGGGTTAAGACTTGGTTTTAGGATTAGGGTTAGAATTAGGTTATGGTTAGGGTTAGGGTTAAGGTTAAGCATTTAGTTGTGATGGTTAAGGTAAGGGGCAAGGGAATGCATTATGTCAATGACGGGTCCCCACAAAGATAGCGCCACAAACCCCTGTGTGCGTGCGTGCGTGCGTGCGTGCGTGCGTGCGTGTGTGGAGGTGAACCGGACTGTTTACACCACTCACGTGCAGTCCTGAGTAGGAGGCTGTTGTTTATAGCTCATTTCCGACATGCACTTGAACCAGTAAATTTACTGTCAATTTCCCGTGTCGGTGTTGTGTAGGAGTTTATTTTCTATGTAAGACTCTCCATCCATTGGCTAGACTTCTGCTATGAGTCTCATAACATTAGCTACAACACTGCCAGATAAATGATGAAAAATGGTGGTATGACGGTATGTTAGTTGTGTCTTAAGCCACTGTTCCTGTAAGAAAAAAGAAAAGAAAAAATAAAAACGTGACAGAAACAGGTCATGCAACCCACTACTGCTTTAAGGGCATTTCCAAAATCCTCAAAGGTTCCTCTATTGTGTAGGTACGTAGTATGTAGGTTTCACAAGAAGCGGCTCCTTTCCTCCAACCAAAAAAAAAAAAAAAAAGCATCTGGCGGCCATCTTTGTTTGGGCCACTTAGTTAAAATTATAATTCATGGCACACTGGAGAGAATATTTTATGTGCCAGGAGGATAAACATTTTGAGGACATATGCTAAAAAAAAAATAAAGAAAGAGAAAACAAAAGTTTGTATTGTAGTTTTCTAAATAGTGGGCCTAAAGGTTAAAGAAGCGAGCTTGTGACCGGGAGGTCGCCAGTTCAATCCCCAGACCGACAGGATAAAATCTGGGTGGTGAAAAGAGAAAGAGCAGCTCTTGTCCCTCTGAGGCACCTTAACCTCCATCGGCTCCAGTGGAGCTGCTCAGTGGCAGCAGATCAGACTGTGGTTGGACTGGGCAGCTTCCAGGTATGAATGGGGAACTGTGTTCTCAATGGACTCATCTGGATAAATAACAAAACAGATCGCTCAGTTGGTAGAGCGGGCGCCCATATATAGCCGGGGTTTGACTCCGAACTGCGACCCTTTGCTGCATGTCACTCCCCCCTCTCTCTCCCCTTACATGTCTTCAGATGTCCTGTCAAAAATAAAGACCAAAAATGAACCAAAAAATAAACAACTTTAAGAATCAATTAGTCTGAGGGTGAATTAAGAACAATTTTCTCTGTGACTGGTTGAAGCCATTGTTCGTAAATTCATTCCACTTGTTAGCTGTGAGTGCCAAATACCTGCCTCACCTGTAACGGGGTTTTTCATTTTCTTTTCTTGACTTCCTAGTTCCTAGTATAATTTAACACACACAATGCACAATTAAGTTAATTAGCGATGACGCTACATAAACTCAATGCACAATTAAGTTAATTAGCGATGACGCCAGGTTATAGCAACAATTGCTAATTTACACCTATAGTCCCTGGGCAGGTATGACAATTTTAAAAAGATATTTAACAGGACTATAGATTACATGGTGTCCATAGTAACTAAAAACAAGCAGTTTAGCAAAACAGGACTGACACATTGGAGGTGGCTCGCGCCATCGTGACATCAAAATTGCGTAATTTCCAGCCGGCGCGTCTAATTTATGGTGCGCGAGCAGAGGTCGCGCACCAGAGGGCGTGCATCAGTCTATTTTTTTCAGCGGCGCGCAACAAACCGGAAACAGGAAGCATGAACGAGCTCCTGGGAAACCGGATGCCCGGACTCGCTGAGTGACTGCAAGTCTCTCTGGTAAACTTACCGGGTTAAGATGAGTTCTGTTATGGTGAATGAAAGACTTGATCCCACTAAGTAGCTCATCCAATCAAATCAAAGCATTGACGGCACTGCTGCTGCCAGTTCTGCCGTTGTTCATCTTTTTCTTCTTCTTCTAGTCCTTAGAAAGAAAAACATCGGTAGCCTTTGCTCCTTAGCGCCACCGCTGGTCAGGAGAAGACTGCAACTAGTGCCGCGACCACCACACGCCGGTATAAATACTCACGGCGATCCCATGACGTCACATTTGGATGCGCCAGCTTGGCTGCGGTTACTGTAAAACGGCCTTCACTCTCAGCAGGTTAGGCACATTAGAGAAATGTAGAATACTCGTAGAGTATTGGCTCACTGTTGAAGAACGCAAACACAGAAATGCACTAACAACAGCTCCTGCACAAACAGACTCAGATCAGATGACATACTGTACAGCCCACAGGCAAACACACGGCATGCATACACTCAGGTTTCATGGTGCTGGAAACCAGATAGCCTCTGGCGGCTCGGTGTTTTTGCACGGATTTCCATTATGGTTCACTGAGTAAACAAGCAAAATGGTCAGGTGTCTCTGGTTCTTTTAAAAAAAATACTGTAGGGAAGCAAACACTGACACTGTGTTATTGTCCTAGAAGCCCTTTTTTCTTGCCTAATAAATAATATAAACAGCCAGTGCCTGAGCCTAAATAGGACCAACAAAAAGGTGCCAGTACCTGAATTCAGCAGCTGCATGACATGATCATCACGTCTTGAATATTTTCATATTTTTAATCTGTAGGGGTGAACCCGAATAGTCGACTATTCAACGGTTCTATCCAAGGGGCCTGAATCGACTTTTCACCGTAAATTAACAGTAATATACTGGCAGCGGCTGTTTTTAAAGTTTAAGGTATTTCACTGTGAATAGACATACCGTTTCTTATTGTATTATTTGAATTTACAGTAATATCATGGCTGCAGTGTAATTCCCGCATTTTCCTTTATTTTCCCAAGACGCATTGGTATTAACAGTAAATACCTGTTATCTGTAACATTCGCAGATAGTGCTGTAATATTACTATTTTCTCCCAGAATGCATTGCCATTTACAGTAGGATCCTAACAAGTATAACATTAAAACAGTAAGATACTGTGAGATTGTAGGTGTATATTTACATCAGAGGTTTACGGTGTAAAAAATGTGCTCATGAAACAAAGGATCGTTCCATTTGGGCTATATGGGGGTGCTGAATGTCATATCTGACATATAATTGCTTGTTTTTTCCTAATACATCATGGTATATAGCCTATTTTAGTATAAACATCAGCCTATTAATAATACTGTAAATAACAATTAGAAGTAAGGGTACGCATGTCGACACAAATGAGAAGTGCCGGCCCATTTCTGGCACTGTAAACGGTTATACAACCGTTTGTTGCACTGTTAAGGTGTGCTAGTCAGTCCCTCCACAAAAAAGTGATTATGTGATCGCAGAAATCAATGCATAATCAGCCAAAGTCCGCATATTTATGCGCGGGGGGCCGCATTTTTTTCAAATACGCCGCAATTTCGCCGCATAAATTGCCGATTTCCACGCAACATATGCGGGGCTTGCATGATTTCATAATCCCCGCATTTTCGTTGCAAAAAAGTCACATATATCTCAGCAGAAAGTTGAAAAATGTTGCGTTTACTTCACACAAGAGCAGCCATTTTCCCCCGTTGCCATGGGAACGTTATGAAGTGACGTAATTTCGCCTTGTGAGAATACGGTGTTGGGGGGGAATCACTTTGTTTCTCTTTTTCATCAAACCGCAGTTTTTGCAAGTTCCCACAATTTCATCACATAAAATTGCATAAATATTCCGCATATTCCATCGCATTTGTTAAGAAAACGTGCTGCATAATCAAGGATTTTTGCCCTCAACAATCACAAAAAAAGTCTTTTTCTGGAGGGACTGATTAGTGTTCTGTAGACAGGAAGTAGACACATCAAGCAGCACCATTTTTCTTTTTTTATTATCATTACAGTTCCTACTTAAGATGTCGTACTGTCTGTACAGTCATGCGTGTCCTTTTACGTCCTAAGATCCTTCGTCGATCTTTGGTTGCTGTTGATTTTAGAAAGGTTTTTTTTCTGCTACATGTTTGTATTGTGAAGCAACAGATTGAGACTAATTTCCCCTCGGGGGACAATAAAGTGTATTCTATTCTATTTTCAGTAAAAAATTAAATAAAAAAAAATTAACATTAATTCCTAAGATGGTTTTTCCATTAACAGATGTTTGGAAAGCTAAGCATATAATAACCAATAAAAAAACACTAATCTGAAAAGCACGGCAATGATCTAATTAGTTAACTGATACTGATCCATAATTGCTTTACAACACTAAACATGATAGCCCACCACCCACGCAGTCATGTCCCAGGGAGTTTGATCCACACTTTGCCCTATTGATCCGAGAGCTACGATAAGCTTCCCGCTTCGTTTAGGAAAATATTCCCATATCACATTTAAGCCAACAGTTTCCTGTTAGTAGCACATGTTAACAGTCATTTCACCCTGTAATAATGCAAAACATACATAAGCTAATTTGTATGTTTTCACAGTTCATCCAATTCACAGTGGATGAATTCTTATTCATCACAAAATCAAGGGAATTCTAGTAACTTTCTGCTCGGGAGCATTACGGTTATGTTGGAGGAGATTAGAGGAATTATAGGAATTTACTCTTGAATTTGATCTACTTTTCATAGTTTTATTCTAGATTTTATGGTTTTTATTTTAGTATTGAGTGCTTTTAATTCATTATTAAATTGTATCTTATCTTATATTTTTGATTGTGTTTTGATGTTTTATGTATCTGATATTTGATTTTTGATTGTGTTTATGTTTTATGTATCTGATATTTGATTTTTGATTGTGTTTTGATGTTTTATGTAAAGCACATTGAATTGCATTGCTGCTGAACTGTGCTATACAAATAAAATTGCCTTGCCTTGCCTAGAGATCAGCCGGTGTAAAAGCACCGCCTACTGACCAATCAATGCTCGGCGTCACCGTTCTTAGAAGATCCGGTGGAGCTCGGTGCGCGGAGAGAGAGAGAAAGGTGTGCTCATAAAAGTTAAAACATTTAGGGTTAACATTCCCTGATGGGTATTTTTATTAAGATATAAATTTTCAGCAGAGGGAATTACGTAAAGTCTATTTGTCTGCTTCTTGAGCCGTGTGTTGCCAATGCGACACATCGGTTTGAATTATGTTTTTATATTTTTTATTTGCTCCCATGATCGCTTCCCACTGCCAGGGTTTATGGAAAGCACCAGTGTAATTATGGTCAGATCTTGTGCCTGACTGATGGGGAAGTGATATTGATAAACGTTGTGATTTACGCATTTACAGCACCGGCTATTTTCTGCCAGCTTTCCTTCCTGGGTTAGGAAACAGCGACTGGATTGCGTTTTGCCTGTAAAATCGTGTCTGTGTTCTTCATATTTATGTAGAATTATGGTTTGCTGTTCTTATGTAAAATATGCGGCTCTGGTAGATGTTTGCGATTGGTCGTGCTGTGCAAACACTGATTCTTTTACGTGAACATGCGCGTCGCTGGATTGGGGAAAAACCCTGGGTTGATTCAACTAGTTGTTAACCGCCGTCGTGACAAAGCTTAGGCAGGACCGCGGTTGTTAGGTTAGGTGAAGCTGAGTAACTAAAATACACAGAACTATGTTCCCACAGCCCTATGTTCCTACAGCCCTATGTTCCCACAGCCCTATGTTCCCACAGCTCTATGTTCCCACAGCTCTATGTTCCCACAGCTCTATGGTCCCACAGCCCTATGTTCCCACAGCCCTATGTTCCCACAGCTCTATGTTCCCACAGCTCTATGGTCCCACAGCCCTATGTTCCCACAGCCCTATGTTCCCACAGCCCTATGTTCCCACAGCCCTATGTTCCTACAGCCCTATGTTCCCACAGCCCTATGTTCCCACAGCCCTATGTTCCCATTTATGAAAAAGTAAATGTGGGAACATAGGCACACTCCCAATCCAGGGCACGTTGATCTTGCTTCGTAGTACAGGCCTCTGGACGTGTATGTGGGATTTACTCAAAATAAACATGACCCAGTACAGTAGTGCAGGTATTCTTTATAGTTTTTGGGCAACCATGGAGATCTATGGCGGAGAGGATTAAGAAATGTCAGGCTTTGGCTACAGGTGATACTTGTACGTCATTATTTCTTTTCATGAGATTTGTTGACAATAGGAAAAAAAATAAAGAATATCTGCAGACTTATCCTTTAAGATGTCGCTCGAAGGAACTTTAAACAGGAACACTGTCTGTTTATGAACAGCGTTCGCTAAACTGCTAAACCTCTTGACTGGTTTAAGGGAACACTGATTGAATTCTACAACAGTAGGATTAAGATACTAAAAACAACGGATTAAGCCATCGACCGACGGTACAAAATGTCACAAATATTTATAATTCGAAAAATCCATTTGACGAGCATTCATGGCAGAATTTGAGTGGATTATCTCCATCTAATAGTGTTTTCTGTAACACAACCTGTTCTTTGTCTCTGTGAAATGACTGGCTGACAACACGGGGATCAACACTTTACCAAACCGCTTTCTTTCTGGTAATATGAAGGCGACCGGCTGGAGCTGGCAGGCCTCTTTGTGTCTTTGGTTATCAGTGGAGCGCTTATTTTGTCTGTGCTGTAATCCCCCTATCGTCATCCATGGGGGAGGATGAAAGATCGCAGCCATGACCCAAATTCACAGAAAGGCCTTCAGAGACAAAACAATAGCAATGCTTAAAGAAAAGCCCCTAATTAACCTATCCTATATATATATATATATATATATATATATATATATATATATATATATATATATATATATATATATATATATATATATAGGTGTGTAGGCGCAATCTGTGGCATGGAACAGGGGAACTACAGGCTGATGTGTAATTGTATCTGCTTTAGTAAAACATTTATCAGAGCCAGGACAACACCTATTATTCTGATACCAGGTCATTTTCATGGTTTGGTAGATTACACCTACACAGCTGACAATTGTGTGCTGAGCTAATATCAGTTTTTGTGAAACGCACTGGAGCAGCAGGATACCCCCATCTGGTCAACCAACAGACTGTGGTTTAACTGGGGAGCACCCCCCCCCAGCTGTGACTATAAACTGGGTGAGTGTGAATGTGAAAATGATTGTTACTGTCAGCAAAGTTATCCTGGATATCCTGGATATCAAATGTTACCTAAACCATCCAAGATGCCATAAAATGTCTCTCTGATCAAAAGATGTATCAGAAGAACTGTAGCTTGTAAACGTAATGACGACCAACTATAACTACACTTTGATAAGATAGGATTATAGTTCTACGGTAACACTACCCGTATTAAAATCAGGGGAAATCACAAATCACAATCAACAGAAGTCTGTGGAATTATTTGGTTCTGCTTTTGCATGGGGGAATAAAGTCATCCTCTGTCCAATAAACAAGCCTCTTACGTTACATGGGGTTTTTTTTTCCACTGAAACTCCAGTCATGCCCAGGTGCCTTTAAGTCGCAAAAAAGGGGAACTGCACCGATTTTACACATCAAAGTGTATTTACGGGTATTGGGAACTACTGCGTACAGTATAGTGTGTAGAGGAAAAATGTTAAAAGGTATAATGGAGGATTTCCCCAAATTTTAGAAAAGAACCGCCCTCTCCACTTTTTGAAAAAATGCTCCCGAGAGGGAACGCCTATTAAACGTGTGCACGAGAGAGCGTGCACACGCCTAGTTGTCCTCGTGCACGCTCTGTTTACAAGTTGCTGTCGGCATGGCTCTACAAGCCGACTTTCCAAAAGAAGATTTGCACTTTTTCCACTACGTCAGACTCTCCACCGGTAAGTGGAAATCTATTTAGGACAAGCATCTCTATAGCTAACGTTAGCACGCTACAGGCCAACAAACAAGCTATCGCCGAGAGCGGGGGGGCAGCGGTCGGAGGCTTTTATATACCGTTTATGGTCGTCTGCTCGCTGACCTGTCACGCCACGTAAACATATCCCAGAATGATTGACAACTAGGAGGACCAATAGTCTTGATGATCCACCCGGGAAAAGAAAATCCTCCACTATACCTTTAAATAAAGCTTTATGTGGCTCCAGAGGGAGTTGCGTGGAATCTGATCAATGGCCTGAGTCGGCGTCGGCTGTGTCTGAAGACTACAAGTTTGAGAAATGAAAACTAAAGGTGGCGTGGAGTTAGAGACCAGACATCGGCAGCCCGCTCCTCATCTCTATCCAGCAGCTCGAGGCTACATAAGCCGATTAGCTAAGGCCTCCTGCACACTGGCTGCGTGGCGTGAGCGTGTCAGCTGCGTGGCGTGTCCATTTTTATTTTCGGCTCTCATGTTAACAGGTTAGAGCGTGCACACTGCCTACGTGACGCACGTCTAAAACGCGTGCCTGCTAGAAATAGAACAGACGCGTATTTTTCACGCGATACGCAAGCGTGTTGGAAGAGTTTCCAGGGAAAATAGAATAGGAAAAGATGTTTATCGTGAACATGTTTGTTTATGTCATTTTGACACAAATATATTTAATAAATGACATGTTGATGTTTGAAAGTCTCGAGGTTTTGACATAAATGCAGATATAAATGTAATAATAATAAAAAAAAAATTATCAATTTTCAAATATGTCACCTGTCAATACAGAATCAAATATTCTGGAGCGTCAACACTGCCGACGTCGTCTTTGCTGTAATCAGATCAGAATATATTTATGTTTATGGGAAACATCCGTGTGTCCAGACAAGGCGAGCAGCAGCAGCAGCAGCAGCAGCAGCAGCAGCAGCAGCAGCTACAGCAGCAGCAGCTACAGCAGCAGCAGCTACAGCAGCAGCTACAGCAGCTACAGCAGCAGCAGCTACAGCAGCAGCAGCTACAGCAGCAGCTACAGCAGCAGCAGCTACAGCAGCAGCAGCTACAGCAGCAGCTACAGCAGCAGCAGCTACAGCAGCAGCGCCGCGTCAGACATGTTTCTGGTGTGTAAAGACATAGAAAACGCCACGCAGCCGCCACGCAACAGAAACGCCACGCTCACGCCACGCAGCCAGCGTGCAGGAGGCCTAACAAACCCGAATTTCTAACCAACCAAACTGTCGGCGCTCAAGCTGCATTGTGGGTAATGTAGGCACCAGGTTTTGACAAGAAAGAAGAATGTGTTAAGTAAAAATATTGCTTGGAGGAGCTGTAATGTACGCCTAGATATAATAATTAGATTTTGTTTGCACTTCTGTTAGTCAGATTTCCCAAACTAGACGCTGAATTCCTGCTAGTTGCGCGGCCTGAACACAATCCGGCGACAATCACGCCACAAACACAAACAATGTAAAGCGGAACGCACGGAAATAATACAATCAAAAGGCATTTTTCAGGCTACTGTGTGATCCTATGAAAATTGTGTTTACGAAGACGAACGTCCTTGCGGTTGGTAAGTGTGAACCTAAAACGCACAAATGGAAAAAAACGTCACCTTTTCAACCCTGGTCGGATCAAAGAAAACATAGCGTAGGTGTGATCACGCCACACGATGAATTTATGTGATTTTCCGCGTGGGCCGTCCCTAATGCATGTTGACAACTGGTATATTGGAATGATAGCGATCTTTGCCGAGAACTGATCAAAGAGCGTGTGCTAAAAAACAAGTAGTGCCAAACGTGAAAATCCTGTCGACATCGCCACGTGACTGTGATCAGGTCAGGTTAACGAGATCAAGTTAATCTTTTAACGCAGTTTGTCCCACTTAAATGGGACGAACGATGCAGCTGAACAAACGTCCTACTGGCCAGATGTCAGCAAGGACAGAAAAAATGGATTCATGAGTTAATTGAAAAACAAATTCTGGTTTGAGAGGTAAATATTGTTCCTACTCCATATGTGGGCAGTTGAGGTGCATTTTAACATTTGTTGGGTTTTCCCCTCTCTGTTAAAGTCTGCTTTGTATTCGAAACCATCGAAACCATCCCACACACTTTTTCTGAGACTATGGGAAAAATATTTCAGACTAATAAAGAAACAATGGAAATATTTATTTGATTTTAGTTCTTACTTCATATTAGAAAGTAGTTTCTTGTTGTTGTTTTTTTGTTTTGTTTTTAAGTCACCACCCTATCTGTGGTGCTGGGAAATGCCCCCGAATTCCTTCCAAAGTAATAAACACAGTGAAACTCCTTTGGTGTTGTTCAGTGTGCTGCAATCTGTGCGAAAGAGGGTACGAAATGCTCCCCACATCGTGGAGGAACAGGGTGTTGCCTGAGGTTGTATAAAAAGGCAGAGTCACTCGCCCAATTTTCCAATTTCAGTTGGTCAGTACACTTAAAGTGCCCATATTATGAAAAAGAAAATCACTTTTTCTGGGATTTGGGGTGTTATTTTGTGTCTCTGGTGCTTCCACACGCATACAAACTTGGAAAAAGAAATCTATCCATGCTGTTCTGAGTGAGATACGGTTTCTGAATGATTCCTGCCTTCAGTCTCTGGGTGAGCTGGTCAAAATCTGCAGGACTTGTTACGTAACTAGCCGAAACGACGGGCTAAACACAACAGCTCGTCCTCAATGGCAAAGCACTGCTACAACACACACAAGTTCACCATAATCTCCAAAAGAAGTACTTCCATGTGCGCCCTCCTTTAGAAGAAGTCTCCCGGCTAATCCTGCCTTGTAACTGACCAAAGTTGGAGAAACAACCTTTCTTTTACTGTCTGTGGAGCTAACTGACATGATCTACCATCTGAGCTACTGAGCATGTGCAGAGTGGAATCAAAGATAGTACAGAAGGAAAGATGATTCACTCTGTAGCTAAAACAGAGACCTGAACACAAGGTGAAAAGAGGAGCTGCAGCAGTGAGAGAGAGATGTGCTGTACAACAAAAATATATTAAACCATGTAAACATATTCTGGTACAACCTCAAAATACAATTATGAACCTGAAAATGAGCATAAACGGAAAGAAAATGGCAACTAGACTTGTTCCTGCAGCGGAAAGGGGCTAAATGACTAAGCAGGTACTCAGACCAAAAACAATCCTGCATTAAAAAACAATGCAGAGGGTAAGGGGTGTGAGTGTGTGTGTGCGTGTGTGTGTGTGTGTAGCTTCAGGTTCTGGTGAGTCTTGTATCTGATCCAGGACGCCCACAACACAGAGATAACAGATCCTTGAATCTGAAGGCTTATCAGGCGCCAAAACACTGACCAGCGCTGGCTACCGCAGCGCGTGGCTGGATGACGTTGTGTTCTTGCCAAAAATTGAGCCACGTTCAACTGTTTTCCAGAAGACACTGCGCTTTTGGGGGGGGGAAAGAACAGACTCAAGTCCAACTTGGTTGGATCAGTCACGTTGTCCCAATCGTAGACATCAGGATACGAGTCATCGTGTCTGTTGCCGCTGCAGCACTCACATTTGCCTGCCAAACTAAAAGTTTGTGGTTATTTTTTGAGTTTCTTTGATATCATGAGTCATTTCCAAAAGGTCTGTGTTCATGTTTTGCCGACAGAGTGCTGATCCCAGCTTCAGACGAGGTTAGGAGAGGGGGGGGAGGGGGGTATAATTAACCTGCTGGCAATGAGTTCATCTCTTGAACTTATCCTCGAGTTATCCTCCAGCTGAAACAATGATTTCAACACACTCATTCAGCCGTCACCATGAAAAAAAAAAAAAACTTGTGATCCTAAGGTGCATGACTGCCACTCTACAAGGGCAAAATGACAATATGTCATATGCTTTGCGCACTGCCACATGCCCAGCTTCTCCAAATGACCACATAAACGGATGACTATCAGCAGTACAGAGTCTTTTTCAAACACAATGCCCCCCCCCCTTCCCCTTCCCTTTCAGCTGAGTTCAATGGCTTTTGAACCGCTGATCGCCACAGACTGTTGTGTGGATTGTTGGAGGCTATAGACGTCAACAAACCACCGGCAGTGCTCAGCAAGCATGTGGTCTCCAAACAAAAAGGTCAACAAGGGCGGGGTGGGGGCTTACAAGCTGTAACTGACACTGACCATTTGACCCTCAAACCCACCTGATGGGTTTAACCAGACATAACAACATCACACCTTGGAGCACTGAGGTCAAACATGCCCGGGCCTGTCACAGTTCGTCCTAGAAATAGCAGACGTCAATGGACAGAGACGTCGCGCAGCTAAGTCGCGATGCTTCTTCAAAACACGACACGGGGGCTGCAGATCATTTTCTGTCACGGTTGACCTACACCTCAGATGTCTGTCACCCAGTTTCATAGTTCCCTAACAACCACGTCATCACCTAAAGGACACAATGAGTCGAAAAGGTTGGAATTAGCATCCCTGCTTTGGTTATCTGCCAGTTTCAAATTTCAGTTTTGAAGATTGAATGAGTAAGTCGCAACTACATGTGCAGAAGAAACCTGGTTGCTGGCAGGAAATCGGAAGCCGTTTACTGGCACTGCAGTATTCCAGTTACCGTAATAACACGTGGTCACATGCAGCTGGTCAGGTGTCAGATTTCACCTGATCTATATTTTTAAACCATTTGGGCATATTCAGCTTAACAAGTTTGCATATTTGCATTCGAGAGAACAGGAGTAGTTAGAGATTGATGCTTTTTTTTACAGTGTAAATGTGTCTGAATATTACAAATGGTAGATGAAATCACGACCCAGTTACTCAAGCTCATCCACAGACCTGACTGTGAGCAGTTTCATGTAGGAACTATTTTCTTTCTACCATACTTCCTACATGAAACTGCTCACAACCAGAACCAGGTCTGTGGATTACCTTGAGTAACTGGGATCATGATTTCTGGAGAGAGACATTGCTGTTGAGGTTTTTAAATGTATTTTTTGGCACTTTGAGCCCCACAAGCTGAGGACCTTCTACTTCCATTACATCGGAGAGAAGGCAGACGTCTCACGTCTGGCCAACTCACACCAAAAACTATCTAGACTGATAAATGGCACTACAGGTACGAGAAAAAATACATTTTGTTGTATTTTTGATTTTGGGGTGAGCTGTTCCTTGAAGCATTAAGATGGCCAAGAAATCAGGTTTCTTCAGCAGAAACAGAACCGCACTTGGGTTTATTTTATTCCGTAACCAACCGGGCAAGGTTGGCAATCCCTGGGGCAATAGAGCCCCCCAGGTGCACTGCATTTGAGTTGGCTATTTTCAAATTTGTTAAGGAATTTGCAGAATTAAAAAAACACTATCAACTAAGTGCAATATTAGGCAACTTTTCTTGTCTTTCTTGTCTTGCATTGCCAGACCTTCCTCCACAACGCTGCGGAGGAGGGTCTGGCTAGTCCACACAGCATTCTGGGATGGGAGAATAACTCTGGTTTATTGGCATTTCTTTAAACCAATCACAATCGTCTTGGGTGGTGCTGAGCGCCGGACGGAGCCACGGTGCCTCTGCAAAATAGCCTCAGGAAGGAACTTGTTTTGGTGGAACATGTGTACGTTCAGAAGTAGTTTTAGTCGTGCAACAGAAAACTCAGATTGGACAGATAGTCTAGCTAGCTGTCTGGATTTACCCTGCAGAGATCTGAGGAGCAGTTAACCAGAGTCCTCACAAATCAGCCGGAGGTTAGAACGCCACCACAGAGGAAGAGGAAGGTAACTGATATCGGGCCAAAATGAGGGACATTGGGTGGAATTTCCGGCGGCAGCTGAACAATCCCGGAAATAAAACGTTGTTGATATAGACTAGGTAACTTTGTGTCTGTGTCCTGTAAAGGGGCCTTGTGTCAAAACTTAGTTTAAATAGCTGTATTGTTTTAATAAGGTCTCTTTTTAACACCTCATTGAAGAAATCAGAGTATTACAGAAACCCAGCAGGAAGCCGGTTACTTAAGTGCATTAACACACTGAGTTGCCAAACTATATCACAAACTGACAAAAAAAAAGAAAGAAATCTTAACTCAAGGTCCATCACGTTACAGTTTGGAAGTGGACCTTAAACTGGATCAAGGGCCTGAAACCTTCCTGCTCTAGAGTCCTGATTAAAAACACACACATCTGTCCCATTTACCTTTAACAATCTAAGGCAAATGTAGGCACCAGGTGTTGATGCTTGGAGGAGCTGTAATGTACGCCTAGATATAATAATTAGATTTTGTTTGCACTTCTGTCAGATTTCCCAAACTAGACGCTGAATTCGTGCTAGTTGCGAAAGGCCTGAACACAATCCGGCGACAATCACGCCACAAACACAAACAATGTAAAGCGGAACGCACGGAAATAATACAATCAAAAGGCATTTTTCAGGCTACTGTGTGATCTTATGAAATTTGTGTTTAGAAAGACGAACGTCCTTGCGGTTGGTAAGTGTGAACCTAAAACGCACAAATGGAAAAAAAGTCAACTTTTCAACCCTGGTTGGATCAAAGAAAACATAGCGTAGGTGTGATCACGCCACACGATGAAATTATGTCATTTTCCGCGTGGGCCGTCCCTAATGCATGTTGACAACTGGTATATTGGAATGATAGCGATCTTTGCCGAGAACTGATCAAAATGTGATGTACGCCTAGATATAATATTTTGATTTTGTTTGCACTTCTGTCAGATTTCCCAAACTAGACGCTGAATTCGTGCTAGTTGCGCGGCCTGAACACAATCCGGCGACAATCACGCCACAAACGCAAACAATGTAAAGCGTAACGCACGGAAATAATACAGTCAAAAGGCATTTTTCAGGCTACGTTCTGTCAGCAAGCAAACATGGCCGACTGTGTGATCCTATGAAAATTGTGTTTACAAAGACGAACGTCCTTGCGGTTGGTAAGTGTGAACCTAAAACGCACAAATGGAAAAAAAAGTCAACTTTTCAACCCTGGTCGGATCAAAGAAAACATAGCGTAGGTGTGATCTAGAGTCCTGATTAAAAACACGTATATCTGTCCCATTTACGTTTAACAATCTAAGGCAAATTCTCTCTCTTGCAACTCTCAGTTCGCTGCAACTCTACTACTAACTACTACTTTCGTTGCTTATTTTATCTGCTTTTATATTTTTAACTGTTTAACTGCTCTTTAATGTTTAATTTCTTATACTGCACTGTAACTTTTATTCTTGTATTTTAATTGTCTTCATGTTAAGCACTTTGAATTACCCTGTTGCTGAAAAGTGCTCTACAAATAAAGCTGCCTCGCCTCTTCTTTCTTCTGTAAAGTCATAGACGGATCATATGCATTGTTTTCATTGTGCACTTTTGAGTCTATGCAAAGAAATTCAAGAGTAAAGACAAGTCTTATTTCAACTTGAAATAAGAATAAGAAAGAATACACAGGAAGTGAAGAAGAAGAAAAACACTGGCATGTTTGATCTTGATCGATAACTGAACACGTGTGCCAGTTTACACTGCTGGGGCGCGGTGTTTATTCTTAGACCAAATGTTCTGCTATTTCCTTCCTGTCTATAACAAGCTGGGCTTTTTGCTGGGAACATCACTCCCCTTCCAGAAATAATGCTGGCGTTGTTCCTAAACCGTTCTCTCCTCTGTGAAACAACACCTGGAGAAGCTCCAAATGACCTAACGCAGAGTCAACGACTGCCAGTACACAGCGTCCCGTCCAAATAAGAGCCGACGGTTACAACAACTTCTGCCTGAGCAAAGAGACGCCACGTACCCAACGTCTCACAGCAGCCAGAGGGATTTACCCACATCACAACAGAGTAGAGGAGACACTAGAATCACCCCCCTTTACACACACACACACACACACACACACACACACACACACACACACACACACACACACACACACACACACACACACACACACACACACACACACACACACACACACACACACACACACACACACACACACACACACACACACACACACACACACACACACACAATCTTTGTGGGGACCTGTCATTGACATAATGCATTCCCTAGCCCCTTACCCTCACCTTAACCATCACAACTAAATGCCTAACCTTAACCCTTACCCTCACCTTAACCATCACAACTAAATGCCTAACCTTAACCCTTACTCTAACCTTAACCATCACAACTAAATGCCTAACCTTAACCCTTACCCTCACCTTAACCATCACAACTAAATGCCTAACCTTAACCCTTACCCTCACCTTAACCATAACCTCATTCTAACCCTAATCCTAAAACCAAGTCTTAACCCTCAAACAGCCCTTTAACCATGTGGGGTCCAGCATTTTGGCCCAAGAACTCCCGGCTTTTGGACCCCACGAATGTAGTTAAACAAGAACACACACACACACACACACACACACACACACGCACGCACACACTGCCTTTATGGCGTTGAATGAAGGCCAGTTAATGGTGCGTTCTTTTTGCCTCGCAACTCGTATTTCACGAGGTCAAAGTCGTAAACACGCCCCCCCTGACCTCGTATTTACGAGCTCAGAACTCGTACAACCACCGAGTACCCCGAGTTCAAAATCCAACATGGCTGCCCCCTGTATCGACAGCTGTGAAAAGCTGTAGTAACATAGTTATAAGCACTTCTGTGTTATTTGTGTCTCACTAAATCAGCCATACACGCAGCGCTGTCTTCTGTGTTGTCACGCGGTTTGTACGCACAAAAAAAAAACAGCGTATACGTTGTTTAAACTGGCGTTAATGACTGAGCTGAGCTAATGACAACAATGAAAATCAGACTGGACAGAAAGAACGCATTCAACTCGTGTGTGACGTCGTTCCCAGTTGCGACCTCCGACTTCCGAGGGAAAAAGAACGCACCGTGAGCATTTTTGCGGAACGCTATGACGCAGGGTTCAACGCAAGCGACGTCCGCGGCCTGTAAGGAAGCATGCCGGCAAAGTTGATTGTCGATCGCTCCGTCTACATCAGAAGTTAGCTGCCTCACGTTAACGGCTAAGGCCGCATTGTCCATAGCAATGGTCAAAAGGGGCTTCAGTGCCGTAAAGCGGGTTCTCCTTCACATCTTTGTTACCTCATGACGTTTTCCATCAAGGTCAAGGAAAAGCGGTTAGAAAAATATATGGGACATCATTTCTTTTTTTACTATTACTATTTTTTTTACCAAGTACGCATTTGTTTTTAATGTCTCCTTAACACAGTTTCCGTTGTCGTCTGTGCTACTTGCGTTTCTCCATTTACAACTCGAGGTGTTTTCCCACCGGAGGGACTTTTGCAACTAAAACGTTCCTAGAACACTTTTTTTGTCGTGTTCCCACCGGACAAATTTGGGGATTTTTTAGTTCCTCTGGCCATATTTCGGGACTTTTTTTTAGCTCCTACTTCAGAGCAGGGTCTTTTCCCTTTTCCTAGGTCTACTTGATTGGTCGAACTTATAAGTCCCGCCCACTGCCAACCCAGATCTTGCAGTGCGCCGTCTGTACTCGCAGACAGAGCATCTTTTTCACCATCTTATTCATCATTAAAGTCACTTCTGACCATGTCAATGACAATTTGCTTCAAAGTTTTCGGAGTTGAGAAGATCCATAAGCGAAGGGACTGCCAGCTCTCAGACCGCGGTCTCGTAAGAGGCTTTTATTTCGCCGTTGTTTGTTTAAATATCATAATGCTGCGTTCCAGACACAATTTTTAGCCCGTAAGTTACAACTTCAAGTCACGACTCACGACTTGGTAGCGTTCCAGGCAAAGTCACGAGCTGGCGAGCTAAACATTGTGCAGTTGGCGGGGTTCAGGTTAGGCTACCTAACGTTAACGTTAGCTAGCGGCTACCTAATGTTGATGTTAGCTAGCGGCTACCTAATGCTGATGTTAGCTAGCACTAGCTGATACTAGTGATTTCTTGTCAGCAACATATTTTGGGCTTCATTTAATAAGCATAACCTGTAATAGTACACAATCATATGTGTATTGTTTTGATTACAATGTGCGGAATTACTTTACTTTGCCTATTTATGTCTATTTCTCACCGTTAACCACCGGCGTCTGTACAGCATCAACAGGGGCGCTAACTATGTGAAATAGTTATCAGGTACTTTTAGCAAACTATTTTGACTTGTCTGCTCGCTTGTACTCAACGGCAACAAGCTTTATTTTGAGGTATTCCCACTTACAGGTTGGTGGGGAGTGTGTCAGCCTATTATAGCTGGTAGCTTACTTGCCATTGTTACACCGGTCTACCAAAAGATCAGGACCAATCCGATCTGTAATCCTATTCAGATGGTTGTTGGCATGTTCCTCCTAAACACAAATATGGAGCAACTGCAGGCTGCAGTAAGAGAGATAGCGGTCAGGTCAGAACTGCCAACAAGGGATAAGATGTCTATTAATACTGCACTATGGTCATCAGTCAAAGAATACAGTTTCAAAGGACAGGGTGACTCAGTTCAGACAAGAACACCACACATCACTCGGTGGATTCAATTTGATATGTGATAAGTATCCACACACACCACGAAGAGCTTAATGGTCAGAGTTCAGATGAATGGGAGCCCTTTGACCTATGACTATTTAAAACTTGTATTTTAAGCCATTTCCCTCCCTTAAACCCCATAATACTGTTTAACAATGACAAGCTTATGAAAACTTCTGAAAATACATGCTGAGCAATAGCAGCCACTTGTATAACCAGTACCAAACACAAAGGCTGTGTCTCATTGCGACAACTTGCACACTTCAAACACGTATAAGTATAAGTAAGTAGTATAAGTATAAGTATATAAGTGGAGATAACGCACTGAAAGTACCCGGATGACTCCCTAAAAACGGTCAGAAAGTTCAATGTAGAACGATGGACTCTACGCGCACTAAACCTGCGCCATCTTGATTACAAAGAGGAAAGGGGAGGGACCAGGGACGTCGACCGGCAGCTGATTGGACGAACGTGTCACGTGGGTCTGGCTTCTCCCGGATTTCACAACAGAGCTTAATGGCGATAATACGCTTAATACGATCTCATATTCTACTAAGACAGTTCACCAAAACGTGTTTATGAAAACATTTTAAGGGAGAAATAGGCCGTGCAGTTGCTGAATCTGTTTTTCTGATCGACAAGGGTCAGTATTATTATTATTATTATTATTAATAATTATTCAGTAGTAACTGTGTGAATGTGACAGGCCGTCGTTGCAAATGAGAATATGTTCTCAATCGACTTACCTGGATAAATAAAGGTTAAATAAAATACATTTGTCATATTTTGAGAGGTGGCTCGTCATTTCTTTTGGGACGACACTAACCATGGAAAGTGGGCACTACGGCAGGAAGTAGTCAGTGACCATTAGCAGTGTACTGACTGAAGTATGAGGAATGAGACAGTCAAGGTCTAACAATAAAATTAAAAAAATTGGAATATGATCAGGTACAAAGAGTGAAGTGTGATGCTGCAAAGAAAAAAGTCTCAAAGAATTTGGGCAAGTTAGAACTGAAACTGTTATTCTTATTATCAAGTAATCTATGATCTGTTTTTGATTAATTGATTAATCATTGGTCAGCCCACAGCTCAATGAGCAGTTTACTTCAGAGCGTTAACCTTTGATATCAATATAGTCTTAGATTTACATACGCTAGTATTTATCTGAGAAAGCACACAGGGGAACAGCTGTTCATCAATAGATAACGGCCATCGGATCATCAATTCAGCCGCCTAACGCGTCATCCGTCAATCAGCAGTTATGGGTCAACATATACCAGGTCTATCAATTCAAAAGCTGCTTTGCCTTTCAGTTATTGGACATTACCGGGACAGAATGTGTCCGTTTTACATAAAACTACATTAAACCGGTGAATGTTGACATGTATGTATAGACAATTCCAGGAATGACTGGAAGGGTTTGTGTGTAATTCCAAATAGCATAAACATAAAAAGGAACAAAGTGTTTGTGGAGACTGCATGCAAAATACCGCTTTTTGGATACAGGTTATATGGATTTCATATGATATCATGAGCTTCTTGCACACCAGAAGTGGCCGTTTTATATATGTTTCCAATTGCAGGATCAAAATGTTGGAATAAGAATTGGGAAGTTTATGCCACCTATTTAAAGCTAAGGGAAGTGAAGAATAAAAAAACAAGAATACAGAGTGACAAGTGATCTCTGGAAAGGACCCAAGTGGCTGCTCAGCACCAGACAGGGAGACAAAAGGCACTAAAAACTGGATGTACATGCTTGTTTACAGCAATGCCCTGAGACACATTTAGTCACTTGACAGAGGAAAGAGTGGCGCAGACGCTCTCAGGGAACTCTGCACGTACACGAGTTCTGTATATTCAAGGAGCAGAGCAAAGACTCTCGGCTAAGACGTAATTAAAGACTCTTTCTGAAGCTCAAAAGAACTACAAGTCTAATTCTCTGCCAGTACAGCAGCAGCTAGAAACTTCTGTGAAGTTCCAGTTTATCATTCAAAACATCTTCATTCCCTTTCAGCGTCACTTCGACCTGCAACGTAAACTATCTCTGCATCTCAGGGTCGGAATTCGGAGTATTTGCAGCTCTAAACAGTAACCCTGCAGCTGAACACTCTGTTAAAGATAAACTTGTGCGTCAGCTGACTTCCCAGAAACTGTTGCTTTTTTTAAAATGAAGGGGCGGGCTGTTGCTATGGGGAAGTGGAGAGGCGTATAGCCAATGAGCTGGCAGTTGGAAAAAGGCTGTTCCTCAAAGCTCAAATTACCAAACTGCGTTGTGCTGGTTTCTGTAGGAAGGAACGAACACTGAGCAATGAAACGTGATGAAATTGGGTTTATCTAGTTTGTGAAACTAATCTCAATGATTTTGTAAAGTTTGAATTTCTCAGCAGTGTGTCAAGAAGACAGACTTCCTTCTTGGAGCCACTAGAAAGCCCACATCCCCAAAAAGCTCTGCAGGAGTTCAAGTTCAGGTTTAATGCACAGAAACTCTAAATAGGTTATCTGAGCCAAGCTAAGCATACGTCTAATCCTGAATAATTTGTATTGGGCAGTTGTGATCTAGGCTGTAATCAATACTCCATACAGTGTCTAAATGTGAAGTATGTGTAAAGACAATGCTTTCAAAAACCACTCCTTAAAAACTATCCCACGATAGGAATGCGATTACCTACTGAAGGCTGTCTACAAGCGTTCCAGTTTACAGCTGTGCTGCTCTCAAAGTGCAGATGCTGCACTATCACATTCGAGGTGTTTGTTCAACCACAGATTTACACTTTTAAGCAGAACTGCAGCTGAAAAACGTGAACTTGAAATTCTCTTTAAAAAAAAATACATACGTGTTGCTGACAACTTCCTTACATTAGTTTTGCTGTGTAAAAACAACACACCCACTGTGTCAACAGCCCTGTTGATGCAGCCAGACAGTTTCATTTTCGTTTTGACGGACATTTAGGCCTAAGAATTAAGATAATTTAAAGTGGTGTGCTGACAATTTACAAGCCAACACTTATCTATAAAGATGGATATCATTATTTTTAAGTCATACTCTGGAGAGAGGAGAAAATGTATGCACACACACACAAACTTAAATAATGTACAGCTCTAATAAGCTAGTTACCAACATCAAGGTTGTTCACAGACTTTGTGCCGTTGCATATTCAGCCCCAAGACACGGCAGAGCTGTGTTTTCTGCACCCCCAATCCACTTGTGTACAGTGCAAGCTCGATCAAATTACCTCAGCCTCTATTCCCCATTGTGGAGCAGCCTGTTCTTCACAATGAACTGTGCAGGGGTAACCAGGGTGGTGGCTAACATCATTAGCCGCAGGAGAGGACATGGGGAGGTCTGCTGTGGATCATCACCATGGAGAGGATCTACTCAATTTCCTCCTAAGACCTTGAGGAGTGTTGTGTTTGTCCTGTAACCCGAGACAACGAGAGGATCTGAACAAACAAGGGCGCAGCCACACATCATCACCGAGGATTCCCCCGCTTGAGGTTTTGATAAAGTCTATACTTACATTTTTTTAGATGACTAAGTGCAAACATATTCTTGAGTTCCTAGATTAAGGAACAGTACATCAGAGCAGGATGGAACGACAGTCTAGTAAACTCTAGAAACCTTCCTGACTTCAACCATATCGGAGATGTGAGTAAGAGAGAAAATTGCTCTAATTTAGCCTCAGAGAACAAGAAACCATACCCAAAATACACACACGATCATCCACTTACCCAATGAAATATATATATTTGTTTAAGTATGATACAGCTGATAATCTCTTTACCAAAATACATATTTGATTAAGTCATCAGTTTCTAGGTAGCTACACAAATTTCCAACCCAGTAAGTAGACACTGTTATGCAACTTTTGAGGATGTTGTGAACTTTTTTTTTTTTTAACCCAGTTTCACAATCTCGCTGGTGCTGGTGCATTCAGCTGCTGTGCACCAGCTCTTTGCAGATAACACTCCGCCACTGAGTCTCGCAAAGTACGGATGCAGCTGAGTGCTCAGAGTAATTGAGGCGCTGCCACAGCCTCATCAAAATTTCTAGGAAACAGCCAGTCGTGGGTTGTGGTGTGAATAAACATCAAAAGGTTAAACGAGTACAGAGGCGTTAAATTCAAGTTTAGAGCGAGGCAATTCATTTCACAACAACAGAACCAGTACGAGTGGAGATGTAACCGCTGTCTTCAGCTTTTGCTAAATTCTCTTCACAGTAAGACAGTATCCAAAGGAGGTCATACCATGTGAATTTCTCTTTTATTGTGTCAACTATACAGATTTGTTAGCTCACAACAGGAGCTGTACGACTATCATTGTCTGTTCCCTCTTTCTGGAGGACCAACGTCATCCCCCAACTACCGTCAGCTTTGGTGCAGTCGAACAGCCCAAGCTGCATCTTTCCAACTCAGTCCTTGTGCATTTCCGTCCAACAGACTCAAACTTTTCCAGGCAAAAAGTCCTGCATGTGGTTGCTTCTCGTCTCCTAGTTCAGATCCACCATTCTAATAAGCAGGAAGCTGAGCTACACTCATGCAAATCCCTCCCCCCCCCCTCCCTCGCAGGGTTGAGGGTTATGAATGGGCTTTATGGAAATGGGCATAACATGGAAAAGTCCAGCATCCCCTTCCTGCTTTGGCCTGGGCTCACTTACAAAACACCATCACCGCCAGGAAATTGTGATAGAATTATGAACAAGCTAGTAAACATAATTAGGCGACAATTAAGCAAAAATCAGATCAACTGACTGCCCATTACCTTTAATTTTGCATAGAAACACAATTTACATTTATTAGAAAAATAAATTTCTCTGTAATTTAAATAAACCCTAATTATCTGAAGGTTGATGCAGTCAGTAAAGTCCATCCATTTACATCAACAGAAAAGGTTGTATTTGCAGGTGGGGGTGGAAGGGAGCCCAAGAAAAGACTAATGAGCAGTTTGTGTCCATCAAAGTCCAATTTCAATGTGGAGGAAATGTGGAAGAAGCATCCCATCATGTGAAAATAAGCCTCTGAGTGTCCAAAAATTCACCTGATCAACAGGGCAAGTGTCGCCCCAATACCAGCAACTCCTGCAAAGGCCATGAGCGTGTTCCTCACCGTGGCCTCTGGGTCTGCTACTCTAAAGAACTCGACGAAGCCATCCTGGAAACAAAGGATGGAAAACAAACAATAAACATAAGATGGAAATCTGGGTGTGGAAGCACAGAGGCACAAATACATGTAGGCTTGGTTGCACACAGTTAAGAGTAGTTATGCAACAAGTCAATGTGTTCCTGCATCCTGTCATTCAGGTATTAGTCATAGACTCACCCAGGCATTGTTTTTGACCAGCCAGTCCCGCTGGTCGCTGAGCAAATATGTGGAGATCTCCTGTCCCACGAGCTCCACGCAGTTCTCCCTGCCTCGCTCTTTCAGGTATTGTGACACCACTGCCCCGAAGGCCACCAGGCTGGCGATACGACCCCAGTTGGTGGTCCCGTCCGCAAAGAGGTTCTTTGCTACTGCACTGACAAAACTGGCATCATCCGTTCTTTCATCCAATGACAATTGCTTGATCATACCTAAATATAAAAACACAATAAGCATGGGTCAGTAATATGGTTTGTACACGGTTAAATAGTATGCATATTTATTGATTTATCACTCTTTGTTACCTCCAACTGTGCAATATGTCATTTCTATTCATCTGTACATCTGTGTTTATATACTGTTTGTTTGTATAAAAGGGTGTTTATTGGGTTTTTTATTGTGTTCTCCTACGTCTACTTAATGTGTATTTGTGTTATTCTGATGTGTATGTATATTTCTTTCTCCTATGTCTACTTAATGTGTATTTCTTATTCCGATGTGTGTACATTTTTTTCCTCTCTTGAGCTGCTATAGCACATAAATTTCCCCAGTGTGGGATTAATAAAGTGTATTTTCTCTCATCTGTGTGGCTATCAACTCAATTTACAACAACGTACTAGCATAGAAATTAGTTAGATTACTGCTGACTTCAATTTAACTTGGGTACTGTTCCTAAAATGGCTCCTACAGGCCAAAAAAAAAACAGCTCCAAACACGGTGTGTTGTGAAGAATGAATGCACTTACAACAGCCTGTAGCTTAGCTAGCTGAGTAGCTAAATAAACGGCTATAAACAGCCTGTAGCTTAGCTAGCCAAGTAGCTAAATAAACGGCTATAAACGGCCAATCACACACCTAACTAACGTTACGTGTCACTACCTACCATTGTATGCGTATCTGTGCTTCTCCAACACGTCCTCCACAACTCTTTTCATTGTCGCTAGTGCTCCGTTTTCATTCCACTGTGATTTTGAAAGTCCAGTAAAGTCTCTCAGGAAACGGCCGATGAGTTGCCTGGTGTCCTCCGCCAGGACGGCGTCGCCTGCTGGGCAGCTGGGAACGTCGATGTCGCCGTCACCGACGGGCTCCGGAGTACACGGCAACGATCCGTCGTCGAGGTCGTCGTTGTCCTCCCGGTGGGGTTTTGTTACGTACCCGTTCACTCCCAGGATCTTGGGTCTTTTCGGGGGATCGTTAGACCCCACATTCCCGCTGTGAGAGTCCTTAGAGGAGCCCATTGCGATCAGCGGGGACGGAGTCCCTGAGCCGTTGTAGAGGACGGCTCCCTCCGCGACTCCATTTTGAGTTGGATGAATAAAGCAGCTCATGACTCCGGCAGTTACGTTGAACGCGGCACGTTTCGTCGGAATAATATTCATTTGGATTCTTAACTTTTAAATTAACGTTACGCTTAGTTGTTTCCGAAAAAAGAATAGGGTAATGTATGCTGCTAGCATGTGTTGAAATAAGCTAGCCTGTTCTCTAATGTTCACTTCTTGTCCATGGCCGTGTTGAAGTGAACTAAACGGAAGTGAGTCATGGTTTTATAAACTAGCAGCTTGCGTCAATAATATGCGTCATACGTCACACGTAACTTCCCCTCAAACAAACGGCTGGTTATGTTTCCAACCAACGGCTTAGTTTTGTTTACAAAAAGAAGAAGAAGGAAAATTGACGACTCACAGAGTCGTGATGATTTTTCAGCTGGAAAGAAATATAAGCAGAAACAAGAAGTCTCTAAGTTTGTGATTTAAATTTGATTTGTGGGATATTTTTGTATTTTTCCGTGACATCAACAATTAATCACCGGAAACACTCATCATAATAATATCAGCAAGGGCATTATTAAAGATAATAACAGTAATAGTAGTGACAAAGACATAATAATAAGCCGTGTCTGAAGTTGCTTAATCTATATTTTAAGTAAAGTTTAAACCAATAGATGTTTCCCATGTATACCACCATGGCATGGACATATTTTAGAAACTTTATTTTAAATAAACTGCAGTTGTGTTGTGCAGCTATAGTGGCATAAATACAGCCATTTGATCTCTTTACGATTTGAGAAATGACAGCACAGTTTGATATCCCTCTGACACTGATCCTTGTCTAATAAAAGAAAAAATAAACCCTGGCTGCAGGCTGCATGGGCATTTATTTACTGCAGTATATTACAAAAAAAGGTGGCTGACATTTATGACCACTTGTCCTGCACATTGGCACACATAACCTTTCCTCAAGTTTAACAACAGTAGGGTTGTTGTCATCCCAGTCTGTGAGATTTTTTTTTAATCTGTTGCTTTTCTGCACAACTACACATGTCCATGTTATGTTAGGAATGTGGGGAATTGCAGGAAATTGCCAGAACTGTCTTCAACTAAGAGCCACACGTTAGAAATAAATGATTCTGCTGCTCCCTAGTGGTCAGATGAAGGTAATTCTCATTTCAGCAATTCCATTTTTCAGCCACAAGATTCAGCCTTTCACAGGCCTCTTCAACTTGGAACCTCTTTCCATGCACCTCTTTCCGACCAAGTAGTTACAGGAACTTAGTTATATTATATATTAGCCTATGTGATAATTTAAAACAAGTCTCCCGAAGAGGAACGGGTATCTCTCTCTCCCCCGCCTCTGCCTGCTGTGCGTCACATTCAGACGCCAACAAATACATCAACGCTACGAGAGACCTAACATAATAATAATAATAATAAATTGAATTTATATAGCGCTTTTCATAGACTCAAAGTCGCTTTACAGGGAGCTAGATTAGAAGGTAAAGCAAAACAGGACAATACAAGACAAGACAAAACAAAAGAAAACAAGAAAGCAAAACAAGATTCAGTCACAGAAGAAAAGGGGGCTACAGATAGGCAGCGGTGAAGAGATGGTCTTGAGGCGGGACTGGAAGATGGTGAGGGACTCAGAGGTGCGGATCTCAACATCAATGAATAAATAACAAGAAAATCTTATTAATGTAAAAGTTTATTTCAAATACTGACAAAAATCCTCTCACCTACTCCCACACAACTGAAACATTCCAAGTATTCCTGTACTTTCTGAAGTCTTAAAGTGTTCTCCAGTCATCCACTTTATCATGTAAACCCTTATTTTTTTTTTTCTTGGAAGCAAGGGTGCCTCTGGTTTCCCTGCAGTAATCTTGGGCTAGGCTGAAATATACTTAATATGCAGTAAGAGAACACATGAAAAAAAAAAAAAAATTAACTTGCAAAACAACCAGAAAACAGATAAAGGTTAAAAAGCAGCACAAAAGTACTTGAGAGCACACAGCCGGTCATCCCTTTATACATTCTGGCATGTGAACGAGAGACACCCTGTGTGTCGGCCTATGAGACATACCCTGCCATTTCCTCTCGTTGAACCGCTCTGTGCAAAGCCAAACATCAAGTAGCATTCAAGACCTCCTGTCCACGGTCGTTTCGTAGAACACGTCGTAGCTTATTCACCCATTTCTTTTAGCAAACTTAGGCTTTTTAAACACAATATGATGCTAAATGGTCTGTGTGACAAAGCGTTCCAGACATTTCTGCCTCGGGCCGGATCAAATTCAACAATGCACCTTAAAATATATCTATAGGAGTCTGAAACAGATATTCGGGAGGAGGAGGAGGGGGGGACAGAGTCGGACTGGTAGAATCAAAAGAGGACAGGTGTCCTTTACAGGGGAACATCTCTTTAGATTTGTCTTTGACTAAGTCAGCAGCATTTACACATATTTTCATATGATACAGATTCACATAGTCTCTGCAATTCACTAAGACAGAGCAGAAGTAGTGTTAAACTGAAAGGAGAGAGGAACCATTGAATCAGACAATAGCTCAGGCTATGAGAGAGTTAAAAGCAGGTGGGATACAACACAAAAATCCCTTCCTTTTGAAGTCTATTTACAACGGCTGGAACAGAGAGAAAGCAGTGCATTCATACAACACCACAACTGGCACATACGTACGGGTCAGTTCTCTCTCTCGCCCACTGCTAATTTGACACATTTTAAAGTCCCAATGAAAAAGACGTGAGGTGGAGAACGTGACGGTGCGTGCACCCTTATCACCTAGCCTACGCGGTGGAGTGTGCATCTGTGAAGGTTCCCTGAAGCAGTTTTATACGAGGAGGCTCAAAATTCAAAAATCGTGAACGTGTGGATGGCACACACTCAAAAGTCTGCAGATTTGCTGATCGCATCATTCACCTCTATATTCAGAGGTTGAACCACATCAACAGGTGGGATTCAAGCGCACCGCTTGTCATAAAATCTCTCTCTGCTTTGCCAAGTGTTGGAGTGAGTGCATCCTGCAGGCATGCAGTGTCCCACTTTAAGCCCGCGATGACGGTCTCGGGAGCCGGGCTGCCACCTGTTGTTACAGGGCCGCCTGCTGTTGACCCCCTGACACCCCTGAGATCAAAGATCAGTCTGTGTAGCGTGTCAGTTTGGGAAGAAGACACTTTGTTCTACGGGGCGCTGGTAGGAAAAGCAGGTCGATTACTCCAGCTAAGGTTTAAGGCCGGCCACAGACTGGCTGCGTGGCGTGTCCGTTTTTATTTCGGCTCCCATGTTAACAGGTTAGAGCGTGCACGCCGCCTGCGTGACACACGGAGGAAAAGGTGTTTATATGTCATTTTGACACAAATACATTTAATAAATTACATTTTGATGTTTGAAAGTCTCAAGGTTTTGACATAAATGCAGATATAAATGTAATATTTTTTTTAAAGTATTATCGATTTTCAAATGTCGCACCTGTCAACACTGCCGACGTTGTCTTTGCTGTAATCAGATCAGTATGTTTAACATGAAGTATACTACTGCTTGAGTGCAGTAAATCAATGGGAAACACGTGTACAGCAGCAGCAGCAGCAGCAGCAGCAGCGCCAAGTCAGACACGTTTCTGGTGTGTAAAGACAGAAAAATCCACGCAGCCGCCACGCAACAGAAACGCCACGCTCACGCCACGCAGCCTGTCTGTCGCCAGCCCAAAGGAAGCAAAGTAGTATTATTCTTGTACTTAAGTTAGTTAGTGTTTCACGTCAATTGCCAAAGAGGGCGAGATTTCAGGGAACCACTACGTCTGACTGTGATATATATTCTGGAAGTGTTAAAAGAACACATGAGAAATCAACACCATTTTTTTTTAGCTTTAACAAGCAGAATAAGAATAATTATTTTGGTCTGTTCCAAATGTCTAAAAACAATTTTCACAGGACACGTGCCGTTGTGGGACACAACTACGAAGTCTATGACTGGTGGTTATTTTTGTCTTTTCAATTGGACTTCTGTGATCGGAAGTAGCAGTCTAGTCAAAATACACGTGATCGCTTGTGACACTAAAATCCTAAAACGTTTAGTGGCGTCTGGATGCATGTTTCAAAGATGACTGGCGAGTTCAGTCACATCACCTTTCATACCTCCATGAGATCCGAACAGCCTTGTGAGCCAGACCAGCTTGGGCTGCAGTCTGCTTCGTCACATGACGATGCGAGCCACGTGATTGGATATCAACAGTCACATTGGAAAGACGAGGGTACCCACGGCCTCTGAGCCTGAGAGCTGCAGTACAAAATTTGGCTCCGTTGGTAAAGCATATAATTTCCAAGCCAGTAATCCCAGGATGTGAGTGAGTCGATTTAGCACTACCATTTCTCTCGGGCACGTTAGCCGGTCTGGTCCTCAAAGCGGAAAGCTTATCACGAATCACGTGCGTGGTGGTGTATTATTTACAGAAGCATATACTCACGCAGGGTGCTTCAATACCACCACAAATCTTTGAGGCGCATAGTAAACACACGTCTTGATGCACTTCAACAGCAACCAAACTAAGACTGAACTCAGAGATTGGCAACGTCCCCAGCCAATAAAAATAATACAAGGATATACTCAGCTGGCTCCTGCCCCGGGTTGCTTACAGGACTGTGTGTACATGGATCGTCGGGACAGCGAAAAGAAAAGGAAAGGAAGGAAGGAAGGAAGGAAGTGTGACTGTGGACGTTTCATGGCTCCGTGTGTTTGTTTTGATACTTCCTAAACTGTTGCCCCACTCCCGTTTGAAAAAAAACAAAAAAAAAAAAACATGTTAAATTTCTTTTTTTACATGTTACAATCATGCAGCATATTTAGAGAGAACAGGAGCAACGGGAGTCAAGAATTAAAGCAACATTAGCAGAGAGGAGGGGGGAAAAGTTTGGCTGAGCTGCAGCAGACGACCTCGTTCGACGAAAGGCGGCCGAAGGATGAGATTAAAGGAAGCCTCCATTCGTCTCCCGACGTGACGTCAGTGAATGCTAAAGAGCTCGAGGCAGCGGCCCCTCACAGATTTGGTATGCAAGCTATTATTCACATACATCTTTAACCCCCCCCTCCCCCTCCCGCCACCGAAGCCAGCCACCAGCATAGACAGGGAACATCAAAATCAAGGGACGCGCAGCCATCAAGGTTCCTAACTCCCTTACACGCATTATTTTGGTGTCATTTAGGATGCAAAAAGAAGAAGAACAAAGCCTACTATACAGACTACAAAGTGCATTAACTCCCCCCATCCAACCCCTGCCCGATGACACACCTACTGTGATGCATCTTGGAACACCGAAAACCAAGACATAAGGGAGGCGGCAGAGCAGAGTGCGCAGAGGGGGTAGAGCTGTGCGTGGTGGGAAGGCAGAGAAGGCTGCGACCTCCATCCCTCCCACCCCGCCCCACCCGCATACAAGCAAATGGAGTTTTAACTTATACAACTCTGCCCGACATGTTAAAGCCAGTGGTGCCTTGGGATAAAAAAACAAACAGACATATTGGGGACGCGGGTGAGGAGGAGGGACATTTGACGGGAGCCCCAGGGGGGCGTGAGGGTGCTTCTAGGATGACGGAGGCTAGCCGGCTAGCTTGCTGGTCACCAAGGAGGACTTCCGCTGGGGCAGGTCCTGCGGCGTGGGAATGTGGTCGCCGGTCACCAGGTTGTTGTCGGGCCCTGCCACGGGAAGCTTCTTCATCTTGGCCTTGGCCATGTTGTAGTCTCCTGAGTCAAAGTACTTTTGCTGTGTGGGGAAAAGAGACAGAAAGGGTGCAGACATGCCGCTTACTGATTTCAGTTAAGCAAAGAAATTAACAAAAAAAAAAAACATAGTTCTTAAATGCTCATATGTACATTGAAATAATTATCAGTCCCTGTAACTGTTCCTGCTGTCCATACTGGCCCTGTGGAGGACCCTTCCTACTGCAATCCAAGATTCACAGTCCTCATTTTGTGCAAACATGTATTCCAAAGTGTAGGGTGAGTTAGGCCCGTTGCATTCTCAAGCTGGGCTTGGTGGTCTGTGGCTTTTTCCTGCCTCCTGACAGTAGCTAGGTAAGGACTACTAGCCAGTCAGAAGCAGAGTATGAGGGCGTGCCCTGACAGTACCTAGGTAAGGACTACTAGCCAGTCAGAAGCAGAGTATGAGGGCGTGTCCTGACAGTACCTAGGTAAGGACTACTAGCCAGTCAGAAGCAGAGTATGAGGGCGTGTCCTGACAGTACCTAGGTAAGGACTACTAGCCAGTCAGAAGCAGAGTATGAGGGCGTGTCCTGACAGTACCTAGGTAAGGACTACCAGCCAGTCAGAAGCAGAGTATGAGGGCGTGCCCTGACAGTACCTAGGTAAGGACTACTAGCCAGTCAGAAGCAGAGTATGAGGGCGTGTCCTGACAGTAGCTAGGTAAGGACTACTAGCCAGTCAGAAGCAGAGTATGAGGGCGTGTCCTGACAGTACCTAGGTAAGGACTACTAGCCAGTCAGAAGCAGAGTATGAGGGCGTGTCCTGACAGTACCTAGGTAAGGACTACTAGCCAGTCAGAAGCAGAGTATGAGGGCGTGCCCTGACAGTACCTAGGTAAGGACTACTAGCCAGTCAGAAGCAGAGTATGAGGGCGTGTCCTGACAGTACCTAGGTAAGGACTACTAGCCAGTCAGAAGCAGAGTATGAGGGCGTGTCCTGACAGTACCTAGGTAAGGACTACTAGCCAGTCAGAAGCAGAGTATGAGGGCGTGTCCTGACAGTACCTAGGTAAGGACTACTAGCCAGTCAGAAGCAGAGTATGAGGGCGTGCCCTGACAGTACCTAGGTAAGGACTACTAGCCAGTCAGAAGCAGCTGGTAAGTCCCTTTGGGGGGGGGGGGGGGGGACTTTGGGCTTTTTCACTTTGTAAACCTATAACATGCACACAAATATATATAACACAATAAAGGAAAGAGGGAAAAGCCAAAAAGCATAATATGAGCACTTTAAGTCTTTTTAGTATGAAATTCCCTGGAATGCATTTTTGTACACTAATAATGTGTATTTTCACATCTGGAAGGTATACTTTGAAAGCCAAAATAGACAGGAGGGATTATGTCATTATTACAATTATCTATTCTTTTAAAGATGAAAGGGTTCTGGAGGTTATCTTATGATTAAGTACTTCAATTTACTTTTCGGCCCTCCCCTCAGCCTGCCTCGGCTACTCCTACTCCTAGTCGGTGATTTCCCAGAATGACTTTCAATCTCCAGAGGTGGAAGTTCTCTGTAACATATACAGTACGTGTAGGTGGGGAGAGCAACACTTTATCCAGACGAGGAAAAGTGAGAGAGGAGACAGAGAGAGAGAGAGAGAGAGAGAATGATGCCTTTGTGTGCACTGCCCTGCTTTTCAAATTACAAATAAAAAGAATCTGTCGAGCAGGCGGTTGTATTTGACATGCCACCAATGTGGCTGCATTGTATTTTGGTCTACTGGGGCTCAGTCGGTGGAGAAATTATTTTTCTCTCTGCTTCAATGGATTTAACCGTGTAGGATTGTTAAAAGGACTACAACATGGCAGCTCTAGATAGAAGCCCTTGCTCTCTGGTTGTGTGGGGACGCATAACATGTATTAAATGACATAAACATGTTGTCCAATAAAAACTCTCAATATGATTAAGAAGATGAGAAAATGAAGGCCAGGCAGCTTGTTTCTCCAACAGCGCTTTTGTTTCAAGTTTTTCAAGGTGATTTTTCAGTGACAGTGAAGTGTTGGAGTTAGGGCTGGGCGATATGGCTGAAAACTGTATCACGATATAAGTGTTTCATATCAGTCGATATCGATAATTGATATTTTTTATGACCTATTTAAAATAAGGACCAGGAGAAAAAAATGTATTCAATTTAAACGTTTTTATTTTAAGCTTAACCTTCCTCCGATTATAATCCCCTCAGTTATAAAAGCAGAAAATGTCAACACAACCATGGAAAACACTCAAATAATTAAAATGTAAACATAAGTCTAAAATCACAATGAACACTTCTGGTGAATGAAGTGTTTTAAAATATGTGCAGTGTTTTGTAAACATAGGAGAAATTGAAATAAAACTGAGGTAGACTTTACATCAGTAACATAAAAAACTAACGTGATACAGCACAGTAAGTTATTATTTTTCATAACAGTCACGGTACAGCCTAAACCGTACATGGTGGGGGGGGGGGTAACCATGGTAACTTGGCTTCTCAACAGTGCTCAGCGGAAGCATGTCTTTGGCTATATGATATGCCACTGCCTCCGTTATTTATTTGTACCGTTTAGCTTTTACCGTCATAAGGCGCTGAGAGTACCTCTCCGTGGTGCTCTGCTGCTTGTGCGGGGTTCCAGCTGCAGATGTTGTTGGACGTTGCTGGCGAACACGGCTGTGCCGTGTGGACATTGGTCTGACTACGGTCAGACTTATAAAATCCAAAAAAACTGCCATATTGGCGAGCTGACGTTTCCCGTTTCATCAAGAACTTCCGCGCTCGCTGCTTCACGCATTTTCCACTTATCACTCCACGCCGCTTCTGTTATTGAAGAATCCAACACGAGACAACGATATTGCGCAACCAAACACAATACTGTTACATGATTGGCTGTTATCGCCCAGCCCTAGTTGGAGCAGAACAAGAATCTGCTGGACCAGAAAGCTGAAACCTTATTTTGTTGTTTGGCATTCACACCAAAGGTCAGTCCCTCCAGAAAAACACAGAGGTTTTTTGGTGATTGTTGCGGGAAAAAAATCCTTGATTATGCGGCACGTTTTCTTATAAAATGCGATGGAATATGCGGGATATTTATGCAATTTTATGCGATGAAATTGCGGGAACTTGCAAAAACTGCGGTTTGATGAAAAAGAGGAAAAAAAAGTGATCTGACACCGTGTTCTCAGTAGGCGAAATGACGTCACTTCATAACGTTCCCATGGCAACAGGGGAAAATGGCTGCTCTTGTGTGAAGTAAACGCAACATTTTTCATCTTTCTGCTGAGATATATGTGACTTTTTTTGCAACGAAAATGCGGGGATTATGAAATCATGCAACCCCCGCATATTTTGCGCGGAAATCTGCAATTTATGCGGCGAAAGTGCGGCGTATTTGAAAAAAATGCATAAATATGCGGACTTTGGCTGATTATGCATTGAATTATGCGATCGCATAATCACGTTTTTCTGGAGGGACTGACAAGATGGCTGCTGCGGGGATCAAATCTGAGACACAATCCCATCTCCCCACTGTTCTCATCTCCGACTATGTAGTAAACAAGTCCTGGTGACCAACCCCTTTCTGTAGTCTCTTCATCAGGAAGTCTGAGCCGCCGGGCTTCTGGCCCAGGCTGGGGTACTTGGCTTTCAGCTTGGCCTCCTCTGACTTCACGGGGTTTGCATTCTTCTCCTGGGAGTCCTATGGCGACAACAACAAACAGACATAAACACTCCTCCTCCGTTCTAGGAAAACAGGGCCTCTTCAAAGCGTCGGCTGATAATCTTTAGAAAAATACAAGCACAACTGGAACAGCGACTCATTTATGGTCACGGTACAATTCCAAATATGCCGCTAGAGCTGAGCAATCTATCAATATTATATCGATATCGTGATATGAGACTAGATATCGTCTTAGATTTTGGATATCGTAATATCGTGATATGACATAAGTGTCTTTTCCTGGTTTTAAAGGCTGCATTACAGTAAAGTGACGTCACTTTCTGAACTTACCAGACTGTTGTAGCTGTTCTATTATTTGCCTTTTCCCCACTTAGTCATTACGTCCTCATTACTGATGATTATTCATCAAAAATCTCATTGTGTAAATATTTTGTGAAAGCACCAATAGTCAACACTACAATATCGTTGCGGTATCGATATCGAGGTATTTGGTAAAAAAAATATTGTGATATTTGATTTTCTACATATCGCCCGGCCCTAAATGCCGCTAATACACAAAAACCTAACTTCTAGAAAGTCTGCTGTGATAAACATAAACACTCCTCCTCCGGGCCTCTTCAAAGCGTCAGCTGATACATCTTTAGAAAAATACAAGCACAACTGGAACAGCGACTCGTTTATGGTCACCGTACAATTCCAAAAATGCCGCTAATACAAAAACACCTAAATTCTAGAAAGTCTACTGTGATAAACACGGCCACTTCGCTCTTCAAAAATACTACAACTGCTGTAAAAGTGGGCTAAAAGCTGCTGCATGCCAACGACTAGTGGGAAATGAAGATACTTCCTTCATAATAGTACAAGTCACAACATCAGTGTTCTTGCTAATTCCCTTTTCACCCCTCTTCCATCAGGCAGAAGGCTAGCAAGTATCAGACTCCTTCTCTGCTCTGCTTACACAGCTACGTCCTCCTCCTCCTCCTCCTCCTCCTCCTCCTCCTCCTCCTCCTCCTCCTCCTCCTCCTCCTCCTCCTCCTCCTCCTCCTCCTCCTCCTCCTCCTCCTCCTCCTCCTCCTCCTCCCTACATGCACTAGCACTTTGATTATCTATTATATTGACTCAGTGTTATTTTCTTATTTTAGATTTTCTGTTTTTATTGTACATGTCTTGTCTGATGATGTGTTGTCCTTCTTGTCCAATATTGCCTTGTATTGTCTTGTGTGAGCCAATTCACCAAAATGAATTCCGGGCAATTTTGCGTCCTTAACGGCTAAAATAAAGACTCGACTTGTATTACAGTCTCTCATAATACCATCACGCCTGGTAGGAAATAACTCAGGATGAGGGCAAAGCTTGGTACAAACACAGATCTTAACAAAAAGAGGTCAAAATACTTCTCAGAAGCTTATATGCATAACTAACAAGCAATGCCCTCTTTGGGAATCAACCGTTTACAGGGATTTTGTGCACAAGAGCATCAATCTGTCTGCTAAAGCAAATACTAGTCGAAGAAGACAAATGTTCAACTATTACTGTAAAACACAAAAAAGCATCCCACATTTGAGAACTTTAAGAACTTAATTCTGAAACTTCCCTTTAAATCTACATTGTGTAATTTTTTGAGTTGATTCTTAGCAAAAAAAAGAAAAAACTCTTTGTTCTTTCTCCAATATGTGCTCATTCATGTGTAATTACTTCCACCAACTAATCAAAGTATTCTCGTGAGCGTAGGATCTGCCATTCAGAATCATTCAGAAAACATACGGGCGACTCGCTCGAGTGACGGCCGCCGTGTAGCGCCTCCATCTTTAAACTACAAAGAGGGACATACCTCCATCTCTAAACTACAAAGAGGGACATACCTCCATCTTTAAACTACAAAGAGGGACATACCTCCATCTTTAAACTACAAAGAGGGACATACCTCCATCTCTAAACTACAAAGAGGGACATACCTCCATCTCTAAACTACAAAGAGGGACATACCTCCATCTTTAAACTACAAAGAGGGACATACCTCCATCTCTAAACTACAAAGAGGAACATACCTCCATCTCTAAACTACAAAGAGGAACATACCTCCATCTTTCGCCCTCTTACACCTGGTGGCACCGTGACGAACGCCAGGGGGAGATTACTCGCCAGGGAAGCGAAAAAGAGAATTAAAACGACAACGCGACGGGCAAAGCAACGAGACCAAAGTTAATATTTGAGCGGCTAGAACAGCTGCGTGGAAACGACGGAGATACTAAGAGGTCATTTCAGGTTCGGCCACCGTAGGAGTTAGAACGCGCTCAGATTGGGAGGGGCTAGAAAGTCATTTTGAGTTGCCAGTCGTCATATACAATGTCACCGCTAGATGGGAGAAATTCTTACACAATGTAGCTTTGAGTATGATAAGCATGTTAATGAGGACATGACAACCCTTGTTCCCTTTTGTATTGTTGCATTTATTTGTTATTGTTTTATTATTTTGTGTTGTGCCTCTGTTGTATGTGATTGTTTATTTATAGACTGTGTTCAGCACTTTGTGTTGTTTTTAACCCTCATGTTTTCCTCGGGTCAAATTTGACCCGTTTTCAAATCACTATTCTCATAGAATTTTGGGTGTAGTATTCAGTTTCATAGCATTATCCTGACTAAACTTTGACAGATCTGTGATTATCCATTACTTTCATTCCTCTGATCTTAACAATTAGTGCAAATCATTCATCATATCTGCTTTTTTCCTTACATAAAATTTAGAAAATTACATATAAATGTGGTTTATTGACCATGAATTCCCAAACAAATAAGTGTCTAGTGTTGAATAAACTGGTGTTAATGGAAACAAGTGCCAAAAACTTTGAAATAAGTGACAAAAACGTTTTAAAAAAAAAAGCAAGTATAACGTGGTGGAAAAGCAACATAAACATAAAAACAGTGTCTAAAAGAGTGTTAATTATGACTCGGGAGGACAACACAAGGGTTAAGGTGCTTTATAAATAAAGGTGGACTGGATTGGATTGTTTTCTGCTACCTGTGAGGGTCACACTTTTGGCTGCCATAATTAATAATGTTTACGGTAAATATCACGATTCCCTGTCTTCTGTTTGTGTGAATTCACTGGTTTTGTAGTTCTGTGTTTGTGAGAGAAACTATGGGACTTGAAGTCAAGAAACAATAACTTGACAATGCTTTACAGCTCTTACGACGCCTCGGGGGGCGGGGGGCGGGGGGGGGGGGGGGGGGGGGGGTGGTGTTACAGATGCCTGAGGTGGAAATTTGGTTTAGACAATGCAAGTATTTGCTGGTGCCACTGACTTGTCAAACTGGTCCCTGTCAGACAGACTGAAGGCCAGTAATTTGGGCCACAAGGGCACACCTTGTTTTTGTACACCGCATGAAACAAGTGTTTGACTGTGACTGTGCGCTATATCTACCTCAGGAAATAGTAGGTGTAAAGTGCAGGTAGGACTATAGCGGACAAACTCCAAAGGCAATGCAAGTACTCCCTGCACATTATCCTTGAGCGAGCAGCACACAGCGTCGACCTACTTCCACCATGCAGACCAGATAGGGCACTCAGCCTGCAAAGCTTGCTGGGGCAGCGATAAAATATGACTCAGGACACAGAAGCCGATGAACACATTCCCTCAGGAGGAGCGGGGGGGGGGGGGGGCACCGACTGTGCTGATTCACTTGGGTCCATGACGAGAAATTTATGAGCTACTATATTCGGCCACAATGCAAAGAAACTGCAGAATCCAACAACACATTCTTTGTGCAGGACAGTTTCCAACACTAATGTGGAGACCCGTCAAACATCTAATCTAATCTAATCCCTTTATGTTGGGTCAAAGTTTGACAATATATACCGTATATCAGGGGTGTCAAACTCAACTTCACTAAGGGCCACACTGGAAAATAAGAATCACATCAAGGGCCAGACAGGTTTAGTTTATAGATATGCTTTTATTTAATCGAAAAAGTCAAATATCTTTGACTGTATTATTGCATCTGTCATATAGTCTTCTCTCTTACAGTTTGGTCCACATAAAGTCCTAAAGAAGTCAGGAAAAAGTTCCTCAGCCATCATTGAAAAGAAGTGCCCAAAAACGTCAAAAGAATTGACTAAAACGCCGGAAAAAGCGACAAAAATGTCAGCAAAAGTGACAACAATGTCGGAAAAAGTTACACAAACTAGGTGCGCCCTATATCCACGACCTTCCAGTTCCTGGATTGCCCCGTTTCTTAGGACTCTGGTTAACTGCTCCTCAGATCTCTGCAGGGTAAATCCAGACAGCTAGCTAGACTATCTGTCCAATCGGAGTTCTCTGTTGCACGACTAAAAACTACTTTTGAACGTACACATGTTCCACCAAAACAAGTTCCTTCCTGAGACTATTTAGCAGCTTAACGTCTTTAGGTATACACACACACACTTCAGTAGAAAAAACAACAACACGTTTGTCAACATTGATTTTGAATTTGAAACTTCTAACTTGCTGGGCAGCCAATCAGGCACAAGAGCTGTGCATTAAATCAACATTCATCAACTCTCAATATACTTCTTGTATTGTTGATTTTTTTTTTTTTTTTTAAATAAACATTTTACAACACATTCAATTTTATCAAAACAAAGCAAATTGCTAAATCTGATTTCTCCCTAAATGAGTTCTGAC
Source organism: Gymnocephalus cernua (assembly GCA_023631565.1). NCBI lineage: Eukaryota > Metazoa > Chordata > Actinopteri > Perciformes > Percidae > Gymnocephalus > Gymnocephalus cernua. Next base: position 40,185,631 of record CM042429.1, read on the forward strand.
ATTCATGACGTTTATTATTTATTTACATACAACAAATTAAAGCAGTACAAGGTAACTGCGGAGCTATGACGCTGAGAAAAACAAATCCCTCTGATGTCAACAGATGTTTGATTAAGCATTGGTCCAGAAGATATGACACGTGCCTTTGTTGTGGGAGACCCGGGTTAGATTCCCACTGCGATACGTCAACCAACGTGTCCCTGAGCAAGGCACAATCTCTAGGTATGGTGAAGGGTATGTGATGATGTGGGGGCCAAGGGAACTTTATCAGGATGCATAGTATCCTGGATCCATGAAATAACTGCCTTTAATAATAAACATCTGCCTGCTGCCTCTATGAGAATTTAACATAGGGGTGTACTCACTTTAGTTGCCAGCGGTTTAGACATTAATGGCTGTTATACAAGCTGTACACTTAATACTTTACACTGTTATACAAGCTGTACACTTAATACTTTACACTGTTATACAAGCTGTACACTTAATACTTTACATTGTAGCAAAGTGTAATTTCTTCAGTGTTTTCCCATTAAAAGATATAATGAAATATTTACTAAAATGTGAGGGGTGTACTCACTTTTGTGAGATACTGTATATAGCAATTGTAAGTCGCTTTGGATAAAAAAACGTCAGCTAAATGACATGTAATGTAATGTGATGTGATGTGACTATATGGAGTGCACATCACTGCCGTGCCGTTGTTGCGATGCTGTGTGTAAATGTGGAAGCAGTGCCACTGTTTTGTTGTTGTCACTGTTTTGTTGTTGTCACTGCCAGGCGAAGACCATCAAGAATCTCAGGCCATGTGCAAGTCAGGACGAAGACATGAGTGTTTTCAATGCATGTGCGTTTTCCACCAGTTCAAAGTGTCCCGAGTGCAACCACCAAGTTATGTCTCTGGCTGCAGCCAGTCGGCCCTGCATGGCACGTTTAGAGACCCTCCAGGACAGACTAATGGGGCCCTGCATGGCACGTTTAGAGACCCTCCAGGACAGACTAATGGGGCCCTGCATGGCACGTTTAGAGACCCTCCAGGACAGACTAATGGGGCCCTGCATGGCACGTTTAGAGACCCTCCAGGACAGACAAATGGGGCCCTGCATGGCACGTTTAGAGACCCTCCTGGACAGACTAATGGGGCCCTGCATGGCACGTTTAGAGACCCTCCAGGACAGACCAATAAGGCCCTGCATGGCACGTTTAGAGACCCTCCAGGACAGACTAATGGGGCCCTGCATGGCACGTTTAGAGACTCTCCAGAACAGACCAATGAGGCCCGAGCTGTTGTGGACTCGCCAGCCAATGACACACAAGGCAATGGACAAAACAAAGTGACAGACTGGCAGTGAGCTCTGTCTGTATGGTGAGACAGCTACGTCAAAAAAACATGTATTTTCAACCCACGGAACAGCGTATCGTGGCTCTCCGTGTGTCCCAGGAGCACTGCCCCCCCCCCCCCCCCCTGCCTTGCTGCAGCGCTGTATACACACTTCACTTCTAGCTAGCTGCTGATGCTAGCCACTTCTAGCTAGCATGCTCGGTGGCTAGCCAACAACATCAAGACAAGCAGTCAGACGACCCACCTGTTTTTCGTCCTCGTAGTCCACCTGAGTGTCCGAGTCCAGGTTTCCTGACGACATTGTGTGAGTGTGATGGACAGGCACGTGTCCTGTTTTGGGGGACAACTCGACGAGATGAAGATACGAGATACCGTCTGATATACCTGTGCTGAATCTAATCCTCCTTTTCTTGACACGACTGCTCCCCAACAAAAATGGCGTAACGAGATGTGACGTCACCGATAAGGGGATGGAAGAGGGCGTTTCCTACATGCGATTGACATATACAGTAACCAATAGGCGAGCGGTAATGGGTCACGTAGAGCCAATGGGATGCTACGAACGGCGCCGTTCTCTGTGATTGACAGGCCCGTCGTCCAATGATTTTGCAACATGGAGACTGGGGGGGGGGGGGGGGGGGCGATGCGGGGGCCACACTGCATCAACACAAAATATATATTATGGTGCAATTATTGACTCTGTGTTATAATAATTAATAAATGAAAACACCACAGTTAGTTAAACGAGAGGATGTGCAGCCATGTTGTCAATTTTCCTTTTTTTTTTTTATAACGTTAATGTGGGTCCCTGCGCATTCAGGTACCCTCGGAAATGAGAGAGGAGACAGGTTGACAAAGTAGGGAGTCAAAAAAAAAGTTTAAGTCAGTGTTTAAGTCAGTATACAATTATTAAAATCAAAGGGAAATGTATAGTGTGGAGTAGAGCTGCACAATTAATCGCAATTGTATCAAAATCGCATTATGAACTAGTGCAATATCCAAATCGCAGGGGGGGTCGCAATATTTGTTAAAGGCAAAATATGTGGATGTGGTGCTGCAGAGACGTCCCGGCCTACAGATCGCATCCTACAGACTACAGAAAAAATCTGTGTTTGGTACAGATCCTCGCAAAAAAAATCACACTTCAATAATTTTTTTTAAATATTTTTCAATGAAAATAAGAATAATGATAGAAAAATGACCATTCCCTCCAATAGCATGAATCATATCGCAATCGCAATATAAGTAAAAAATAATCACAATTAGATATGTTCCTAATATCCTGCAGCCCGAGTGTGGAGAACTCAACAGTAAAGGCGTTAATTGACATAATGCAATAAAAGGGAGACACTAGCAATCAAAAAGGAGTATAGGGACTAAATGAAAAGAGCAAGTAACAATAAGCAGGCTGAGAATTGGACACAGCAACCTAAACAGTTAGTTGCAAGAAATAGGCTGTGTATCAGAGACACAGGTCATGATATGTTGTATTATTTGGGATAACAGGTCCAGGAGTAGCCTGCAGCACTTACTCGAGTGGTGAAAGTAGACAAGGAACAGGACATGGACGTAACAGTATAGCTACTGATGCATGAGAACATTTTGAGATACATGTTCTCTTAACCCTTGCGTTGTCTTCCCCCATCGACCATTAGTTTTTCTGGGTCAAAATTTAAACTTTTTTCACGTCACTTATCCATTTCTTTGGTCCTTTTCCGATGTCTTTGTCGATTCTTTCTGCGCTTTTTTCACGTTTGTTTCTTCTTCAAATGCTATAAAATTGGATAAAACACCCACATTCAATTAAGTAGTCTGATCATATATTTAACTTGTGCAGAGCGTTGTCTGGAACCATCCACGTTATTTGTTTTGACAATTTGGCTGACAGAAACCCAAATTTCGGATATAGAAACTTTTTGAAAATGGGTCACCCGAACACAAAAGGAGGGTTAATACATCCCATATATATATATATATATATATATATATATATATATATATATATATATATATATATATATATATATATATATATATATATATATATGAATGCATCCCTGCATATTTGTGGACACACTGTAGGTGTTAACTCACTCCAGCAGGTGGCGGTAGTGTAACATTAAGGCCGCTAGCTGCCGTTAAAACCCAAACAGGAAGAAGAAGACGCTCCCTGCTCTGTGATTGGTTACTTGTTGACCGTGTTTAAACAATTAGCGGGAACGGCTGTTTTACGTTAACTCCAAGCTAACGCTATCTATCGTTAGCTTGTTTCAAAATCTTCTTCAAAAACAAGTTATACTGTTTGTACTATTTTGTTTTTTTGTTAAAATAATCTTTCATTGTTGCCATGTAAGTACACGCGTATTGTCAGCAGGCTAGTTTAGTAACAGCTCCATCCTAGTGTAGGAGAGACTGTTTAGCTAAATGTAACGGGATAATTAACGTTAGCTAGCTAGCTAGCCAGCTAATAGGTGAACTTGCTAGTTGTAGTTTACAGTAGTTAATGTAACACTACTAAACTAACTAGCTAATAGGTGAACTTGCTAGTTGTAGTTTACAGTAGTTAATGTAACACTACTAAACTGTCTAAAATAACTAGCTAATAGGTGAACCTGCTAGTTGTAGTTTACAGTAGTTAATGTAACACTACTAAACTAACTAGCTAATAAGTGAACTTGCTAGTTGTAGTTTACAGTAGTTAATGTAACACTAAACTGCCTAAACTTTGTGGGCCACTTTGGTCGTCATCACATAATTTCACTTTTTTCTTTGCAGCTGCAATGGCTTGTGCACAGCGAGTTAGAACTTCTCAGGTAAAATTACTCTCGTTACCTAACAGTAATGTAACGTTAGATGGGGATCCATTGCACTGTGCAAGTGTGTGTGGGGGGGGGGGGGGGGGGGGGGGACTCATTCATTTAAATTATGATGTAAAAATGTGTATATTTCTTTGCAAAATGATTCATAGTTCAACGAAAACAATGCAGTACCAGTCAAAAGTTCGGACACACGTTTCTCATTCAAGTGGATGGAAAAGTCTGTCACAACTTGTATATATAAGTATTTATCTATAACAGTTAACATTACTATAAACATTACTTTCTAATCTAACAAATATGTAACTATGGGTATATAATATCGTTACATTGTTGTTCTTTCACATAACTAAGACTATAACGTTGGAAGTTAAAAATAGATCACATCAAATTATTCCAATGGACATAACGTTACATGAGGGGGTCACCGGTATATTCTCCATCTTAAGGGGTCCTTATTGAGAACCTCTGATGTATATTCAGTGTTTTGTGATGTTGCAAACGCAGTTAACCAGGTACAAGTACACAGTTATACAGTTTTAGTATATGCTGTGTCACGTTTTCTCTGTATTTGCAACAGTAACGTTTGTTATTAGATTAGATTAGGTTCAACGTTATTGTCATTGTGCAGAGTACAAGTACAAAGACAACGAAATGCAGTTTGCGTTCAACCAGAAGTGCAAAAAAAGCAGAAAAGTGCAACGTGATATTCAAGTATAGACAGGTGGTGCATAGGCAGGACAATAAATATATTGCAGTGTTATAAGAGCAGAATAAATATGGCTATGTAATATGAACAATGTATGAACAACATGTACATATATGTGCAATGTAGTAGCAGTGACATTGTACTAGTAGTAAGAATGTTATAGATATACGCAGCGTATTAACAAAATATATAATAAGAAAAACAGAATAAATATGGACATACTGAATGAACCATTTAGACAGATATGTACAGTATGTACAGCTATGTGCAGTGTGGTAATAAGAGTAGTAACTACAACAAGTACATTTACTCATCTACTAGCGGGGTTTAACATTAGCACCACCAAAGTAAGTCAAATGCTGGTAAAATATGCAAGTGGCTGGTACATTTGCTTCACTCACCATCCAAAAATTCAAATTTAAACATTCACTAGCCATTTGGCTGGTGGACAAAATAGTTCATTTTGAACCCTGTCTACTTGAATTTTAAGGTACTTTTTAGTATGTCTCTTTTATGGTACTTTGTACCTCAACTTCACAACATTAATTTAAGTGCTTGAAGTAGTCACTCTGCAGAATCAGATTTTAGACACAAAATGTATGATCATCATATATTCATAAGCTACAGTTGAGAAGAAGGGCTTGTCGAGCGTGCTTAACAAGTAAATATCTTCTGGTTGCATCTTCTAACACCTGTCTTTACAATTTCCCACAGCCAGATTTTGTAAAATGACGATCCACAGCAGGGGTGTCAAACTCAATTTCACTAAAGGCCACACTGGAAATGATGATCACAATAAGGGCCAGACATGTCGAGTTTATTGACATGCTTTTATTTAACAAAAAAAAAGTAAATTCGTAGAATTCTAGCCTAGAAATCTAGACGCACCCTAGCGGCAGAAAATTCAATTTGCAGCCAGGGTCAGTCTAGGAACTCTCCGTTGGCTTGCGAGCTGGAAAAACCAAACTCTGGTCAGGCCAATCACATCGTGTATAGAATCGGTGGGCGGGGCTTATGGCTGCTGCTGCTGGTCTCCTGGACGACTTGGAGTTCAGCTTTTCTTTGAGAAAAGAACAAAGAACGGCACTGAAGTCATTCTTAAAAAAGGAAGATGTATTCAGAGTTTAAAGTTTAATCTATCAACTAGCTCCGCCCCCTTCTTTGTTGCTCTGCCTGGTTGTAGTGCTATCCTATTGCATGCAGAGGGAGTTTAAACTACCACCCAGCCGACTCACAACAACCTGTTTCACAGCCTGAATGTTAAAAAAAACTCTCTGCTTCTGTGTCTCCAAGTCAGCAAATCTGTCAAATTCTGCACGGCAGCGTCGCATAATTACAGTATGAAAAACATTGATTTTTTTGGTGTGGTGCACCAAACTTTGCTGAGAACCTAAATTGAAATGCGGGCCGGATCAAAATTTGCAAGGGGCCGGATTTGGCCCCCCAGGCCTTGAGTTTGAAACATGTGATCCACACCAATATTTCGCTCTATGAACGATCACAAGGACCATATAATGAAACGTTCTCATTATTAATACTTTGCTTACAGGTGTTATTTATCTTAGACGTTCAGAGAGATAACATTACATCACCAGTTAGAGTTAGATATGTTGTGGGCTCACTCGTACTGATTGCTAGGGTTTGTGTTAACAGTGATGAGTAAGCAGTACTCAGTATGTCATTCATGTGTCCCACTCATGCAGGATACTCAGCTGTTGCCGAATCAGGTTCTCTCCGAGCAGCAGTCCTTGGTTGTTATAAAGAAGCTTCTGGCCATCGCAGTGTCTGGCATCACATACCTCCGGGGCCTTTTCCCAGAGAAAGCCTACGGCAACAAATATATCGAAGGTTAGATTACACACGGAAACTTATTTGTCTGCACGTCACACAGGGACTATCAAGGTCTATTTACTTTAGGAGACATTGAAGCTGTGGCGGAGACGAGGTCACTGGACAAACCATCATGGATAACCCCGACCATCCTCTCCACCCCACGCTGGGCCAACAGAGGAGCACTTTCCAACTACAGACTACAGAAAATCATTCCTACCACATGCAATAACACTTTTTAACACTTCAACACTGAGTGTTAGATAAAACTCACTGTATCACAATACAGCACTATAGTGCAACTTGTACAGACATAGGTTTACTTACATCTTTCATAAATACTATTTAAGTGGGTTGTACATTTTTATTCGCCCCCTGTATATACATTTGTACATTCTTTCCTGTGTACATACAGTATATATATATATATATATTTTTTTTTTTTTTGAATAGGTGTTCTTGTATTTTATCTTATTTGTCATTTCTTATATATTGTGTGTCTTATATGTGCTGCTGTAGCACTGACATTTCCCAATTGGGATCAATATAATCTACATATCTATCTATCTGCATATCTATCTATGTATCTACATATCTATCTATATATCTATCTACATATCTATCTGTCTTTTTATCTATATATCTATCTACATATATATCTATCTATCTATCTACATATCTATCTGTCTATGTTTCTATTTAAAAATATTAATTAGAAATTATTATTATTATTCTTACTTCCCGTTGTTCTTCCCACAGATCAGAAAGTGATGATCCTTAAAGAGGAGCTCAGCTGTCCCGGTTCCAGTCAGATTGTTCAATGGTAAATAACAACAACTGGACCCTTTCTGGCCACATTGATAAGTAGTTCAATGGCAATAAAGCCTCCTATGTCTTATGTAGGGCCACTAGGAAAACATGTTGGAGGATATGTGTCACAGATTATTAGATGTGTTTTTGTTTTCTACCTAGGATGCAGGGATGCTTTGATGCCATCCAGAAGAAGTTTGTAAGTCATAATCAACCTTTTCCATAAGTCAGAAGTTTTGGTATGTACGTCTGATTGAGTCATTATGAATGAGACAACATACAACTGTAAATGAACATAACCAGCAAAGTAAGTCATTTTCACATTTTCTCCTGTGTCTCATTATAATTTATGTTGTTGTTCTTGTTTTTCCCTACCAGCTGCGGACAGTCATTATGTCTGTGAGTATTTTGTTAATCTCTGACTTCTTCTGAGTGCTCTTTTTGAACGTTTCATTGTGATAAACACATTGAGGCGAGGAGCCTGCTTGGGTAACTGACCGTCGCAAAGAGACAAGCAGGCAAATACTTGAAACTGTAACTTTACACACTAGCGGATGTTGTGCAGCATTTAGTCTTTTCTATAAGATAATATAAGCCTTTATTATCTCCTATAGGAGAAATTTGTCTTGGGCATTCAAGAGAAACAAGGCCTGAGAAATATCCAGAAATGGTCATGGTGCTGATGTTTTTTTTTTCTCATTTGGTCCTTTTTTAGATCTACACTGACCCAGAGAACCCCCAGGTAATGTGCAGGTTTTCTTCTTGCCATTTAGGATGTTTGAAAATGTTAAACTACTGTACAGATAACAAGCTGTCTTGTCTCTTTCAGAAAGTGACTGAGTATTACCAGTTTAAGATCCATTACACAGCAAAAGGAGCACAGATGGACTTTGAAAGGTGGGACTTTTTTTGAGACGTTCGTAGGACAGTGAATGCACCTTATATCAATTCAGAGACCAAACAAGTATAAACACAAGTACAAATCATCTCTAAATTGGCTCTTCAGTCACATACCAGGAAATAACTGAACTTTCTAATGAATGAATGAACCTAGTCTGGGTAAACCAGTCTGATCTGCTGGTGATGTGATGTCTCCCTGCAGCTCAGGCTGGAAACCTGCACGTTTATCTCTCCTGCTTCTGTTACAAATCTGCGGGAACCAATCACAAACTGGCTTATCCACCTGGCGCGCTATTGGCTGGTTTAACACGATGACGATAGAGAAGCGACCAAGCAGCTTCTTGTTTACATTCAACGTGGCGGCCGCCGAAGCGCAGCGACCCGTTGATGCCGCTGTCGCTGCTACGTCACCCGGATCGTTGCTCTGATTGGTTGAAGGACTATCCAATGGCGTACAGAGTCATTTGAACTATGCCCGTTGTTGCCGTCTTGTGCAGAGAGAACACAGAGCAGACTCCCCAGTCTGATGTTCAATCTGAAAAGATGGAGCGTGGTCTGCTGATAGACAGACTAGAATTAACCCTTTTCACTCCTTTCATTTTGATTAGATTTTTTCTTGAACAATCAACAGTATGTTGTAAAAGAAAAAAAAAAAAATGAAAACACAAAGATAAAAACACAAACAGACAAATCACTCAGCTTTTACAACAGCAAAAGGATAAGTTAGAGAAGGAGCGGTGGAAGAATAATACTTCTATAGTCCTGCCTCTACAGTACTTTACAATATCATATTATTACAGAAGAAAATCAAATAGATATGCATATACAGCATACAACACTCACAACAATACAACAACATACAACTATACACTAACACTTTAATACCTATATTTAGGTCTCCTCCTTTCTGTATAGGTCAAGTATTGTTTTCTTTAATCTATTTTTGAAGTGTTTATTAATACTCCTTAAATGTATTATTTCTGAATGATAGACCTGACACACTAACTTGCAGCAAACCTGTGTATAGTGTTAAAAGTCTTAAAGTGTGACTGCACCTTTCATTTAACATCCACAGTGTCTGGTTCAGCTCAGAACATACCACCAACTTCAGTTCATCCTACCAGTGACCGTAATGGCAGTCTCGCGTTGCCAGACCTTCCTCCACAGCGCTGCGGAGGAGGGTCTGGCTAGTCCACACAGCATTCTGGGATGGGAGAAAAACCTGCTCTGGTTTATCGGCATTTCTTTAAACCAATCACAATCGTCTTGGGTGGTGCTAGACGCCGGACGGAGCCACGGTGCCTCCGCTAAATAGTCTCAGGAAGGAACTTGTTTTGGTGGAACATGTGTACGTTCAGAAGTAGTTTTAGTCGTGCAACAGAAAACTCAGATTGGACAGATAGTCTAGCTAGAAATGAAACGTCATCGATATAGACTACTGTAATCGGTACCTGGCAAAGTGACTGAAAGAGGAGAGTTGTTTTTTTTCGTCATTTAATTTAATCCTGCCTCCTTTCTACATCTTCATCAGCAACAACAACAACAACAACAACGTGTCGTCGATGTCGTGCGGCAACACTAAGAAGGCCAGCATCCTGCTGGTGAGGAAGCTCTACACTCTGATGCAGAACCTCGGTCCTCTGCCAGACAACGTCTGCCTCAACATGAAGCTGGCTTACTATGACAACGGTAACACACAAACCGGGCGCCTGGTTCTAAAGGGTCGTTCTTAGTGTCTTCATTAATCAGAGGTGTGTTTTGGGCGTAACATGCAATCAATTTGCGCCGAATCAAATGTTTATGTCATGATTCATCTTGTAGCTGGTTGGCTTTGTTCCAGACTTAAAACTCTTTGTACGAGCAATTTTTTAAACGTCGGTGGAACAGTTGAATGGAGAAAAACACGTTTGGAACCAGAGCCGTTAAAAAAGTGGGCGGTCGCTGTTGAGCTCTATGCATCTGTGAAACATTTTAGACATTTATCTAATGCTTTAATCTGACTTATTATCACAATGTGCAAATCAATACTGATTTGCAATTGTAGCCAAAAAACTTACTGATTTATAGGTTAAAAGGAAATAACCTAAATAAATTATTTTCTAGCACAATGTGGTGCTGCATTTAGGTGTATACTTTCCCCAAAAACTTGTCCTGGCTACAGTTTATAACATATTTGCAATTTATTTGCACATTTCTAGATGTACAAATGTTTTACTGTCCGATTTTATTTTTGTTAAATGTGAGACTGCTCTTGTCGCCTGTTCCACATTTGTTTTTGACAATTGATGTTGAAACATTAAAGTTTGGAGTTAACACTCAGCTGGCCAGACAACAAGGACGCTTGTAAAATCAGGCACGCATTGATCAGAGAGGGTTAAAAAATTTACTAGAATAAAAAAGTGTATCTGAGATGCTGTTTCTTTGTTGTTCAGGTATGTCTCACTGTGTTTTTCTCCCTGCCTGCCTGCCTGCCCGTCTCTCTGTCTGCCTGTCTGCCTGCCTGCCTGGCTGCGTGCCTGCCTGCCTGCCTGTCTGTCTGTCTGCCTGTCTGCCTGCCTGCCTGCCTGTCTATCTGCCTGCATGCCTGTCTATCTGCCTGCCTGCCTGCCTGTCTGTCTGTCTGCCTGCCTGCCTGCCTGTCTGTCTGCCTGCCTGCCTGCCTGCCTGCCTGTCTGTCTGCCTGTCTGTCTGCCTGCCTGTCTGCCTGTCTGCCTGTCTATCTGCCTGCCTGCCTGTCTATCTGCCTGCCTGCCTGCCTGCCTGCCTGTCTGTCTGTCTGCCTGCCTGCCTGCTTGTCTGTCTGTCTGCCTGTCTGTCTGCCTGCCTGTCTGCCTGTCTGCCTGCCCGCCTGCCTGCCTGCCTGCCTGCCTGTCTGTCTGTCTGCCTGCCTGCCCGTCTGTCTGCCTGCCTGCCTGCCTGTCTGCCCGTCTGTCTGTCTGCCTGCCTGCCTGTCTGTCTGTCTGTCTGCCTGCCTGTCTGTCTGTCTGTCTGTCTGCCTGCCTGCCGGTCTGCCTGCCTGCCTGTCTGCCTGCCTGCCCGTCTGCCCGCCTGCCTGCCTGTCTGTCTGCCTGCCTGCCTGCCTGCCCGCCTGCCTGCCTGCCTGCCTGCCTGCCTGTCTGTCTGCCTGCCTGCCTGCCTGCCTGCCTGCCTGCCTGCCTGCTTGCCCGTCTGTCTGCCTGCCTGCCCGTCTGTCTGCCCGCCTGCCTGCCTGTCTGTCTGCCTGCCTGCCTGCCTGCCTGTCTGTCTGCCTGCCTGTCTGCCTGCCTGCCTGCCTGCCTGCCTGCCTGCCTGCCTGCTTGCCCGTCTGTCTGCCTGCCTGCCCGTCTGTCTGCCCGCCTGCCCTTCTGTCTGCCTGCCTGCCTGCCTGTCTGTCTGCCTGCCTGCCTGCCTGCCTGCCTGTCTGTCTGCCTGCCTGCCTGCCTGTCTGTCTCTTTTCCCAGTCACTCCTCAGAACTACCAGCCGCCAGGCTTTAGGGAGGCGGACGGCGACACCATGGAGTTTGAGAAGGAGCCGGTCAGACTCACCATGGGCGAGGTGGTCACGCCCTTCCACACTCTGAAGCTGGACATGGCCACAGAGAGACAGAGACTGGAGCAGGTGAAGCAAAGGAAACGGGGACAGAAAATGTTTGAAGTAGGCAGTGAGGTATTGTCAAACCTTTTATATGATCTCTAATAGGGCCGCACGGTATGAGGAAAATATGCGATATGCGAAACCGTTGTTGAATATCGCGATAACGATACTACTTGCGATAAATAAACATATATTAAAGTGTACTCAGTTCTGCATTTCTGCTGCTTTCAGTATTCTATAGACAACACATTGCTTGTTGAACTTAAAATGAATAAAAGGAAATTATTTCTAACATTTTATTGAACAAATTGAACACTGAATTGAATATAAAAGGCAGCACTAAAAAGAATGACATTTACATTTTAAAGTGCAGTTTTATAATTTTAAACAGGTCTTAATTTCCTTACGTCCATGTAACGCAGTACATAAGTACATAATACTCTTAGAAACGCTTGTTTTATATTCTGTGGTGTTGTAGTTCTTCCTTTCGCTCGTCCAAATATAATTTGCTGTATATGTACAGATTATTATGACTCTGTGTTGCTTTTATTCAATTTGAATAATTTTATTAACTTTGCAAGTACTTTTGTGACTCTGCATTAGAGCCCGACCGATAAAGGATTTTTAAGGCCGATATCGATACAAATATTTGGTGATTTAAAAATACGATATTCCGATATATCGGTCGATATATTTAAAAAAAAAAAAATCTGAAACGCGTAACAAAACATAAACAGATTTCCCTAAACATTAGTTATTTGTAGTTATTTATGAGTCCTTGCTAAAATAATATGATAATGCAGTTCAAAAATAAACTTTGTTGTTTTATTGTCACAACAGAACATCAAAATATATTAAAGTTCTGATCAATAAAATGTATAAAAGTACAAATTTAAAGCGTAACTCTCGCCAAAATGCATCCTAGGGTGTTTTTGTGAATGTACGTGAGTCAAACTTTAGTTTAAAAGCATATTTAGGACGGAAGCTCCACTTTTAAGATTCACCATATTCTTGTTTTTGGGTCAAATGGCCTTTTGAATGGGAGAGCTAGGGGCACTTTTATGCTAGCCTCAAAATATCTATTTTTAACCACTAAGAAGACTCGACACAACATGAGACTTTGCTCCGAGTATCTCCAGGAGCTCTACACATTAACTCAGCATTGAGAACATTGTTTGTGGACCCAGAGTTTACTAAAAAGAAAGGTTTTAACAACTCACCGTAGCTCTTGTTGTTTCCGGCTGCAGCCATATTATCAGTCAAAACGAGTCGATTTCCGAATGCGACGTAACAGGGAGGAGAGTAAAGATGGAAAGCTCCTAAAGCTCAGTCCCATATAAATGCACAGATGATTTTTTTTGTTTTGTCGTTCGTAAAAAACAACATTGACCTTGTAGTTGAAAAAAGAGCCTCATATAAGAACGATATTTCCTCCTATGGAGTCCGTTCATCCGGAAATCGACTCGTTTTGACTGATAGCTGCTGCTAAAAGTGGCGCTTCCGTCCTAAATATGCTTTTAAACTAAAGTTTGACATTCACAAAAAGACCCTAGTTTGTATTTTGGCGAGAGTTACGCTTTAAGATCTGAAACTTAAAGGGTTAAACACGAGTGTTGCCAACAGGGACGTTGTCAGGCGCCCTCTGGTGGACAGACTATGCCAACAACATTTCGTCCGTTTTCATTTTATTTTTAAATAATTCATTTATCGGCCATTATAAATGCAGATACCGATAGTTTGGAAAATGCCTAATATCGGCCGATATATCGGCCCGCCTGCAGACACCCTGTCTACTGATATTTTCTTACAACTAACACAAAAAATCTCTGAGTGTATTTCGCGATGTGTTTATCGCGCCAGATGATATTGCAATGACGGTAAAAAAAAAAAAGAAATCCGATATATTGTGCAGCCCTAATCTCTAATAAATATGTTAGACTTTATTAACTGCTTATTGTACTTAATAATTATCTCCTTTGAGTTTAACGGACATCTTTTCGGCCTCTGTCTCCGACCAGACAAGGTTCGCTGCAGTCTGCGCTCCTGGGAGCTGATTTGTAATTGACAGCTATGCATGTTGCTTAATGCCCGCAGGTGGAGGAGAGTGTTCATGTGACAGAGAAGTGGGTGCTGAACATGGAGGAGGAGGGCGTCTTGTCGCAGGTCAGCACACAAACATCTCAGACATGCAGCTTGTTTAAGCTTTGTGGGTGGTGATGGCGCAGTGGTTAGAACACATGCCTTTGGTGTGGGAGACCTGGGTTTGGTTCCCACCATGATCCATCAACCAATGTGTCCCTGAGCAAGACACTTATCCCCTAGTTGCTCCAGAGGAGTGTGACCTCTGATATACATAGCAATTGTAAGTCGCTTTGGATAAAAGCGTCAGCTAAATGACACGTAATGTAATCTAATGTTTACACTTAGGCGCGCAAAGCAGTCAAATAATCATGAAAAGGCTAAAAAAAAACACCAATACATGATGACCCAAGTAGGTTTTGGAATTGAACATATATTGCTTCTTAACTCTAAAAAAAAAGACGATATTATTTTGTGCATTTAGTTGTTGATGTTTTTTTTATCCACATTTAATCAATTTATTTTCAAATTTACCATTTGCTATCCATGTCAGTTTAACATTTCATTTTATTTTTTAGGATTTTTTATTCTGTGATGTTGTAGTTCTTTCTTTCGCTCGTCCAAATATAATTCGCTGTACAAACAGGTTATTATTTCTTGTATTCAATTTTCATAAGTTTATTAACTTTGGAAGTACTTTAGTGTCTCTGCTTTTCGTTGTACTTTTATGTTGTGATATAGGTCTTAAATTTCAGTCATAAAGGTCTTAAAAGTCTGAAATTTGACTTGTTGAAACCTGCACAAACCCCGTTTTAGGAAATGTTCTCTACATTAACATCTTAAAGATCAGTGTCACATTGTTTGTAATAATATAAGACGGTGTGTTGTGTGTTGAGCAGCTTCGTGATTGATTGCCACATGAATTGGGAAATGCCTCAATGTTGCAAAATGCACGTGAGGCTGCAGGTCAGACAGTCGGTCAGCATGCGTGTGTGTGTGTGTGTGTGTGTGTGTGTGTGTGTGTGTGTGTGTGTGTGTGTGTGTGTGTGTGTGTGTGTGTGTGTGTGTGTTATCAAAAGCAGTTGGTCAGAAAGCAGGTTCAGATAACATGTCTTTAATCTTTAGACTCATGTGATTGAAGACGTGGAGAAGCCTGACAACGACATCACAGACCTGGACAACACTGGTAAACACTGTGTACATCAATAACTTCTCCAGGGTTCAGTTCGAGATTTAAAGTTCATTTTCAAACATGTGAAACGTCACTATAAGCTTGTAGGGCTGTGCAATTGATCGAAATGTTAATCGCAATTACGATTTCGGCTCCTAATGATCACAAAAAAAAACAGAATAATCGAGAAAAATGTCTATTTTGCACATAACGTTTTGCAAGTTAGGTCTTATTTTGTCTTGTGAAGAGGATTAAAGCTATAGTGCTATATATTATGTTATATTAGTTATAGTACGTATTCCCTGAGGAATTCTAAGTAATGACAACACCACTGTCGGCCCGTCCACATGATACAAGCTTTTCCTGACCGCACGCCACCCCCGTAGAGGTCTTTGTTGTGGATTTTACATCATTTTACATTAAGGTTTTACTGAGACCTTCTGAAGTATTGTTATAACATGGTAGCCTGGAAATCCAGACCCAAATCTGACAGATTAAGGGTCTGGCATTGAGTAATGAAAATGGCGGCACCAAGCATGCAATTGCATTCTCACTGCACGCAATTGGATAACACTACGACCAATCGCAACAAAACACGGGGTGACGTATCCAGAGCCCCGTACGCTCAGCTACCAGCGGAGCTAACTGGTAGATTAAACTGTCGTCATCTGTTTAGCTTGTCTCTGGCCCGCCTACATCAGATACACTGATATGATTGGTGCAGCTGGCCTCTGGCCCGCCTACATCAGATACACTGATATGATTGGTGCAGCTGGCCTCTGGCCCGCCTACATCAGATACACTGATATGATTGGTGCAGCTCGCCTCTGGTCCGCCTACATCAGATACACCGATGTGATTGGTGCATCTTGCCTCTGGCCCGCCTACATCAGATACACCGATGTGATTGGTGCAGCTGGCCTCTGGCCCGCCTACATCAGATACACTGATATGATTGGTGCAGCTCGCCTCTGGCCCGCCTACATCAGATACACTGATATGATTGGTGCAGCTCGCCTCTGGCCCGCCTACATCAGATACACTGATATGATTGGTGCAGCTCGCCTCTGGCCCGCCTACATCAGATACACCGATGTGATTGGTGCAGCTCGCCTCTGGCCCGCCTACATCAGATACACCGATGTGATTGGTGCAGCTCGGCTACCAGGGCATAGTTAACGAGCATCATTACTCGATGCCAGAGTGACTCGCTGAGCAAATTAAAATTGTGCTCTCGCGAGAACTCTGGATCTCCAGGGTACTAACATGGCAGTTCTCTTAAGAAAATCCTTCATGATTACTGTTAAATCTACAGACATCCTCATTATCCATAAATAATAATTTATGAAACTGTATGAACATCAGCAACTTTTTTGTTTTTGTTTCATGAACTCAAGAGATCCAGATGAGCTGTCTTGAGAAGATGGAGAGCTGTGAGGAAGTCACAGAGGTAAGTGTACGTTAACTACACCGGCCACACATCGGGAAGGCGTTACACATCAAAACATTTCCAGCTTGTGCTGCAGAAGGCAAGATTTATACATAAAAATACCCAAATAAACTCAACTTATTTGGCTATAATGTGTCTTCAGGAAGCTGAAGTGAGTCTGAGGTTGTTTTGAAGTAATGCCATTCCACTTAATTAACTGCTATTCTGTTATCATTGTGTTCCTGCAGGGACCATATGTCTTTAGGAAGTCTGTAGTATCCCTTTAGGATGATTTTATATATATATATATATATATATATATATATATATATATATATATATATATATATATATATATATATATATATATTAGGGCTGTCGAAATAACGTGTTCATTTTGATTAATTCATCTGAGAAAAAATGGCGCGTTTAAAAAAAAATAACGCAGATTAATCCATTCCATATTGACCTTTCACCCGGAGCCGTTCTAGCCGCCATTCGGCTGTAAAATGCGTTGCTACAGGCAACAGAAACATCGCTGCACGTGACGCTAGTTAACACTACACTTAACAGCAGCTAACGTTAGCCTTCCGCTAGCTAGCAGCCGGATTAAACACGGTTAAAATGCTGACAGCTAACGCTAAACGGTGTAAAGTTCGACTGTATTTCACTCACTGGAGAGGATTCAGACACTTCTGCATCTGCAGCCGGAGACGGAGACGGTGCGTTCAATGAAACTGGTAACCTACAGCCTCGTGGTGCATTCAAGGTTATTGTAAAATCTGGTGTATGTTTTTGTCGTTCAACAGCGATTTACTAGTGAAATAACCCGATTCCTGAAGCACTTTAGAATTTATTTCCTCAGCATATTAGGTCGTATTGTTGATTGTTTTGGTCATTATTTGAACAGTGAAAATAATTGATTCATTCAAATTGAAATATTTAAAATATTTTCACAGCAAAAATGATGTATGCGATTAATTTTTATTAATTAATCACAGAGTCTGTAATTAATTCTAATACATTTTTTATCGATTGACAGCCCTAAAAAAATACCCCAATAAACTCAGCCTAATAACTATTATTAGCTTGATTCATCATTGTTGCCCTGGCAAGTGGAAACTGGTGCCGAGGAATTAAAAACAAAGCAAAGTTTTTCCTAATCAACAGCAAGTACATTTGCCTCATGGAGGAACAAGTGAAAAGAACGTTGAAGGCCAGTTTTTGGCTGCCATTTAGCATCTGGGCAGACTGCGGATTTATCCCTTCTTTTCAAGAGCATTTTGAGGAAAGTGTTAGCATTCAAGGTTTCTCGTTTCTACCGACCGGTGGGGAGAAATG
>CM042429.1:40208628-40213628 GCA_023631565.1 Gymnocephalus cernua
AAAATAGAAAGACACGTACATTGGAAAATACACATATCGAGAAATTGTCTTGTCTGGCAGCCAAAGGAGTGCAACCCTTGGCGATCAGAAAGTTGAAGGCACACTTGAATATGGGCCACTTCCAATCACGTCTTAGTTGAAAATGAAAAAACAACAACATTAGAACATGTTTTAGGGTAGACCAGTGTTCCCGCCAGGCACGTTCCAAATATCCAACCGTGGAATCTAAATTGCAATTTCATTTCGTCTACACCCTCAATCCTTCACTCGGATCCTGGGACTCTACATCATTTCTGTACACACACGTCTCTCACAAATGAATTCTGAAATTAAATTCAGGGACACACGTCCAGCGGCCAGTGTTAACAGATCAATCAGCTGGCCAAACAGCAGGAGGGGGGCCGCCTGACGCCTCTGCAGACCAATCAGAAATCTGGGTTCAGCCCGTCTGAGTCGATAGCGTAGGTCCAGGGCCGCCTGGGTACGGTCAAGGCAAGATCCACTGACAGACTGATGGACAGACAGCCGCAGTCCATCCCAGGGCTCCATATAGATTAAAGCCAGCTCCTGTTAGCCTATAGTCTCTGTGCGGTGATTGTGCCTGCAGGGCCTATATGCCCCAAGGGGGGGGCTAGGCTTTACAGCGGGAGGGGGAGGAGTGAGGGGTGCAGTGGACACCCAGCCCAGGGACCGTGACCCCTTCAACCTTGCCAGAAGGGCAGCAAATGTTTCCGAGCTGATTAGCGCTTCCCCAGCAGAGTGTCCCACTCACTGTTAACCCTTCGGAATCAGGTAGAGGGAAAAGGCCTGGGCTGCAATCAAGAAAATCATAAAAAAAAAAATCTAGAGCTGCAATCGATTATGTCAACAATTAAATCAATCGGCAACTATTTTGTCAGTGAACATTTTTTAGGAAATTCTAGAAAATTCTCTGGTTCCAGCTTCTTAGATGTGAATATTTTCAGGTGTCTTCTCTCCTCTGTGGCAGTAAACTGAATATATTTGAGTTGTGGACTAAACAAGACATCTGAAGACGTCATCTTGGGCTTTTGGGAAACACATTTTCTGACATTTTATAGACCAAACAACTAATTAATCGAGAACATATTCGACAGATTAATCGCCAGTAAAAGAAATTATTAGTTGCAGCCCTAGTAAGGTTAGAACAAAGCATTCACTCAATGCAGATGTTTAAAATAAATATACACTTAAGTAGCAACACATTGTATGTTACCAGAGATTAAAAAGTACTGTATTTAAGTTCAACTTTGATGTACTTTTAATTGAGTGTGCTGTACATTTTATTCCACTACATTTATTTGGCAGCTATAGTTACTTTGCAGATACAACTTACAATATATATAATATCCATCTGCATATCCTATAAAATAATATATAATAATATAACACTGAAACTGTCCATTCTGTATAAAAACACTTTTACTTTTGACATTGATTTACATTTTGCTGATGAGGTAAGACAACAACAACCCCATTCAAAGTGCAGTACATAAGACATAAAAAGGCATTAAAAAAAGAAAAAGACAAAAACCTGTAAATGAAATACAAATAGGCAAGAATTGAATGAAACAAACAAAAACAACAATAAAAAATATGAATGAATGGTTTCAAGCCTTGATTCAAAAGAACTAAGGGTTGGAGCAGATCCCATAATATTAATAGAGTTAAGTACATGTTTAATGCAGGACTTTTACTTGTAGTGGAGTACTTTTAACTAAAGATGTCAATACTTCTCCTACCACTCTATGTTTACAAGACCCTTATGGAACAAATTTACACGTAAGAATGAAATATCCTAAACTACCACAAGGTGGCGATAAGCAGCCATGGAATGAGCTGCAAGAAGGAGGCCGTCAGAGGCAACTCCTGCTGCCTTGTGTCATGACAGAAAAGCACCTTCTTTCTCATGCATGCCTTAATCAGCTCGTACAGTTGGCCTCCACACTGTACACGTACAGTTTCAAAAGCATGCAATCCCACTGAACAGCCAACACGAGGCTATTCAACTTGTCTTTTGAGAGACACTGCAGTGGAGTCAACTGTATTGATCCGAATAAGGAATGATAAAAGCAGGGGAGGCTGAGAGCAGGTGGTGGCGGGCCAGCAGATTCAGGGATTTAGTCGTTTACCGGGTATGTATGGTCAGCGCTGCCGAGCGGCGAGGGGACCAGTACCTACTCGAAACAGATGCTCAAAGCACTGGGATGTGCCCCTATTGTGATCAGAGTGGACAGCTGAATTGTTTACCACCAAAGGGCCCTTTTCTTCAGCTGCAGGCCCGTGCACAATGGGGCCCCCACCGCACTGACACACTGAGGATTTCTGCAGGGGAGCGTGTGTGTGTGGGGGGGGGGGGATGAGTGTGTGTGCATTGAGGGATAGGGGGTTTATAGGGTGCGCCTCTGTCCGTACCCCCTTTTTTCTTTCTCTGTGCTCAGATGGACCTCTCTGCGCCCCCCTGTCTTCTCCACAAAGCCCCCCAAAAGCTACCGGAGGGCAGGGGTTTAAATGTCACGCTTGGCCATCAGAGCGCCCAGCCCCCGGCTCGTGTCTCCAGGGGGAAGCACGCCAAGAGACAGGGAGAGGGAGAGAGGAAAGCTAAGGGGAGGGAGACACTTGCCCTTGCCCCATTGTCCATTACGATAGGCATGAGCTGCTAACTGACTCCAAATCAAGTGTATCCTCTCGCCACGCGCCCTAGCCTTGTCCTGCTCTTGCTCCAACACAAAGGGCCTCTGTGTTTTCATTTTTTCAACCATCCATAGGTGAATAGCAGCTTTGGTCATGGTATGTTTGACGGAGCAGCTTAAAAGGAGGCTGCAGAGCCTAAATTCAGCTGGCCACCGGGCAGAATGATAAACACGCTCGAGATCCGTCCACATTGCACTCCGGTGAGCTCTTACATGACAAAAATCAATGCTAACTTTTTGCTTTCAGTCACATAAGAGGGACTTCAAAATGTTAAAGCGTGTAGAGAGGGGAGAAAGAGTGAGGTGTGAGGTGTGGGGTGACAAAGCGTCAAGCTGAAATACAAGTACAGGACGAAATATACGAGCTGCCGGCCAACTTTATCCCGGCTCAAGGTCCTGGCCCATACTTAACCATCCCACAAGATTGAGTGCTTTTTGTATCTATTTGCTCTAAATAGTGGCACACTTGACCTTGAGTCAAGATGTGTGTGCTCCTCGCCCGGCCCGGGAATCATCCCTCCTGTCGGAGGAGGAAGGGAGTAACCTTGAACCGCCAAAGGCGCAGGCGTAGCTGAGTGCACAAACTCATTTAACTCCTGGGTTTGTTATCGACATGCTGTAATCATTAACATTATGGATGATGAATAACTACTGACTGCCGTATACCTGCGCAATGCGTCGCTGTGCCACGCGGGCTCGGTCCAGCTAGCGGCCGACAGTGGGTGACACGCCGTGCGGATGGTCAGGTGACCGGAGGGCCACATCACTTAGACTTGTTTTTCCATCCAATCATAGTGCCAGCAAAGCACACTGAGGTGCTTAAGGACATAGATCACTTCTGTTCTTTACACTCTCACATACCTCTATGTGAACACTTCACCTCCAGCACCAGCTGTTCAGGCATCTGCAGTGGATAGCTTCTTTTTTTTTTTTTTTTTTTTTTGTTCTCTGTATTGATCGTTGTAAATGGGTGAATTTACTGTAGTTTCTGAAAAACGCAGAAAATAGACAAAGAAATGATTATGGTCAACACTGCCAGAGCTGGAGGCATGAATTTTAATTTTTAAGTTTTCAACACTAAAGCGAGTGAATTAGTAGTTAAGTATTCATGAATTAATTTGTGAGAGAGGCACAGGATTAGAGCTGCAAAGATGAATCACCAACTATTTTGATAATCGATTATCAATCGGTTTGGGTCATTTTCTGTGAAAGAAAAGAGTAATAATTCTCTGGTTCCAGCTTCTTAAATATGAATATGTTCTAGTTTCTTCTCTCCTCTGTGACAGTAAACTGAATATCTTTGATTTGTGGACAAAACGAGACATTTGAGGACGTCATCTCGGGACTTTTTTGGAAAACACTGATTGACATTTTATAGACCAAACAACTTAACAATTAATCGACAAACAACTCGACAGATGAATCGACATAATCGTTAGTTGTAGCTCTACACAGGATAAGCACTAAAATGTGGGGATTTGTTTTCTGTGCTGCAATTTTTTTTTTATAGTTCACAAAGTTCTTTTTTGGAGTGAAGTTATCTTCTCAGCTTCCCTTTGTTTTAGGTGTTTCTTTCGGAGCTGGAGTGATAACATAATGACTCATGAACTACATCAGGGACTGTAAACGTCTCTGTGCACTCTTGTTTGCATGTCCACTGCATTTAAAGTGCCCATATTATGACAAAATCACTTTTTCTGGGATTTGGGGTGTTATTTTGTGTCTCTGGTGCTTCCACACACATACACACTTGGAAATAAATCTATCCATGTTGTTCTGAGTGAGATACGGTTTCTGAATGATTCCTGCCTTCAGTCTCTGGGTGAGCTGGTCAAAATCTGCAGGGCTTGTTACCACAACCGTTAGCTCGTTCTCAATGGCAAAGCGCTGCTACAACACACACAAGTTCACCATAATCTCCAAAAGAAGTACTTCCATGTGTGCCCTCCTTTAGAAGAAGTCTCCCGGCTAATCCTGCCTTGTAACTGACCAAAGTTGGAGAAACAACCTTTCTTTTACTGTCTATGGAGCTAACTGACATGATCTACCATCTGAGCTACTGAGCATGTGCAGAGTGGAATCAAAGATAGTACAGAAGGAAAGATGATTCACTCTGTAGCTAAAACAGAGACCTGAACACAAGGTGAAAAGAGGAGCTGCAGCAGTGAGAGAGAGATGTGCTGTACAACAAAAATATATTAAACCATGTAAACATATTCTGGTACAACCTTAAAATACAATTATGAACCTGAAGATGAGCAGAATATGGCATATTTAAGGAACTGTGAA
>CM042429.1:40218628-40223628 GCA_023631565.1 Gymnocephalus cernua
CCACATAGGATGAACCTCAGTCTACATGTGTCTGTCAAGTTTTCTGTAAATATGGCTATACAATCTGAGAATGTGAGCGCTGAGGCGATGCATGTAGTGGGTGATGGCATTGCCTGGCATGTTGGAGTAGAAATGTACGCAATATCCTTTTCTCTTTTTGCTCTCCTGCTTTTTAGATTGCTCCCCTGGCGTCATTACAGCTAAACTGTCTGTTTCGCATTCATTTGTCAGTGTTATATCAATATCATAGTCGTTTAGAAGGGCAGACCAGGGGGATGGGAGGGCTGTTTGTAGCTAAGCCAAGGTTGTTGACCATCAGTGAACTGGCTGGCTAATTTCTCCAGAAGCGTCCAAAAGCCTTTGTGTCCTCGGTGCACTTTTATTTCCACCTCTCTTGGAATTGTGATGGCCGTGCCTCGGGGCGACAGAGACACCTTGAGGAGCGCCCACCTTTAAATCCGCTGCTCCATGACTTCAACCATGACCCCTCGCTTGAGGGATCCCTCAGGCGAGATTTAAACGAGCTCCCCCAGGTCCGTAGCGGGCTCCTCTATTCACCGTCACGTTTTATAAGACATGAATTGGCCCTCTCTGATGGTTGATTGTAAAATGTATTCGATTTAAAAAGAGAAGATTTGGATAAATTGATATAAAAACGTACATATGTGGGTAAATGTGCCGTGACATGTGCTGTATGTATAGACAGTGTGCCGGAGAGGAGGACAGAGCGTGACAGAAGGACAGAGGGAACGCTGAGGGTCCTTCTGTTTTCCATCCTTATTCATAAAATAGAAGGTAGTGCTCAAAATAAAAAACACACCTTTACTGTATTTGCATTTTATCAGAATCCAGGGGGTTTTCCTCTTAATTCTAATCAATTTTTTTTTTTTAAATCTTCTTTCACATTAAATACTATGGCTTACATTTTTACAGTGTCTTCTCTCTTTTTTTTTCCTATTACGGAGGACGAGTGGCGAGAAAAGCATACAATATACAGGCTATTGATCCACGGCCATCACTGCAGAAAAAAAGTCAGTTCATGGGGGGGTGGGGGTGGGGAAGGGGGACTGGACACAGCGATCGATAACCTACTCTATCAGCCGTTTCCATGGCAACCGGCCAGGCAAGGACAGAGGGTTGCCATGCATTTTGCACCTGTCTATTTCATATACCTATTGTGATAATGAAAGTGTCAGGGAAACAAATGCAAAGGTGACGTGGGGCTCCAGCCCCGCGTCAACTTCCACAATTAAAGAAATTACACAAAGGTTAATAGCTTGCTGGAAAAGTGAGGTGAAAAATGGAAGAGAGGGCGGGTGTTCTGGGGGGATTTCAGTGACCTCCTCCTCTCCCTGATGTAGGTTGAAGGACGCTCGAAGGCAAACTGGGTTGCAGGAAGTCGGATGCAAATCTGGGGTGCCTGGGTTATTTTAAGAAAAACATGCACAGATGACAGTTTGAAATCGGCAGTTGTTTCCTGACAGTGGAGACGGGGGGCCTCTTTTGTGGTTGACACCAATTTGGAGGTCGGACAAGCATGATCAATGTGCTGGTCATTAGCTCACCATGAGCAACTTTAGGCACAAGAACAGAGAAATATAGCACGGTAGAAACAGAAACTGAGTGAGGAACGAAGGGCGGGCAGGAGGGAGGGAGGGAGGGAGGGAGCGGCGCTGTTGGTCGAGGTTAGCCGACGCTTTCTTTCTTCAGATCAAAACCCAGCACCGAGCCAGACAGACTATCAGGAGAACTTGACACCCAGACAATCGCCTGAGTCTCCGTCTGTCTGCCCATGGTGGGCATTGAACTTCCAGCCCCCTTTGAACCGGAGGCTCATTGGCTCCAGAGCAGTGGTGCTGAGCCGGGTCGGCCCTAAGTGAACGGGATGGATATCATGATCTGGAGCCTGTGTTGATCATGTGCCGTATTGATCGCCAATCGAAACTACTGCTGAAAACGCAGGATTGTGCGAGAGACGGAGTGGGAGGGAAGGCACTCAGCTGTGGCTTCTTGCTACGGCCGGCAGCCCTGTATCAGGCTGCTGTGGTCGCCGACGCCGCTGCAGAGGAGGAAATGGCGGTTTCGGAGAGTGCTGTACACCACGAGTGCAACACGTCCTGCTTACATGCATTTCCTTGAGGGTTCCCCCCTCTGTACTGGTGTATTCTGGTCTATTCTGGTCTATATGCAGCAGTCGTGAATGACAAATCACAAACCGCAGTGGATTTGCTTGAATGACAGCAGAGTGAAACACGAGCATGAGCGCAGCGTGTCAGCGAGTGGCGAGCTGCACCACTGTGGACAACACAGCAGTTGTCCTCTAGCACCAGAGGCACTCTGTGTTTTGTGAGCTGTGACAGTGAGCTATCGACGGGCACGTGGCTCTGCAGTGTTGTTCAGGGGCCACTGGCCACTGCACTGACCTTTGACACCCCCATCCACGCACTGGCCTTTATTGTTAGGGAAGAAAGAGTAGCAGGAGGAAGACGAGGGGAGTAGAGGGGAATAGATGACCCATTGGCTCCTTGTGTTTGGAATCTCCCTCCCCCACAGCCTCACCCCTCCCGTCCCAACACCTCCATCCATCCCTCCCTCCTTCCCTTACCCCCTCTCCCTCCCCCTCACACACTCTACCTCATGCCGATCAATGACAGTTTCATGTGGCTTCTCTGGGCCTGCAGTGACGTGTGTCCTATTGATTTATCGACATTACTCGAGGCAAGCGAACCCAAAAGCCCCCTCTCTCAGTAGGCAGCCAGGCTCCAGCCCAGCAGAGGCATACCTCCCCCTGCGCCGGGTGGGCCCATGCCAAGTCATCCAACTGTACCAGGCTCTCTGGAAGCGGCAGCGCATTAGCTGCACACAACCGAACAGTATTTTTTGTGTGGATGCATGTCTGCGTATGTCACTGAGAATGCTTTTAAGCATTGCCCCCTCCCTCTGCCCATCTAGCTTCTGCCTGTCCCCCCCTCTTTTCTGCTGCACTCCATGGGACATGTAATGGGGACAATGAGTGAGACACCCTGGCACTCACAACACATTTACTGTCGCCTCCGATTTCCAGAGGCGACTATTCCACTTTTATGGTTAAAAGGTTCTTTTCTTTCGTCCGTGTCAATGTCATGCCTCTGTGGCTATGGCCCATCCTTGTGGCTATGGCTCTCATCTGCCCCTCTTCCTATCTTTTACAGGGGTGGGGGTGCAAATCAGACAAGCCCATCCTTTTACACTCTTCCCCCCCAGGCTTTCCTGTGTCCAGTGAAAGGCCAGTGGATTCAGCAAGAGGAGGGGTAGAGGGCAGCTGGACACTCCCCGTGGCCTGGCTAGCCGCTGATGTGGGGGTCGTAGGAGTGGGGGGCAATCCAACACCATTAGGACAGGACTGCTGCGTTGGCAGCTGGCTGTAAAAAAGGAGGAGGAGGAGGGGGGGTCAAAGGAGGCTCAGAGATCAGTGACCTGGCCACAGTGTCCAGCTGGGGGGTTATTTCACGGCCCACCTCCAGCCACGTGCTGGATGACCATCTGGGGATCTGCCAAAGCCCCACAACAGAGGTAGCATCATCTTCTTAGTTGCTGGGATAACCAACAACAAAAGTCAAGAAATCTGTCAGCCTGATCTTGAGAGAGGTGGGAGGGGCCACTGCAGATGCCTGTTGTTGTTTGGCATGAAGTGCGGTACGCATCTGCTGTTTAATGCAATGCAGTGCAGTTTGCACCTCACAAGTGCTCTGATCTTGTTGAGTGACTGCAGATATAAGAAATCTCTCCCTTACCGTACCTTTTAGTTTGGGCTGTAGCGATTAGTTTCAAGTCTTCTTTGGTTAATCGTTTAGTCTATAA
This sequence comes from Gymnocephalus cernua, assembly GCA_023631565.1. NCBI lineage: Eukaryota > Metazoa > Chordata > Actinopteri > Perciformes > Percidae > Gymnocephalus > Gymnocephalus cernua. The sequence continues at coordinate 40,222,469 of CM042429.1, forward strand.
AAGGTCAGAAAATAGTGAAAAAGGCCCATCATAATTTCCCAGAGCTCAACATGATTGATTAATCGAATAATGGTACAACTTCTGATGTTGCCTTCCATGGGTCTATATACTGAAAATGACTAAATATCTGAAGTGGAATCCCTGAAAGGTTAAAGGTGTTTTGAATAGGAAGAGAGCACAGGGGGGGGGGGGGGGGTCACTCAGCAGTCCAGATGGACCTCCAGATTCTCTTTTAGATGAGCCGTTCAGTTTGATGGCTCTGATCGGAGGACAGATTAGCAGTGGTTTGTTGTCAGTGCTAACCTCACCCTCCTCCTCCTCCCTTTCCTCCTCCCCTTCTTTCTTCCTCCTCCACCCACAATCCTCCCCCATCCTTTCATCATCCTCTTCTTCTCCCCGAGCCTTCTGTCTTAAACTGTTTAAGGTGATCGAATTTTTCCCATCCTCCCAACGTGGTCGGAGGGGATCAAGGGTTGCTGACCCCAGCCTGATTGTAAAGGTTGTGGAGGAACCTCCATAATAAATAGAGGTCCTGCTAAACACATCTGACCTTCTAGATGTTTCTATGAGCTTAAAAAAAAACCTCTGCCTTTATTTTTGGGATTCTGTAATCCCTTTAACATTTATCATTGTTCTGCTAATGAAAGTGATCTTTGCGTTCATGTCTGATAGGTTTCTAATTAGATTCACATAGACCCATGTGGAAATGGTCCAAAGGATGAGCCAATGGAGGATTGGAGTGGTGGAGTTATTGCTCTCAGAAAACACCGGAGTGCTCCAATGTGCTGAAAGAAATTCATAAATGTGGTGGAGGGGTGGGGTGAGCTGCAATTGCGCACCGGTGTAATCTTCGGTCAGCACTTCTTCATGGCCGATACCCTGATAGGAAAGAAATCCTCTTCTGAAATTTGATTAATTGTTGTCTCTCCGCCTCTCAATCCAAACATTGGTGGAAATGGAGGCCAGTTGACAGGACAGATACATCAGCCTCGAGAGCTGCGAGCCCCTGGCAAGCAGAGGCATTTCTTATCCTGTAACAGGATATCCACATACAGCGAGGTGTGGAAAAGTGAGAACTGCATCGTCTTCATTTGGCCATAACAAGGGAGAGGGGGAGGAGGGGTGTAAGGAGGAGAGAGATGGGAGGAGAAGGGGAGGGA
>CM042429.1:40228628-40238628 GCA_023631565.1 Gymnocephalus cernua
TAATTTGGTCGCAGCTACAGTAACTGCTGCTGTGTTTAATGTGGTTATGAAGTGTGAGTGTCAGCCTGCGGTGGTGACGCCACAGGCCTGGGAGTGCACGTGTGTTGCACAGGCCTCGTCTTCACATTTCTTCACATTTCTTCACGTTCATATTTCTGTTTTTTATTGTAAGTTTCTTAAAAAAAAATGGCTCAAGAGATGTCTCACTGCACATTTTTTATTGCCTTAAATTAGAAAACAGTCAGAAAAACAACGGGAAATGCTTCTAACTGAGATCATAAGTTATGATTTGATGAAAGCTACTTGCTTTCCTATTTATTTACTTTTTTACATTTTTATTTGAAACAAATAATGTTTCAAAATGACCTGGAAAAAGGATTGTTTTTCCCCAGACCAATTTTTTTTATAAACTGTTATGCAAATTATCTTCCTGGTCATCATGTGGCAGCATGTTGGTCCTCACTTAACACCCAATGCCCAGACAATAAAATAGATCACTCATAATAAGTCGTTGTACTCTCAATCATTGGTGTTAGTGAATTATAGGAGTGATAAAAATGAATATAGATAATAAAAAAAAAATCAAATGCAAAATAAAACAAAAATGTGGCAAAACATCCTCAATATGAGCTGAGGGAAATAAAAATTCCTGCTGGTTCAACAGACTAAACTTGCAGAGAATGTGTCACTGAGGAAGGATTTAAAACACGTCTCCACCTGTAGCAGGACTTCCTCCTGCTGCTGCCTCACTAATGATGGACTACACTAATTGTTGAACTTTTCAAAAACTTCTAATGAGCACTGATTCTGAGCTGAATAAGAGAGAGAGAGAGGAGGAGGAGGAGGAGGAGGAGGAGAGAAAACAAATGAACTCAGACAAGTTGTAACTTATCGACCTTTGCACCCCCTTGTGCTCCATTTTGCATAAATTAAACACTTTTCCTTCCTCCAGCTACCGGATAATTTCATTTGCATAAAGAATGCGTAGCCAATTATAAAGGGAGACATTTACATTTTATATGAAAAAAATAGTTGTAGGGCAAATAGGAGGCTGTTTAAAAATGCACGGATCGATACTCACTGGCGCGCGCTCATGCCAGACGCGCGCTCATACACCCACACACACACACACACACACACACACACACACACACACGCACAATTTCTAAATCAAGAATTAATAATAAATAATAAAATAAAATATTTTATATGTATAAAACAAAATATCCCTGCAGCAATATTTTAGACAAGTTAATTTATTCCAAATACAGATAATGAAGCCAAAATTTCTTTTTTTATAAACTCAGTCATAAACTGAATATTCAAAAACATTTCACCCTCATCAGAATCAGAAATCGGTTTATTGGCAGGTAAGGAGCACTTGCTTTGGTTGATGGTGCATACATAAAAATAATAATATAAAAACAAACAAACAATAAATGCAGCAACAAACACATACATACATATAGCTATTTAACATTATGAAGGAAAGAAAGGCTGTAGGTTGGTGAAGGATGTACAAACATGCAGAGCGGGGTGCAAAATGTGATTTTGATGAGATTTGATTCTTGCAGGTGAAACTAGTTTTTAGCAGCCCCCCCCCCCTCTAGTAACTCGCTGCTGTAGCGCGTGGTTGGCTCATCCGGAGGCCCATCCAGTGCATTTGCATGAATCCAGATATGATCGATAATAACATTATTCACGCTGCGAAGTCAAGTTCCACATCACGGCCCCACACGCTCATTACTGCAGCTAGAACCTGGAAATAACAGAGGAAAGTCATTATTATATTAGGATTATTAACATTCATTCGCTAGCTCAAAGTTCAGCAGCAGCTACATCGACCTGATGGAGGCAGATGGAGACTCGGTGTGTGTGTGTGTGTGTGTGTGTGTGTGTGTGTGTGTGTGTGTGTGTGTGTGTGTGTGTGTGTGTGTGTGTGTGTGTGTGTGTGTGTGTGTGTGTGTGTTATGTTAGGCCGAATTTATTTTATTTGGCTTGTTTTGTTTTTTTAGGGAAAAGCATCTGTTTTAATTTGGAGGCAGATGGAGAAATCTTGATTCTGAGTGTAATTTAATTACTTCCAGGGTACAAACTCATAGCCAAATGCTGGTAAAATATGCACGTGGCTGGTATATTGTACACATGCAATGGTAATCTACTGACATCACAAACCAAAAACTTTGAACTTTTGAAGGAAAAGCGTCCGTTTTGAATTGTAGTCTAATAGTAGCCCCACCTACAAAACTATTTATTATAACTTTTCTATTGTTCATTTTCGCTTTCTTGTATTATTCTTACTTTATTTTTTTGTAAGGAAGACTGGCAAAGTAGTAAGCTTTATGGTGTAAGCTGTCTTTACTGTGCACAGACGTCTTGAATCGTACCTCTTGTAAATAGAAGAATAGAAGAGAATTAGCCATTTGTGGAATTATTCAGAAATTATAATATAATTTTCGCTATAATGTAAAGTGTGAAGTTAAAAAGAAACAGACTTAAGTAGCTGTTATTAGTCAGCAATGTGTTCTGTGAGAAATATATTCAGGTAGAAGTGTGTGTGTGTGTGTGTGTGTGTGTGTGTGTGTGTGTGTGTGTGTGTGTGTGTGTGTGTGTGTGTGTGTGTGTGTGTGTGTGTGTGTGTGTGTGTGTGTGTGTGTGTATGTGTGCAGCAGGCCACACGTTGTTAATGCAGATATAGTGAAGGCCTGCATGCCTGGTTGCCTGCAGGTTACATGTGTTTAACTCAATCCTTTAAAAAAAAAGAGGATTCATGAAAAAGATCCATATGGATGACGTTTATTTTTATGTTGCATAGCAGATCAGATGCTGAGAATATATATATATATATATATATATATATATATATATATATATATATATATATATATATATATATATATATATATATATATAATCAGTGCTGCAGGTTCATGTTCTCTGACATGAAATGGGCTGTGGCTCATTTCTACATTCATCACTATCATTATTATTATTTTTGCTTTTCATTTCAGATGTAACCCAGTCAAATGAATTCAGGTATTGATTATTCACGTTGCGATGTGTGTAGCGTGGTGTCGTGGTAATAATTGATTGTATTGATTGGTTAGGGAAGGGAGGGAAATAAAAGAAGGCAGTTGACAACAAGAGAAGGGGAAAAGAGGAAGAGAAAACCAGAACAGTATGATTATATCATATTGTAAAAGTCTCCATGCTGTTTAAATGTCAACAGTCACAAAACTCACAAAACAACAAAAAACGCAGTAATACATTTTCTTTTGGGTTTTTTAAATCGAAATATATATTTCTCATTCAATTTCTTTTCAATTCAATTTTTTAATTTGTGTTTTTAATATGTTTTTGTGTGTAATAAATCATATAGTTATACAATAACCTAAATATGTTCAATCAGGGGAAATATAATTTACAGTTACATGGTTAGCTTACCTGATTTTAATAATAAATTTACTTTTTCATCATTCATAGCGATGAAATATATATAATATGGATTTAAATGTTGAGCCACTTTCAACATTGGGTTGTAAATAAAGCTAGAAATGTAAACAAATAATAATAACAGTAACTGTCGTGGTCATACCGAGTGTTATGTTGTATAGATGTTAATAACAATCTTCACACCTGCAGCTGGTTTACATCTCCACGGTAACGTGTCCTTTATTTAAAATAAATTAAATTAAATAAGGTATGAACTCCAGAGGATGTAAAGTCATCTTTATTAAATATAAATACATAAACATTTAGAGACGAGCAACAGGATTCCAGTTTTACTTTTGCTTGTAAATAAAGTTGAATCTGAAATATATATATAAAAAAAAAAAAACAGTGGCAGCTTGAGGAAAATAGTATTTTCTGACTTAGCAGGTAGAAATCACATTTACATTTTTCGTCAAGAATCAGCGCGTGCACGACACAGACGTGCGTGACTTTTGCACACTAACGCCGTTAAGGTGGAGGGAGTTTCTCTCGGTGTTACCTGACATAGCTCTCATATCTCCAGAGTAATCCAGAGACATTTGACTCTTTATTATTATTTGAGATGACTTTCAGAAAGGCTGTAAAAGACAACATCCGACATGAAGAGGTAATGTCCGCGGGAACATCAACTAGTACTTTGTATAGTTTTATTTTTCAGTGTGTGTATTTCTTTAAGTGTGTTGAATAAGATGTAAAAGACTTTTTACCAGAGTCGACGTCGGTTTCCTTTTCACAATAAGAGATGAAAATACTGACTGTATTATATGTATAATTATATATGACAATAAATAACGTGTTAACTTGTGTTTTGTAGCCTGTGTATTATGTACTGTACACACACACACACACACACACACACACACACACACACACACACACACACACACACACAGTGAATGCAGAAAATGCAGAAGCATGCGTGATTATACTTTCAGATGTCTGTTTCCCGTCATTAGTGTGTGTGTGTGTGTGTGTGTGTGTGTGTGATTAAATAATGCATGATATCCAGATGAGACGAAAACAAAACGACCCATTTAGAGTCAGAATTCAATCAGAATCATCAGTCTGTTAACACATCATGGCGATTATTATTAGGCTATTCTATAACTATAATATATAGCATTAGGCCTATTATAGCCTATACTATTAATAATAATATTACAGCTGGATTTCCGTCTTTAGGTGAAAACACACAAGTCAAGTCATCAGAAAAAGAAGACGGTGCTTCTTCTCTCTCTTAATCCTCCAGATCACATTCTTCTCCCCGGATGGACGCTGCATAAAAACCGCCATTTAGATTCTGGGTTTTCTTTTCTTCCTTTTTGTCGCTGCTGCAAACATGGAGTCAATATCTCATTCAAAACTGCAACCTGGCGCGTGCGCTCCATCTATTATCATTTACCAATAAGTGATCACGTTTACGCGCTGATTAAACAGCAGATTCGGGGGGCGAGTGTAAAGTACATGAATAATGTTGCACTGTTTATTTCTCCTCCCGCCCTGTTGCTGCTGTTGCTGCAGCTCGGGGATGATTGCAGGCCTTTTTTAGGAAGGGGGGGGGGGGGGGGGGGGGGGGCACGTCCATGGCTGCTGAAATCATCTCGCTTCTGCTTATTATTTTCATTTTCTTTCTATATGAATTGATGAATCGTATCAGGCTGGAGACCCCTCTGCTCCAGGAGCAGCCATTTCTCTCCCTCCTCCTCCTCCTCCTCCTTCCCTTTTTCACTGCAACCTGCAGAAACCAAAAAAAACCCTTTCTGCCTCTCTTTTGGCTTCTTCTATTCCATTTCCAGCACATGCATGGTCATTTTAATGCCACAGCAATGCCCCCTGACCCCTGACCTCCTCGCTATTGGCTGCTTGTAATATCGGAGTTGCAGGATTTGATGCAGCCCTACATGTCCCTCAGGATGAATGCATCAGATAAATGGTTTCAGTCTTAACACGCCCAATATTGGCTTTAGATTAAAAACTTATATTCTAAGTCATTCTGCATGAGAGCTGCGGCTAAATGGCTAAAAATGTGATTATTCCTCGGTATATGAATAGCCTGTATTGGTAATGGAGGGTCTGGAGATTCTCCTGATGCTCTCACTGTAAGTCCCTGTGAGAGCATCAGCTAAATGGCTGAAATGTTAATGTTTTTGGCTGTAATGTTGCTGATCGTGCTGCTGCTGCTCTTACACAGAGGAAAGTGACTCTGGATAAGAGCATATGAGCTGAATGCTGGGTGGCCTTTCTGCTGCTGATCTAAGATTAGAGTTTGAGTTTATTGAAATCATGCTTAGAAAAATAGTTATTCTAGCTCTAGAAAAATAATATAAATACATATATCAATTACACTTATGCACTCATACATTTATACACATAAAAAAAACACCGATCAACTTAAAGCATTCATATGATCTAGTAAGTGCCTCAAATACAGTAAAAAATAAGACTACAACACTTAAAAGTGCACGTGCACAGCCCAACTCCAGAGATTTGGAGCTTATTGTGCAGTTACATTCATCAGGTAAACAGATGAATGTGAATATTTGTCATCATAACTCCTCATTACGCAGGAATATATGATTTTTTCCCCCTCTAGATCATAAGTGGCTCTGTGTGTGTGGATGTGTTGACAACCCCAGAACCTGGGTGTCATCGTCCCTTCAGGCCCGCGCTGGATAGCCAGAAGTTGGGGGGGCCTCGCAGCTCGGGTGTCAGCCCTCCTTCTCGGATCTTCCAGCCACAGAAGGTGAACTTTCACCTCGACCTCCAAAAAAAGAAGAAGGACCTTTTATTTTCGCTCTGTATAGCCGCTGACCATTTTACCTCCAGCTACTCGCCATCCATATACACGCATCCCTCCGTGCTGCGCGCGCGGGGCGGATCGATAGGGCAGCATCTGCTCCGGGAAGCCGGCGGTCCCACACCGCGCACCGCTCCGCTGTTTTCCAAACGCCAGAACTGCTCATCTCTGAAAATTAAACTGACAGACAGATATGATTAGTATGCGCTCTGCCTCCCTGCTTCTGTCTCTCTATGTGTGTGTGTGTTGCTCTCTGAGGCCGGCGCGCGCGCAAAACATGCACCCACAGGCCTGACGAGATGTATATTTACGCCTCGTATGTGCACATATACAGGCCCGAGAACACTTTCATGGACAGCACTAAATACATACAGGCCATCATGCACGCACACATGCACGCTCTCATACCTAAACAAAGTGATCACACGCAGTCACATTCATTTAAGACACAAATCCAAGCATACATGTGGCACGCTAAATTTACACAAAATGGCATTTAGTAGACACTCTTGCACGTGCACACGGGCACGCGCTCCCAGCAGGCCAGGCCTGCAGTGTGTCTGCTCGGTGCTGCAGCAGCAGGTCGAGGGTCTTTTGGAAAAGAAAAAGAAAGGGTCGCATTGATCTTGTTGAAGACTTTCCAGTCTGAAGTGTTGGCGGTTTGAGTGAACGGAGGCGCGTGCTGAGTGCTGATTAAGAGCTGGGCTTAACACGAGCGTCATTGACAACATGTATTCCTGAAAGGTGAGGAGTAAAGAGAGAAATGAAATACATGTAGCGCCTCATCATGTTTGGTAGGCTGCTATGGAGACAGAAATACAGGACGGGGCCTGGTGTGGAAATGGCGTTTAGCAGAGTGGAAATGGATAGATTTTTTTTTTCCTGGAATCAATAAGTTAGCGAGGCAATTTACATAATTGCATATTCACCCTTGTACGCATTTCTTTTAAAAAAAAAACATCCCAGGGCATTCCAATCTAACCCTGCACTGAGAAATTAGAAATAAAAGTAAAAGTTAGTAGCCTGTAACATTTTAATAAGAAGGACAATCGTAATAGAAGAAAAACCTGAAATTCTTGTGTATTATCTAGTATATCCCATTCCATCCCCATGTTACAGATAATTCGTCAGAGTGACAATAGCAACAGCATCACGTGTTACATAAAATAGACACACAACGACATTAGCCGAATAGTTTGTGAAAACCCGCGGATCAGATCCAATAACCAGCCGAGCGCAGCAGAATGACCGGGATATGTGCGCACATATAATTCATAAATTGTGCACGCAATCAGCTGAAGAAGGCTTAACCTGTGAGAAGGGGAGCATCTCCACCGCCACACCTCCCCCCCCCCCCGGAGAGAAAGGGTTAATTGGAGTAGGAATTTCATCGCACATCTGTCAGATTTTTAAGGCCGTGACGCACTGAAAGCAGAGAGTCAGTGCGAGCGAAGGGGGAGGGGGAGGAGGAGGAGAGGGAGAAAGAGTTGGTGCTGAGATCGATGAAGTGGCAGGCAGAGGGAGGAGGAGGAGGAAAATCTCACGAGATAATGAAAGAAAAAGAGGAGAGCTGCTAGTGTAGAGCAACCACAGAAAAAAAAAATACGAGGCTAGACCCGGAGATTTTGTTGGAGTGGAAAACAAAGACTGAGAAACGGGAACGGAGAGAGAGAGAGAGAGAGAGAGAGAGAGATCCGTCTGTAACCGCAGATGTTTTTTTTGCACTCTGGTTTTTGGTGAATGTAGCACCCCGGGGCGCAGCGGAACAATTGTGTGAATCTGCAGGGCTGCTCGGCGACACAATCGGAGACATGCACAGCACGGACAGCAGCCGCGGACGCTCTCTGAGAAGTGGATAATAAAAGGTAGGATTTCTGGAGCTCTAGAAACATACACACGTCGGTGTTTTTGGTCTCTGAATCGCCATCGCGTTTGCTACTTAGTTAACGCATCGTTCACATGTATTCACGTGGTGTAGGATAAATATGCAAAACGCGCCTAATACGCAGCTAATGTTCAGCGCTTCGCGTGCGCGCTATACTTCTGTATTCAAACTTTACATAAGAAGGCAAAAAAAAAAAATAATAATCCCAATGTTCCAAAATGAGATTCGGTTGAAGTGATTAGACCAGTGATATCGGTGTTTGCTCGTGTGTCACTCCGCGGGATGTGTGAGGGGAAAACGACTCGAATGCTTCTACGATTGTTATTGTTTTGGGATGCACGAGAGTACATGAGTGTTTAATACTGAGCAGACAACCGTTATTGGGCTGTTTCCCTCCCTCTGTAACGGTAAAAGTTGAAATCCAGCGGAGTAACAGCGCCTGTCTTGTCTCACGCAGGCACAAAGCGAGGCTTCTGCCGAGGACCCGAAGAGACGAGAGAGAGCCGAGTGCTGATGCACAAGTGATAATAAAATCACAGTTATAGCTCCTGATGCTGTTGCAAACTCGTTTTCTGGGAGTTTGATGGAGTTTGAGGACAGTACTTAACGTTATCAGATAATTAATTAGACACCCCATAAGCCCGGAAATCAATTAATTCACAAATCAATAAATCCATAGTCTGGTGTAACAAGAGACCTTCCAGACTGTTAGCCCTGGCTGGTGAACAACAATAACAAGAGAAGAGCAACAACAACAACAGGGGCAAGAAAAACTAATTTATTGGTTGAAGACTGAAGATGGATGGGAGTCTAGGGGAGATGTCCCTCCACAGCCACTCTGATCTGGCTCACAGTCAGGACCATGGCAGGGCCATGCTGCACTCGCGGGACCTTTCAGCTGCGTTCCCCAGGCCTTCCCTCGGGGGCCCCTCCATGTCTCTGGAGCCCGAGCCTCGTCCGCCGGGCTTCGACCACTCCATGTCGGCGTTGGGCTACAGCGGCGACTCCCCGTCCGGCGCGGGCAGCACCTATACCACCCTGACCCCCCTGCAGCCCTTTGATGACAAGTTCCACCACCACCACCACCATCACCACCCCTGCCTCCCTGTCAGCAACGTCATCGGCAGCTTCACCCTCATGCGTGAGGACCGAGGCCTCGGCACCAACTTCTACAACCCCTATGGCAAGGACCTGGCCATGTCCCAAAGCCTGTCCCCCCCCTCCGCCGGTTCGGGCCTGGCCTCCTCCATGCACGGCTACGGCAGCTTGGGCAACAGTCCCAATGGCAATGGCGGCCAAATGCTCCACGCTGGTTACGACGTCCACGGGGGGAGCCTCTTCTGCCGGACATCAGATTTTGGCCGCGAGATGTCGCCACCGGGCCTAGGGGGAGGCGATGTGTCAGTGGGGCATCAGCTGAACAAAATGGAGGCTCACCAGCACGCCCAAACCAGCCACCACGCTCACATCTACAGCCAGCACTACCAGCCCCACCATCACCCGAACCAGCAGACCTCCAAGATGGGTGAGCACCTGCTCTCCTCTCCGTCCGCCTTGTCCTCGCCCGGCGAGGGCATGCTGGCGGGCTCGCAGGGCGGCGGCAGCGGAGGAGAGGAGATCAACACCAGGGATGTGGCCCAGCGGATCATCACCGAGCTGAAGAAGTACAGCATCCCCCAGGCCATCTTCGCCGAGAGGGTTCTGTGTCGGTCACAGGGCACGCTGTCTGACCTCCTGAGGAACCCCAAGCCCTGGGGCAAGCTCAAGTCCGGCCGGGAGACCTTTAAGAGGATGTCCCGCTGGCTGCAGGAGCCCGAGTTTCAAAG